>QJPP01007313.1:0-597464 GCA_003996215.1 Jaltomata sinuosa | reverse complement strand
CTATCTATTCTATTCTATATCTATATCTATCTATTCTATATCTATATCTATATCTATCTATTCTATTCTATATCTATATATATATCTATCTATCTATCTATTCTATATCTATATCTATCTATCTATCTATCTATCTATCTATCTATCTATTCTATATCTATATCTATCTATTCTATTCTATATCTATATCTATCTATTCTATATCTATATCTATATCTATATCTATCTATCTATCTATCTATCTATCTATCTATCTATCTATCTATCTATCTATCTATCTATCTATCTATCTATCTATCTATCTATCTATTCTATATCTATATCTATCTATCTATCTATCTATTCTATATCTATATCTATATCTATCTATCTATCTATCTATCTATCTGTTCTATTCTATATCTATATCTATCTATTCTATTCTATATCTATATCTATCTATCTATCTATCTATCTATCTATCTATCTATCTATCTATCTATCTATTCTATTCTATATCTATATCTATCTATTCTATTCTATATCTATATCTATCTATCTATCTATCTATCTATCTATACTATATTAAAAGTGTGAAGGAACTTATAATGTGATTTGAACTTTTTGCCCTTCATTAAAAGTCTCCGGTTTAGACAAAATCGTCTTTTTACTATTTTTCTAATATTTTTAATAGTTAAAATTCATTTAAATTTAGTCATTAAACCTTTCCTTGTTTGAATTATATACCTTAAATTTAGGACTTTAAAATCAATTAAAATATTACCTTAACTAAATGCTTAAAAAAGTTAATTAATCGAACGTTAGTACTTAATACTACAAATTTGTTAGTTTTTTGGTAAGCTAATATATATCTTTTTGAAAAAAAATTAGAAAATTGCTATAGCTTTTGGTTAGCTATTGTTAGTTTTGACAAATTAAAGTTGCTTTTAGCAAAATAAAAGTTGTAAAATTATCGTAAAAGTAATAGATAAAAACACTAATACAAATATCGTTTGAGAACACATTAGTTTTTCCTATAAATAAAGGGTTTTCCTTCATTATAATTCATCTCTCAAGAGAAATAAGAACTCTTAGTTTATTATTTTATAATATTTTATTAATTTTAATGTTCTCATTCGTTCTGTTGAATATTACTAATGCTTCTTTATGTACATACATATGGAGTCCGTCGCTTTACACCCATGCAATTATACAGTGAATATAATGTTGAGGTTAATCTTTTTGTTATTGTAAAATACTCTTTTTGTATTAATGTTATTTTGTTTTTATTTTAAATTTACATGTCCTGCAAGTTAAAGTTGATGACCTCCGATCAAGTCACGGATATACATACGTGTTCGGATTCATAAGTATAATCTCAGAGTTGATTTTTATTTTATGAGAAATTCTTATATATTTTTTTGTATAGAAACATGACTTATCAATGAAAAGGTAAACAATAAAATTGATCATCACTAATTTAATTTAGTAAAGGATTAGCAACAAATTATTAAAAAAAATATCTTAGCTACGAGCAATTTAGTGACGAAGTTCGTAGCTAAGTCCTATTTTATTCTTAGTGTTTGTTGTTAAATAAGGTACACGTCTCGATCACGCGCAAAGCGCGTACACTAAACTAGTACTATATTAAAAGTGTGAAGCACCTTATAATGTAATTTGAACTTTTTGCCCTTCATTAAAAGTCTCTCCTTTAGACAAAATCGTAATTATTTGAGAAAAATAGTGTACATGCGATTTTATTGAAAATAATTATTTGAAAATCCTCTATTTCACACTTCGATTGTTCCACGAAGAAATCAATTGATCAATCTCTTGAAATTTAATTGCTATTTTTTAATTATTTATTCTTATGTTATACATTTTATATTGTTCGATGCTTGACGTGATGCACACGTGCAACACACGTACACTAAACTAGTCATTAGTAAAGGCATAAAGGAGTCCTAAAGTCTACACCTTATACTTTTTTTCCACTGATAACACTTTTTTAAAGGGTCGTTTGGTAAGAGGTACTATTAGAGAAAATAATATATGTACTAGTATTATGTTTAATCGTATTATTTTGATATCTTGATTATCGTATTATTTTATTACAAATTATGTTTTGTTACTATCCATTGCTTCTTCTTATTATCCGTATGTGTATAATTAAAATTATTATCTTTAATATTTGATTTAAAGGCTTAAATATTAAAAAATTTATTTTAAAATTCTATACTAAAACAATAACATATTTCAGTATACTATTTATTTGTATCATTAAAAAATATAATACAGTATTTATTTAGCATCAATTGCTACTTTTTAATAATTATATTTTATGGCGTATAGTTTTATTGATTGATGTGAGACATACGTTAGTGTACGTGTGTTGCACACATGCAACACGTGCAATTAAATTTGTTTTATTATCAATCTCTTAATATCACATTGTAACCACTTTACTATATTACATAATATCTTCCTATGCAATTTTCTTCTTACTAAAATAAATTTGTTTACCTTATGATATGAGTAGTAATTATTATTTTGGCCAAACACATATCCAGCTCCTCAAACTTTGCCTTGTTTCAATTGAACATAAAATTATACATAAGTTTATTCCCATCAGACACAACATGATGACTTGGCACTTTTCTAATGTGAAAAAAATTATTTCACATATTTAAAAAATGCCACATAAATAAAAGTCACACAAAAAGGACTGAAATTAATCCATACACAACTACACTCCATTCTAATTCCTTGGGCGATTTTAGGGATGGAAAACCCTAAAGAAATCCGATGTCAAAGATGGTAATATATTGTTAGATCCATATCAACTATCAATCACGCGTCACGCGCCTAAACATAGTGCAACTCAAATACTTTGCTTTAGACAAAATCGTCTTTTTACTATTTTTTCTAATTATTATTTAATTAAATATTGACTATAATAAATATATGAAAAAATTTGGTCTTCTTAAATATATGGAAAGTAAACTCCTACAATATATGGAAAGACTCCTAAATATGTAAAAGGTTTTCTAATATAGGGGAGTATTTGTTATTAAATTTGTACTTATTTATAATAGGTAAAAACTCCTAATATTTAATAATTTATATTGATTAAAATTTAAAATCAACTAAATTTTACTCTATATTAATAACCTCCTTATTTAAATTGTTCGTAATATTATACCTAATATTATAAAAAGAACTGTTAATCTCTACCACTTTCAATATGAATTGCTTCTTAACACAGATGAGTTCTTCCAACTTTATTTATGTTGTTCTATAGCTTTGATAACTTTTCACTTTTGTTACATTTGTGTTAAACTATTCTTTTATATGATTTTTGAAAAAATATTTTTCCAATGAAGTCTTTTCTTTCTTATTGACCATTCAATTTTTATTTATTTTTGAAATAAAAGTTTATGATGGTTATGCTTGGAAAAAGTGTTTCAATATTATATCCATCGATTCTTCTAGGTATGCTTCTCTATATTTCCTTCTCCTCTTTTGTGATTTAGTGCAATGAATAAAATATAGATTTCATATTAGATAACATTATTTAATTATTTATTAAATATTTAGAACTTTGAAATAAAAAACATGCTTACTAAATTTTAATCATGTAGGACATGTTTGACGTGTGACGGTGTGAGTTTTTTTTTATCTTTCCTTTATATTTTTAACGTGTGAAAGTTATTCAAGATTATTTGAATTAAGTTAATGTTATATTAATTAACTTATATCGAGTTTTTGTTTTGTACTTGATTTTTCTTTCTTACTTAAGCAAGTTTTCGTGCATTCAAAATAATTTCAAGTACTTATTCCAAAATTTTGATTGTCAATTAAATTCATCTCCACATATTTGCTATTAGCTCGTAATTGTGGTTTTCAACTTATTCGGGTTAAGAATTGAAAAGAGTTATAGTGCACTGATTGTTGAAATCAAATTGTTATTTTTCAATCATTTATTCTTCTTTTATATATTTTATATTGATTGACGGCTTGACATGATGAACACGTGCAACGCACGTACACTAAACTAGTTATATTAAAAGTGTGAAGCACCTTATAATGTGATTTGAACTTTTTGCCCTTATTAAAATACTATGTAATAGACAAAATTGTAATTTACTATTTTTTAAAATTATTTTTATAATATTAACTTCTAAAATATATGAAAAAATAGATATAAGGTAACGTGTACAATTATATATGGGAGGTGTACATGAAAAACTCCTAAATTTTAAGGACTCTTAAAAATATTGTAAGAGGTTTGTGAAAAATTAAAGACTCCTAAAACAGAAGAATCCTATAAAACCTAATAATAATAATAATAAAAAACCGGCAACAACTATATGAATAAGACATAGGTTTGCCTCTCACATCTTCTTCGATGGCTTGCTTCGTTCCACGAGTAAGATTTTTGGATTACTCTTTTTTCCTCTTTTTGATCTTATTAGTAGTTTTATCAATAAAAGTGTGAAGCACCTTATAATGTGATTTGAACTTTTTGCCCTTCATTAAAATACTATGTAATAGACAAAATTTTAATTTACTATTTTTTAAAATTATTCTTATAATATTAACTTCTAAAATATATGAAAAAATAGATATAAGGTAACGTGTACAATTATATATGGGAGGTATACATGAAAAACTCCTAAATTTTAAGGACTCTTAAAAATATGGTAAGAGGTTTGTGAAAAATTAAAGACTCCTAAAACAGAAGAATCCTATAAAACCTAATAATAATAATAATAAAAAACCGGCAACAACTATATGAATAAGACATAGGTTTGCCTCTCACATCTTCTTCGATGGCTTGCTTCGTTCCACGAGTAAGATTTTTGGATTACTCTTTTTTCCTCTTTTTGATCTTATTAGTAGTTTTATCAATAAAAGTGTGAAGCACCTTATAATGTGATTTGAACTTTTTGCCCTTCATTAAAATACTATGTAATAGACAAAATTTTAATTTACTATTTTTTAAAATTATTCTTATAATATTAACTTCTAAAATATATGAAAAAATAGATATAAGGTAACGTGTACAATTATATATGGGAGGTATACATGAAAAACTCCTAAATTTTAAGGACTCTTAAAAATATGGTAAGAGGTTTGTGAAAAATTAAAGACTCCTAAAACAGAAGAATCCTATAAAACCTAATAATAATAATAATAAAAAACCGGCAACAACTATATGAATAAGACATAGGTTTGCCCCTCACATCTTGTTCGATGGCTTGCTTCGTTCCACGAGTAAGATTTTTGGATTACTCTTTTTTCCTCTTTTTGATCTTATTAGTAGTTTTATCAAAAAAAATTTGAAGAAATAATAATATTTTATTGATAAATATTTATGAGTACAATCTGTTACTCTCTTGATTTTCTCTTCTAAATATCTTCATGATTCGAGATTTATTTATGTTTGATTTCGTCCTGATTTATTTTGTTTTAGTTTTTTTTTTTCAATCTATTTTGTTTTAGCTATTTGATTGAGAATATATTTACTGAAAGGGACTCCTAGATCTAATGTTTGTAACAACCCAATTAATTCTAAATCTCAATTAACTAAATGTATAAAAAGAATATTTTTAACGAGATACGCACGCGCAGCGTGCGTACACTTAACTAGTACTATATTAAAAGTGTGAAGCACCTTATAATGTGATTTGAAACTTTTGCCCTTCATTAAAAGTCTCTCCTTTAGACAAAATCGTCTTTTTACTATTTTTCTCCAATTATTATTATTAATATATAACAAGAAGTCTAAATTTATAGAATTCATTAAATATATATTTATACGACTATGTTTTTTAGCTTTAAACATCAGTTTAGGTTTAGGATTCCTTTTGATAAATTAATTAATATTATTTATATTAATTGTGTCTCTTTATTTAGTTAAATTTGTTATTTATACGATTATGTTATTAGTATTTAGATTTAAGCATAACTTTAGGAGTTTAGGTTTAGGATTATAATTTCTTTTAACTAATCAATTAATATTATTTTTATTAATGTCTCATTTTATTTAGGTTTACGACGACTATTCTTTCAAAAACTGTTCTAGGAGAAAAAATATATATATATATATATATATTTAAAGTGTGAAGGACCTTATAATGTTGTTGTTCTTCTTACTATTATTTTCTCTACTTAATATAGGTGATAGATGAATGTTTGGTCAGACTTTGAGGAATTTTTGTGTAGAGATTAGGTTTAACCGTATTGTTTTGATATCTGAATTATCGTATTATTTTGTTGTAGTTTTTATTTTGTTACCATATGTTGTTTTTCTGCTTAATACAGGTGGTAGATGTGCTTGATCGGGTTATGAGGATTTTTAATGAAGGTTAGGTTTAATTGTATTGTTCTGATATCTTGATTATCGTATTATTTTATTGTAGTTTTTATTCGGTTACTAGATTATTATTTTTTGTTGCTTAATACAGATTGTAGATGAATATTTAGTCGGGTTTTGAGGAATTTTCGTGAAGGTTAGTTTAATTGTAATTGTATTATTTTGATATCTCGATTATTGCATTATTTTTTTGTAGGTTTTACTCTGTTACTAGATTTTTTTTGTTGTTGCTTAACACTGGTGGTAAACGAATGTTTTGTCGGGTTTTGAATTTTTTTTGTGAAGATTAGATTTAATTGTATTGTTCTGATATCTCAATTATTGTATTATTTTATTTTTGTAAAGATATTAAAATTTATATTTATTTTAATGTTGACTTTTATTTTTCAAAGATATGTTTGTTTCACATATATTTTTATTGATTTAAAGGTCTTTGTAATGACTGTAAGGTTATCCCAAGTGAGAATCTTTCGACCCAACATAGACTCTTAGTGATGGATTTAGAGATCAAGAAGGAGAAAAAGAAGCGGATTGTGGATGACCGGCCTAGGATTAAATGGGGTAGCCTGACTATGGCCAGTACACTGGAAATAGGGGAGAAGTTGTTGACTAGGGGGGCTTAGGGGAGTAGTGGGGATGTGGATAATATGTGGGATACGACCGCTAGTTGCATAAGGGAGACGGCTAGAGAGGTGTTGGGCGTCTCGAGAGGTCGTTCTGGCAAACATCGAGGGGACTGGTGGTGGAATGGAGAAGTAAAAGGAAAGGTGGAGGCAAAAAAGGGGTCATATGCGAAGTTGGTAGAGAGTAAGGATGAGGAGGAGAGGCGAAAGAATAGGGAGGCGTATAAGATTGCTAGGAAGGAGGCTAAGTTAGCGGTAACGGCAGCTAAAACGGCAGCCTTTGAAAGCTTATACGCGGCTTTAGAGGATAAAGGTGGGGATAAGAAGTTATACAGGTTAGCAAAGGCTAGAGAGAGGAGGACTCAGGACCTTGACCAAGTGAAGTGCATCAAGGACGAAGATGGCAAAATACTAGTAGATGAGGTACTCATTAGGAGGAGATGGCAGTCTTACTTCCATGGACTCTGGAATGAAGAGGGGGACAAAAGCTTTGTGCTGGGAGATTTGGCACACTCAGAGAGGCGTCGTGACTATGATTATTGTAGCTATATAAAGGTTGAAGAGGTTAAGGTTGCGATTCGTAAGATGCGAAGGGGTAGGGCGACGGGGCCAGATGAGATTCCCGTTGATTTTTGGAAGAGCTCGGGTGAGACAGGTGTGAAGTGGCTAACCGAGTTGTTTGATGGTATTTTTAGAACGGCAAAGATGCCTGAAGCTTGGAGATGGAGCACGATGATTCCTTTGTACAAGAACAAGGGTGATATTTAGAGTTGCAACAACTATAGGGGTATCAAATTGCTAAGCCACACTATGAAGGTCTGGGAGAGGGTGGTGGAGTTGAGGTTGAGAAAGATCGTGCCTATTTCAGAGAACCAGTTCGGCTTTATGCCAGGACGCTCGACTACAGAAGCTATTCATCTCCTTAGAAGACTGGTGGAGCAGTACAGGGAAAGGAAAAAGGACTTGCACATGGTGTTTATCGATCTAGAAAAGGCGTATGATAAAGTCCCTAGGGAGGTCCTTTGGAGGTGCTTGGAGGCTCGAGGTGTACCCGTGGCGTACACCAGATCAATTAAGGACATGTATGAGGGGGCCAAGACTCGCGTTAGAACTGTGGGAGGAGATTCGGAGCACTTTCCCGTGTTAATGGGGTTGCACCAGGGATCGACCCTTAGCCCATTTTTATTTGCCTTGGTAATGGATGTATTGACGCGGCAAATACAAGGTGAGGTGCCATGGTGCATGTTATTTGCGGATGATGTAGTTTTGGTGGACGAGACTCGCGGAGGAGTTAATGCTAAGTTGGAGGTTTGGAGACAGACCCTCGAGTCGAAGGGGTTTAGGTTGAGCAGGACCAAGACTGAATATATGGAGTGCAAGTTCAGTGAGACGACTCAGGATGATGACGTAGAAGTGAAGCTGGATACACAGGTTATCCAAAAGAAAGGAAGTTTCAAGTATCTTGGGTCTATTATCCAAAGAAATGGAGAGATTGATGAGGATGTCACCCATCGTATTGGTGTTGGGTGGATGAAATGGAGGCTCGTATCTGGAGTCTTGTGCGATAAGAAGGTGCCTACTAAACTTAAAGGCAAATTCTACAGAGTGGTGGTCCGACCAGCTTTGTTGTATGGAGTTGAGTGTTGGCCAGTAAAGAACTCCCATATTCAAAAGATGAAGGTGGCGGAGATGAGGATGTTGCGATGGATGTGCGGGTTTACTAGGAGAGATAGGATTAGAAATGAGGATATCCGAGATAAGGTGGGTGTGGCGTCGGTGGAAGATAAGATGCGGGAAGCGAGGTTGAGATGGTTCGGACATGTGAGGAGGAGAGGCACAAATGCTCCAGTGCGGAGGTGTGAGAGGTTGGCTATGGATGGTTACAGGAGAGGATGAGGTAGACCGAAAAAGTATTGGGGAGAGGTGATTCGACAGGACATGGTGCAGTTGCAGCTTACCGAGGACATGACCCTAGATAGGAAGGTGTGGAGGACGCAGATTAGGGTAGAAGAGTAGTAGGTAGAAGTGTGTGTAGGCTAGTAGGTAGGAGTGATCGTAGTGTTACGCTTACAAGTTCCTTGTTCTTGGATTCCTCGTGGTAGTATTTTATGGCAGTGCTCTGTTTCTGTCTGTTGTTTGTTACTACATATTACTCCCTATCGTCTCTTGTAGTTTTATCTTGTATTTTTATCCTGTATCATTGTTACATCCTTTTTAGCCTATTTTTAGACTGCTTTGTCTTGAGCCGGGGGTCTATCGGAAACAGCCTCTCTACCTCACCTCTGAGGTAGTGGTATGGACTGCGTACACTCTACCCTCCCCAGACCCCACGCTGTGGGAATACACTGGGTATGTTGTTGTTGTTGTTGTTGTAACGTAATACATAATGCAACACGTGTACACTAATCATATTAGATAATGATTTAAATACGTGAGTGGTGAAGAGCTTCACCGGCCTCAATTGCAATATTATATACTCTATTGTCTTTTTGTATGCAATTTTTTATATTGTTGTGATACACACGTGCAACGCACGTACACTAAACTAGTTATATTAACAGTGTGAAGCACCTTATAATGTGATTTGAACTTTTTGCCCTTCATTAAAAGAGTTCGCAATAGCCAAAATCGTCTTTTTACTATTTTATTCAAATTATGATAATATTAATTATAAAAATATGGATTTAGTTAATTTAGCTTTAAAATAACTTTATAATTAGAATTCCTTTAACTAATGGTCTTCCTAAATATTTGAGAAGTAAACTACCGTTTAACTTCTTTTTTTAATTATGAATTTTAAATATGAATTTGGTTAATTTATCTTTAAGAATCACTTTATAATTAGAATTTCTTTAACTAATTGATTAATATTACTTAGTTAGTAAATAACCTATTTAGGTTAGAAAAACACATCTATAAAGCACATAATAATAACATAACTTGCGGCTAACCTTATACCCACAGTTACCGCCCTCAAATAAGGTCCAAGAATTTCACAATTCTGGCAGTCCTATGTAAGACATCAATGTAACTCAATGATTGCTGGTTATCTCAAAAGAAAGTAGTTGTGAGGTTGATTCTCAGCTTGATCTTTCAATCTAGATTATGATATTTGATGCTTTAATTTATAAATTTGACTAATATAATCTTTGATTTTTTGCTGTATTTAGTGTGAGTTGTGCGATTTGTTGTATGCTATATATAGAGTTTGAGAAGAAGGACGAGTATGGTCGAAAACAGAAGTTTGTTGGAGTTGAGAAGGCTTTGGCAAGAGTTTAGTCTATGGTACAATATTATCCAGAGGCAAGAGAACATATACGAGGCTGGTTGCAAAGTTTGAAAGTTCTAAGGTGAGTTCTTCTGATAAAAGAATTTAGAATCTAACTTCATACAAGTCACCTCTTGTAATAATGCAAGGAACTGATATATTGCGATCTCTTTGTTTCCATGAAAAATATGGTAGATCTTTTGCACGTACGTAAACCCACTTTCGACGAGGAGCCTACACCTTTATCCTATGTATGCTGAGTCCAGTCCTCCGTGCTTGTAGATCTAGAGGTGAAAAACAAGAATCACTAGGTTTCTTGCAGTAGATTAACCTAAAGCTAATGTTTTTGTAGATCACTTGTGCATGGATTCTGTCCATAACTTGTCCACCTTAATATTGTTATTTTTTACGAAAGCTTGTGACCAATCAACTAATAGACTTTTGTTTGTTTTTGCAACTGGATGATGGAGGGAGCAGTAAAATAGGTCATCATCACCAGTTTAGGTTTTCAATATACGAGCAAAGGCTCTCCAATTGTTTGTCGACATTATACCCTTTTAATCACACGAAAATGTACTGAATGTAGTCATCTCATCTGGGGAGAGAAAGGAGGAGGTCTTTTTATTTCACGGACTTTTTCAAGGAATCAATGGTTTGCGCCATCGCAAGCTCTCGTCCATGCCGATGGTGTTGGTCACCTAACTAACAAGCAGAACTTTAGGTGGTGTTGCTTTAATGTCGGGAATATGCATAGCCCAAGCTAACCGGTACAAAAGAAAGAACCAAACTAGAGCAAAAAGGAAGAAAAATTAGGCGTAAAAAGGAATAAAGAAAAGAAAACAAGGAAAGGAAAAATATTGTAGAAATTTACACAATTTTTTCCATATTTAAATTAAAAAGTCCTAAATATTTAAAGCTTCTGTATCATTAGAATTTTACCATTGATAGTCACATATTTTGTTGTCCATAAAAAATATTGATCCTATTTCAATTGCACGTAAGTTCAAGAGATCCAGTTGCTACTTGCAGTAGTCTATTTTTCTTTGAACTTCTATATAATTTGAAGCTTTGTACAAAGTTATTTGACATACATCATCAAGTAGGATACTACACTAACCTTCAAACGTGGAAGGCATAGAAAATCAAATGAGCTACTCTCAACCTCTATTTTCAAATATTAAGTTAATTGTAATAGAACTAAATTTAAATTTTAAAAAAAAGTGATTTTATGATAATTGAATTATAGTAATCCAAAATTCTTGTAATTCTTTTAAAATTGACGCACCATACACATTAATTTATTATTATAAAATAGAAATACGGAGATATAATATTAGGGTAGAAAGTTAGTATGTATTTAAGTGTTGTCACTTTTTATATGAGAGAGGGTGTGAGCTAGCTTCCTCCTCTCCTCTTGGCCTCTTGGCAGTATTATTAAGTTATCACTTTATTTTGTATTTTTAATGTGTATTTCTATCTATTGCTAATATTTATTTATATTTTGCTATTTTGTTATCTCTTTTCTTCAATCATGTATCACACACTTTCTTTTTGAGTCGAAGATCTATCAAAAATCTCTCTACCTTATAAATATAGGAATAAAGTCTGCGTACATCATATCCTCTCAAGACTCCACACACAAGACCTTAAATTATTATTTTAATATTTATGATTTTAATTCCTCACAGACAATTAAATGTTGACTTTCAATATGGATATATATCAACATTGATGACAAAACCTTTGATTATGAGAGAGCATAAAAACGTACAAAGGAAATATACATTCAAAATATCGCTTATAAAGAGATATATATATAAGGTGAAATACAACATTCTAACATATTTATATATGATATAATAAAAGATATTGAATTTAGTTATTTTGTTGATATAACAACTTTTATCTTATTAGTTATTATTTAAACAAAGGGTATATTTATTTTAGCATTAATTTTTGTTATTTTACAATAATTGTTTTTATATCTATTTTATTATTAATTTAGAAGGACCTTATAATGTGATTTGAGTTTTTTGCCCTTAATTAAAAAACTTTATAATAGACAAAATTGTCTTTTAGTATTTCTTTAAAATTATTGTTTAATTATTTTAATAAAAAAAAATTTCACATGACAAAAAAGGAAAAAAGAAGAACAAATAGGTTAATAGTCAAAAAAATTATTGTAGGTTAAAACAAGGGAAAAAAAGAAAAAAGAAAAACAAGTAAGTTAGTAGTTAAAAGGGATTTAATAAAAAAGGAAAAAACGAAGAAAAAAGAAGGTTAATTATAAAAAATTATTCGTACTAATAAACCTTAAAAACAAGGGGAAGAAAGATTTAATGGGAAAATAACTAGAAAATGTATTAATACTAAACTTTTAATATTAGAAAATATTCTTATGATTTTAGCTTATTTGAGACTCTTTTTATTTTAATATTAGTAAATAATTTAAAGAAGAAAATAAAAATTTCTCATATTTAGGTAACTCTTTTTTGGAGGAAAGGTTTTGGACTTCTATAAATTGAAATCATTCTTTTCTGCAATAATACAATAACATTCACATGTAGTCCCCGAACGAAGTATTATTTAGGGAAAAATTATATTTCTAATAATTTTTTTATATCATTCATATGTAGGTCAATTGACCAAATCAATTTAATATATTATGAGTCCTTTTTATATTTTATCTTTGTTATCGTCGTTTAAGTTTTTTTTTTTTTGGTTAGTTTCTATACTTTCTTTTACATGTTTGACGTGTGAAAGTTGTTTAAGATTATTTGAATTTAGTTAATGATATATCAATTAATTTTATTGAGTTTTGATTTTGCACTTGCCTTTTTTTCTTACTTAAGCACGTTTTCGTGCATTCAAAATAATTTCAAGTACTTATTCTAAAATTTTAACTATCAATAAATTCATTTTCATATATTTGTTATTAGATCATAATCATCGTTGTCAACTTATTCGGGTTAAGAATTGAAAAGAGTTGTAGTGCACTGATCGTTGAAATTAAATTGCTATTTTTAATCATTTATTCTTCTTTTATACATTTCATATTGATTGACGGCTTGATATGATGCACCCGTGCAACGCACGTACACTAAACTAGTACTATATTAAAAGTGTGAAGCACCTTATAATGTGATTTGAACTTTTTGCCCTTCATTAAAAATCTTTCCCCTAAACAAAATCTTCTTTTTACCTTTTTCCCTATAATTATTATATTATTATTTTTATAATATTAAATATTAACTATAATAAATATAAAAATAAATGGGAAGAAGTTTTAAAACGTGTAAAGTCATAAATAGAGAAGGAGTTTTATTAGGTGTAAGTCGGCTGAATTTTGGGAAAGGTTGGCTCCTATAAATATTTATAAATATTAAATACTAACAATTTTATAATAAAAAATTAAGGTTAACAAGGGAGGGGGTTTTTGGAGGGTTTTGTTTGTCCGAAGAGTAATTAAAAAACCTTCTCCTTGGTTGGTGTTGTACGAATATTTTGTAAGAGTAAGCCTAATAACTCCATCACGTAAAGTAAGATTAATATGTTCTTTTTCTTTTGTTATTTCTAATAATTATTTCATACTCCATTTTATAATTTTGTTGATTTTACATTGTTAAATATGTCATAATCTTGATAAAGGAAGATTCATGTGGAGCATGTTATTGAGACTTCGTGTTGATTACGAGTAGATTTGAAAGTATATTTTTTTTACTTTTATTTATCATTCATATTGATACTATTTAGGTTGTTAAGGTGTTTACAACTCGTAGAACTTTCTGATGGTACTCTACATGTTTGACGTGTGAAAATTATACAAGATTATTTGAATTGGGTTAATGTTATATCAATTAACTTGACCGATTTTTTTTCTTTTATATGGTAAGAAAAAAATATAAAAGTCCTATTTTATTTTTAGTGTTTGTTGTTAAATATGATACACGTTAACGCATACACTAAACTAGTTATATTAAAAGTGTGAAGGACCTTATAATATGATTTGAACTTTTTGCCTTTCATTAAAAGATTTCACAATAGAAAAAATTGTCTTTTCACTTTTTTTTCTTTAATTATTATATTATTATTTTTATAATATTGAATATTAATTAATTCTCTTTAAATATTTAGGATAAAATTTTGGTTACTTTTGATTTCTTTTAGGTTTAGAACTTTTTCTATATATATAAAGAGGAAAAGGCTCTTCAATATATTTGCAGTTGCCGCCTAAGAACTTTTGCCTTTGCCAAGGCTTAAGAGTTTATGCTATTTTATTCTTCCTTTGATGTATGAGCCTTTTCAATATGCTTTATTTTTTATAGTAGCAATTTCCCTTTTAATCTTCACTTTTTAATATGCTTATTTGTTTTCATACGTATTGTGTTCAATAAAAATTATAATGTATTAATATTGTATTGTCATATAATAAGTTCATAAAAATGGTATAAAAATTAGCTTTTTTCGATTTTATTAAATTTTATGTATCAAATATAACTATGTAGTTCATTTTAAATATGCAAGAACTATGTTTCCTTCATGAGCATGACTCTTCACAGCCATGATTAATTTTTAAAGTATCCTTTTTTTGTGGTATGCTACATAAAAAGACTGTATTTTTAATAATATCGTCTTTTTTTATCGTTTTTTTATAGGTTGGATGAGACAGTTGAGTTCGAGGTACTCAGAAATAGGAATTATGGTAATTTTTTTGCTTTTGTTGGTTAATATGAAGCAATAGTGTTATTGATTCTCGATATATACTCCTATCTTTGTACTGGTATGTTTTTAGTGTAACTTAGTAAGACTATTTTAATTTGTGAATAGAATGTGCATTCTCGGGTTCACTTTCTCCTTTTGAGAAAAAAACTTCGGAAAGAGGAGGAAGATGGCATTTATGGTGTTGTTAATAGATTGAGTACATTAAGTTTCAAAAGTTTGTTTGTCAATTATCAAAATAACATGGACAACAGATTTATTAGGTCTATGGGACTCCTGAGAAAAAGATTCCTAAAATAGGCAAATTAAAAACGGAATCAATTAAAAAATATTTTAAGAATTAATTTTCATACATGTTCATAGTGTTTGTTGTTAACTAAGGTACGCATTTTAATCATACGCGCAAAGCGCGTACACTAAACTAGTACTATATTAAAAGTGTGAACAACCTTATAATGTGATTTGAACTTTTTACCCTTCATTAAAAGACTATGCAATAGATAAAATTGTCTTTTTTTACTATTTTTCTAAATTATTATTTAATTAATTTTACCAAAATAAATTCCACATGACACAAAAGAAAGAAAAAAAGGAACAAGTAGGTTGTTTAATAGTCAAACTACACTAAACTAGGTTTGCTAACGAAAAAAATTTCTTTTTATTATTTTTCTCCAAATCTTATTAAAATAAATATATGAAAATTTAATGTTGGTATAGGTTTTCTTTTGCGGCTTTTTTCTGTCAGACTTGGTTAAAGATTTGTTGCTCGTTTCAGATATGAGGGAAATTGTAACTATTCAAGTGAGGAATCATGCAAACTTTATTGGCTCTCACTTCACTTTTGGAACTTCCAGGTAAACCCCTTTAATCATTGATTTCTTTCATAAAACAAGTCTTTTCTCTTAGTTGATTTCTTCCCTTAATTTCTTTTAGTTAATCTCTTCCCTTAAATATCATATTTTATCCATTAATATAAATATAATAGTTGATTATATGTTTGTATTTTTATATTGATTGATTTTCACCTTAGTATCTTACTTTGGTTGTTATTTATTGAAGGAACAAGGCACCATTAATTTTGAAAAAGAATAATAGAATAAAATTTGATTAACTTGTACAAATTTAAATTTTCATATATGTATCAAGAATCTAAATTAATAAAAAATAAATTATTTTCTCTAATATTGTGAACAAATAATTAAAATTTTGAATTAACTAATAAGCAAAAGAATTCAATTCTATTCTTTTTTAAATTCCTAACATCAGTAAATTTATCTTTTGACAAAACTTTTAAGTATATAAATTATTTAAAAAAAATGATAATAGTGATGAAAGAAATTAGAAATAAAAAATGATTATAGTATGATGTTAAATGATAAATTGGTAAAATATAAATTTAAAGTGTCAGAGATGAAAAAGTAGAAAACAAACTATATTCTCAATGAAATTAAACAATAAATTAAATCTATCGTTAATCTTATTTAGCGATGAATTAGTAACTAATTATTAAAAAGAAAATTTACTACGAGCAATTTAGCTAAGTTCAAATTTTTTTTCTATAATGTTTGTTATATAATGAGGTACACGCTTTGATCACGCGCAAAGTGCGTACGCTAAACTAGTATATATAATAAAGAAGAAGACTTTGAATATGGTGAAGCCAAGTGGCAAGCTATTGAAAAGCCACTTGACAAGTTTAAGACAAAGCTAATAATATTGTAATGAAAATTTTGAATTTAAAAACTAAAAATATTTGAATTTGAAAATATTAAGCTTTTGAAAAAAATATTTTCAGTTATCTTAAAATCAGCAACACATGGTTGAAGAGTTCTAAATGAACTCTTACTATTTGAATACATTTAATTTAAATATAAATAAAAAACAAAATATAATAATAATAATAATAATATAGTAGTAGTAGTAGTACGTAGTAGTAGTGGTATAATAATAATAATAAAAAAAAAAAATAGTAGTGCATACGTGGTAATGGTAATAATAATAATAAATAATAATAATAATAATAATAAATAGTAGTAGTGCATACGTGGTAGTGGTAATACTAATAATAAAATAATTATATTTATTATCAATTTATTATTATTATCTCATTAATTTTAAATATTTATCTCAATTCAAATATATAGATTATAACATAAATATACATTATATTTTAAAAAATGTAAAGAATAATAAATTAATTTTTTTTAACAAATTAATATTATATTTGAATTCACGTTTTGGGTTAGAAACTTCCTCTAACTGAACTCTTACTATTTGGATACATTTAATTTAAATATAAAATAAAAAATTAAATATAATAATAATAGTATAGTAATAGTAGTAAGTAATAGTAGTGGTATAATAATAATAATAATAATCATAATAATAATAATAATAATAATAATAACCATAAGCTGCAATAGGTTGGAAACACATATAGTCACCAAAGAGAACAATATTAACAATAAACACTTAATTACATAAAATCTTAATAGTAATATTGCATTAAACTAAAAAAACTATTAGAGATAGATATTACATACTTAGAGTAACATAACAAACAACTATGATTGAACTTTGCTACATAAGTGGATGGTGGAGGTTGTAGTGTTGATTGAACCAATTGCTAGGGTTTTAACCTAAATTAAGTACGATGGAGGATTTTTTGGTGTATTTTAGGAGTCCTATTTTACACCTTATGTATAATATATTTTTAGTTTATACACAATTTTATAATTAAATAATAATTTAAGAAAAATAGTAAATGACAATTTTATTTATTGTGGAGTTTTTTAATGAATGAAAAAAAGTTCAAATCACATATAAGGTCTTTCACACTTTTAATATAGTATATATATATAGTGTGTGTGTGTGTACACGCACTTTGCGCGTGATTAAAACGCATAAATTATTTTACCAATTTAACAATTAACAACATAAAATAATCAATTTTGCTTTATTTTTAATTTGTTTCACCACTAATATTTTTTCTTATTTAACAAATTTATATACTTAAGAGTTTTGTCAATTTAAAAGATAAATTCACTACTGTGAGAAATTTGAAAAATAATAAAATTGAATTCTTTTGTTAATTAGTTAATTCAAAATTTTAATTATTGGTTTGCAATATAAAAGGAAATAAGTTTTTTTTAATTAATTCAGATTCTTGATATTAGTTCATTCCAATATTTTAATATTTAACTGTAATCATAGTTTATTTTTATATTAGTTCTATACGAACTTTCTTAGTTTGACACTTTTGATTTTATCCATTTTTAATTATTTTTACTTTTTTTATAGCTACATTTTTCTGTACTCGATGGAGTTTTCTCGGTGAAAAGAAAAGAAATTTTAAACTTAAATGTATTAAAAGATATCTTAGATCTTAGGTGAAAAGTAAATATTTATTTACAATAATTTGTAAAAATAATTATTTTATTTATGTGGACTCAATTTCAATGGGTAAAAAATTGTTATTTTCTGTTTGATAATGGGCAAAATTGCCGAAAATTCTTGCATAACAAAAAGTTAGCATTTCCTTTTTCAATAAGGTTTAATTTCTATTATTGTAGGAAGATTTTTAGTCTATTGAATCTACCTATGTGTTTAAATAAGAAAAGGATATATAGGTATAATTTGAATTAATTTTAAAGTCTTAAATATTAGGATTTTCTACATGTTCAAATAAGGAAAGATTAAGTAAATAAAATTTTAATCAACTATAAAGTCTGATATTAGGAAAATAGTAAATAAACCTAGGCTCTGATACCATCTGTCACGATCCAACCTACCGGGCCGTGCGGACGCCTACTCTAACCGCCTATATAGACGAACCCTTACCACCCGTCTCACAGATAACTTGCGAAAATTAAAGTAACCCATTAAATTAATCCATTTTATACCCGAGGAAATCCCTTTTTACAAAACATGTTCAGAAGGTAGGCTAATAAAAACTTGCGGAAGACTTTTACAACACTTTTAAAATACCCTCCCTAGGATATAGTCTAAACAGGTACAAGAGTTACTACAAGATGACACAAGAGGAAAAAGACACAACTTCCGCCATGGGAATCGAAGACAGAAGCTGCTGGAGATCCTTATCACTGTGAACCTATGAAACATCACCAACCTACAACCAGACTATACCAAAAAGGTATAACAAGAGTAGAGTCAGTACAAACACACGTACTGGTAGGCATTATCGATCGACCCGAATCCACTCCTACCATTATATGAGAAAATAGGAAAATACATGACTGAAATTAATATAACTTGGTTCCCATCCTCCAACGTTCTTCCGCTGCCGACTCCCTCATTCTCAAGACTTCCGAGTCACACTAACCTTAGACTCCCCAAGTCAACTAATCCTGGACTCCCCAAGTCTCAATATTCTAGACTTCCCAAGGAACAATACCCTAGACTTCCCAAGTCAACTAATCCTGGACTTCCCAAGTCTCAATATTCTAGACTTCCCATGGAACAATACCCTAGACTTCCCAAGTCACCTCATCCTTCACCGATGTCCATGTCCATACCTGGACTACCCTTCCCTTACCTAAGTCCACAGTTCTAACTATCCTTCAGACTTAGCTCGGCTAACTACCCAACTCAACCACTTATACTCGTAACATTACTCACCAGGGTCCAACCCTCCACAGATCTCTAGTAAACCTTCTAATATGTTCGCGACAACTAGAACCACAACCCCAGACTCTCAGTCTTCCTCCCAGTCTATCCACCACATGAAATACACCTACCAACCCTTGCTACATTTAACGACAACACTAGAGTTACATCTAATTCCTTTTTCAACACATGACTCGGACCCTCCAAGGATCCCCTTAACCACCCTCAGTATTAACAGCTACCCTGATCTATACCGAGACCGACCTTAGTCATTAATCACAATTAATTCTCGACCATCTAGGCACACTCAATAACGACGATTTGCAAGCATATATACATGAAAAACCTCCCCTTTCTATTATACAGACCCACCCCGGGATCCCTTCTAAACAACACCTAAGTGTCAATGATCAAACCGGCCTAACTCAAGACCAACACAACAGTTATACAGAAATTCCAGGCCCCTCAAGTACCACCATTTGACATCACAATTCCACAACAACCCGGTTCAATCAGGGAACCAATAACAGTTATCACATTTCAATAAGCAACCCGGTCCACTCACGGAACCAATATCAGTCAATGCAACACAACAATAAAAATTAAATGATGCAACAAAAGTAAACCCATACCAGGCATGGTACCCGAGCCAACCATTAGTATATTTTGTACCAGGCGTGGTACCCGTGCCAACCATTTGTTATACATGTACCAGACGTGGTACCCGAGCCAATCGAATGTCAATAATCCACAGTCAAATGCATAAACAAACAACTTGTAAGCCAACAAGCAAATACCGTTCAAATCACAGACTGTAAAGCAGGAACCTTAGACATTCTACACAACTTACCTAAGCAATGAAATTCATACAATCACTTAGATATGAGTACAAGAATATACAACATTCATAGAAATCGTAAGCCATCACCTACCCTGTTCCGGGTACAAACACGAACCATCAATTCTCGCCCGAAGACTATCCCTGGTTCACCTTTTTGTTTAATTACATGTAACTAGCGTTTTCCCTTTTTACATAATCCTATAAGAAGCTACACGATTCCCTTTTTCCTAACCTTAGCTAGACCGCCGCTAAGTCTCAAGCCATAAACATTCCTGAAACCCACCTAGGGGTTTCCTATTCCCGTTTCCCGTGGCTCCCAAGCGCCTCTCCGGTTCTTCGAACCTCTCTGACATACTAGTCCCTTAACCTATCATTTTATCCCACCAATATGAATAATGTAACCATATAACACAATCACAAGACCAGCCATTTACTCCGTACATCCCAAATCAACATAACCAATCCCGAATTCGCCAGACTCCGTGCCCGGAGGCCTAAACATGGATTCTCCATTTCCACTATACAACAAGTACGGAAAGTAAACAGGTCTAACTACTCATGAAAACCTAGCCTACCTGGACGCCAAGCAGCTGCAACGGTGCATTTCTGACTCCGTGAATGCATTCCCGGCTGAACGATGGTCCTGGAATCCGTTGTTCCGCGTCTCTTCAGCCATGACCCTCCTCCTCAAGATTCCCCAGCCTTGGAGCAGCATGAGAGGGTTTTTAGAGGAACCCTCGTATGTTTTCCCAAATGAGGAGAAGAGACTTTTTAATAAACTCCCGTCACAGGCTACTGCCTCCCGTAACTCCGCTATAGCGGAATAATTACCGCTATAGCGGAGTGACGTCAGCCTGGATTATTTCTGAAAAATTAGAAATTTTCCATGACGTCACCCTCCTTACCCCAAATGAATTTTTAACCATTTTCCCCAATTTACGAAACCAGGAACAATTACCATAACGATGGGCCTGGTCGTTACAGTGTGTGTATGTGGGGTGGGGGTGGGGGTGGAGGTGGGGATGGGGGTTGGAGGTGTACATTTCATTGATAAGAAACAATATGATTATTATTATATTATTTAAAATAATATGATTTAACATATTCAAACAAGATATCACAATTTAAAATAATACTTTTATCCGCACATCGCGCGGGTATGTATACTAGTATATTATAAAGCAGAAGAAGAAGTAGAAGAAGAAGCCAAGTGGCAAGCTACTGAGAAGACACGTGGTAGTTTTTAGGATAAAACTTAATAGTATTGTAATAACATTTTTAAAGTTAAAAGATTAGAAATATTTGAATTTGAAAATATTAGGATATTAGAAGAAAAAAAAATAATTGGATTAGCTTAAAACTAAGAATCTAACATTAAAGAGTTCTAAATGAACTCTTATTATTTCATAAACTTATCCCTTTCAAATAACAATAATAATAATAATAATAATAACAATAATAAGTATTATTATTATAATTATAATAATAATAATAATAATAATAATAATAATAATAATAATAATAATAATAATAATAATAATAATAAGTAGCAATAGTGTAGCAATTACAATTATTATTATGATAAAATTTATCTAAAAAACATAAAAGAAAATAAATAGCAAATAAAATAGTACAAATTTCTACATTTGATTAAATAATTAATTTTATAAATGGCTAATACTTTTTTTCACAGACTCTTATTTTTTTGAAATGTTTTTTAATTTATCTTATCACATTTCTTATCCTTATTGTTTGAGATCTATTTAATTGGTTTAAAATTGCACATATAAATGTGTTCTATAATTTTATTTTATTTTAAAAAAAAAGAATGTTGAATTTGATTTGAATTTATTTCACTATTCAAATTTTTAAAATAAAAATAAAATTTATCACGAATGAAGCCTGCAGTTAAATGTGGTAACTACCAATCCATAATTTAAGGAAAGTAGGACTCTTTTTTTAGGAGTTAGCAGATAATTATGAAATTTGAATTGAATTAGTTAAATGTGATAATTAGTGAAATATAATAATTATTCAACCATAATTCAAGGCACTTTGGACTGTCTTTTTGAAGAAAAAATATATTACAGATTTACTTTTTCAAGAGGCGCCCTTTACAACACATATCTCGGGCTGAGGAGGTCATGGCTTGCTACAGGCTTGCCAGACAAAAATAATAAGAGCAGTACCGGATCCGACTGTACCACCATCTCAGAACCAAGTCAAGAAACCATATGAAAATTCCTGAATATTTTAATAAAGCTTAGATCCGTTCATGGTGCATATAGGAGAGAAGTTAGGCCATAGACATAGACATGAAAACCTTTTAGCCGGACATCGTCAGGGCTAGGAGAACAGAACTAAAGACTAAAATTTTTAAAAGAAAAATACCTTAAAGGACGGCCAAGATCCAAGGATTGCTTGCAAATACTGATCCAAGAATTTTTATTAAAGTCGGAACAGTGGCAAACACTTTCTGCTGTTTTCTTTACAAAGCTATTCTAGAGAGAAGAGAGAGATTGTAAGAAATTTCTGTGTGCTCTTACTTAAAAAAATGAGCACTTATATAGGAAAAAAGAAAACCTAAAGAATCTTTGTACAGTAAAATAAGGGTCCCATGTGGGTCTCTAAACAGGGTATCTACTGTTTTAATCAGTGTATAAACTGTAAAAGAAAGCGATAGATTGACAACCTATCTTCTGTAGTCTGTTGCCTTTAGATTTTTTCTTTGCCACGCTTTTTCTCCATGGCTTTTAGTGATTGCAGCAAATCTTCTGCTTCCTGTATATCTTCTGTGGACAATATAATGTCTTCTTCATGGCGTTGTGCTTCCTCGTTACTGGTTTCACATCGCATTGAAGTATCAGATTTATCAATCTGAGTGATATTTTGAAGCAAGCTTCTTTTCATTTCCTCGAGATACTCGTTGATCATTGCTTCCTTATCTCCATCTTGAGTGGAGATTCTTCGGGCTATATACCTGACTGAGGGATTATCAACGCTAATTCCCTTTTGAGGAAGTTCTTTATAAGTATTAACTGTGTTAATAATTGTGTCAATAAGTTCTTGTCCATTTAATTGTTTGGACCTGGGATCTTTTTTTAATAATTTTTCCCAGAAGTTGTTATAACATACTCGGTACAAGCAAGGAATATTTTCCTTCGTGAATCCTAATTCTGGGGCTCATTTATGGATCCAGGGTATTGAGAATTCTATGAAAAAATACATCTGATCAATCTTGTCCAACCAGCAGATGTGATCTTCATGATATAATTCACCAAGAAAAGGAGATACCTTTTTCCATTCCTTGTATAACTGGAGGAATATTTCTGGTAAAATCTGGATTGTAGGACCATGGTATGACCACCAGTTAATGAACCGATTTGGGATTGGTTCTGCAAATATCTTTGCGCAAATTTTTACAAACCATGTGTGTTTATTTTTATCATTGTTATAAAACAGTGTTTTACTGAAAGCTTGGATATAATCCCAATAAGTAAAACTCATAGCAATACCTTTGAGGCTTAGCTGCCTTTCTTTCATGGTTGATATTCCCCAGTCCTCAACAGATATAATCTGTTTGATCACTATTTTTGAGAAGTTATAAACATTCTCTTCTGGGTTATAACCCGTAGGGCAAAAGTGCTGAATTTCTGCACTTCCAGTACTTGTCAATATGGTTTCATAGTATGACCGGGTTTTGTATGACTCTCCCGGGTAATATAATCCTTTGATCAAGTACCTCTAGAATATTTTCCATGGTTCATTTTTTCTCTGAATATCAGAGTTTTCCAAGAGAAATATAATTTCCCTTTTCTGGAGTTTCTCATAGGATATGATATTATCATTATTCTCTTTCATAACTGAAGCAAAAGTATCTTTCTGCTTCTGCGCATGTATAAATGCCTGCATATGTTCGTATAACGGGCTATCCTTTGGAATATCTTCTAGATTAACGATCTGCTCAGGGACAGAAGCAGATGAAGATTCACTTTCACCAGAAACCTTTTTATTAAACAGGTTTCTATTACCCATCTGTATAACCGGGTAATTGGATATATATGACGATCCCTGAGAACTGGAATGTCCATAGGACCTTCCTGGGGCTGATCTTCCCCGTCCTCTTCCTCGAACTTGCCTCCAAGGCGGGTCCATCCTGTAGGAAAACAGATTAGAATGCTCTTGAAATACCTGAATCTGCCAATAACCTGATTTTAAATCAAATTTTGAAAATATATTGGCGTCGTATAACCTTGAAAGTAAGTCTCTTTTATTTGGAATATGATACCTTATCCATTTTAAACATTTGTTTAAAGGCTTGTAATTTATTACTAACCTGGGAGCTCCACGTTCCTTTTCTGCAGCATTATTGACATAGAATGTTGTGCATGACCAAGGAGACTTGGATGGTTTTATCAAACCTTTTTGTAGCAGACTATCAATTTCCCTTTTGCAGAATTCTACTAATTCAGAATTCATTTGGCAGGGACGAGACTTGGTTGGGATATTATCCTCAGAGAAATCTTCCTCATATGGAAGGGTTACAATGTGCTTTTTGCGATTCCAAAAGGCACTGGGGTGATCTACGCAAATATCAATGGCGATCTGTTAGGAAATTATTTTAATTTTTTCCTGTATTTTAGCAGATTTGAGAGACTCAAATATATTCATGCTAAAGAGCTCATATTGTAATGAATCGACATGCTTTTGTTTTATATCAATTAAAGTATTAATTTCACGAGTTATTAACTCTGTGATAAAAGTATAACTTATTTTATCGTCTTTATACGAAGCTGAAAATCCTTTTGAATCAATATGAGTAAAAGGATATATTGCATTTATAAAAGGTGTTCCAAGTATAATTGGAGGATGCAACTGATTTTTTACCAGAAAGAAGAAATGAGGAATGCAAACCTTATTCTGGCAGATTTTTGTATTAGAAAGCTTATACTTTATATCTAAAGCATGTCCTGATGCGGATTTGACCATATGCATAGTTTTTTGAAAGTATTTTGAGGGGACAAGACCCTCTTGAATGCAGCTAACATATGCACCGCTGTCGATCATAGCAATGTTAGTAATAGAGAAACTATTATCAATTAAAATGGTGCATTTAACATACCATTTATGAGCAGTGACAACCTGCATCATTCCTAAAAACATGTTATTTTCAGGATCAACTGTGGGAGGCTCATCATGGTAAACCTCTTTGCCTTTTGAAGTACTGGCTTGAGTTGAACTGTTATGAACATTGTTCTCAATCTGAGAAATCCTTTGATCGCAAATAGCTTGGTTATGTCTGAGAGCTTTTTTTTCTCTCTTGAGGTTTTCAACCTCTTCCTTTAGATCATCGAAAGAAGCATCTCTTTCAGCAAAAGCGTTCTTATTTAAACGGTTATCAACTTTCTTTAAAGAATAAGGAGCATAATATGCAAAATCATTTTTCTTGTTATCAACAAGGGTGTTTGAAGTGCTAGATTTATTATTATTAGCAGTGGCAAGATTAATAATCTTTTCTCGAAGTTGGTTATCAGTAACTTCCTTTAACAGTTCAATAATATTATCAGAAGTAAAAGTTTTAAGATTGACATCTTGAAACTGTGATTGCAATTTATAAACTTCATCTTCTTCACAATTGCATGTATTACCTTTGCAAGTGGCACACGAGCTATCAGCCTGTTCTTCATGGTCAGATAAATCAATAAGATCAACATCTGAACCTGCTTCTGAATATGATTCATAGTCCTCATCAGAACCTGAAGTATATAACATTTTATAAACCTTATCATGCAGTTCTGCATCAAGTTCTAAACCTTTAAGCTTATTAAGCTTGCAGTTTGGAGCAATATGCCCTCGCTTTCCACACTTGTAACACTTGATTTTAGAAAGGTCTCTTCCTGACCGATCTTTGGTAAATCTATTAGATTTATGAGAGCTTTTTCTAGCTTCTCTTTCTTCCTTAGATCTTCTTCTGGATCTTCGTCTCCTATTAGAACTTTCAGTTCTAGGGGACCGATAATACTCCTTTTTGCTGACATAGGCTGCTGGTTCAGGTAGACCGAACTGCGTGCAAAAGTCTCCAAGCTGAGATCTTTCTTTGTGCTTATTCATTTTAAGTTGTTTAGACATGAGAAGTTCGCTGCACAAGTTTAATCCTTCCTGAGTGCAAACTCCTATTAGCTTCCCATAAGTGTAATCTTTATAGGGGATCTCAAGGTGATTTCCTCTTAGGGTTTTCCTAACCTTTTCTGCAAATAGAGAAGGAAGGCCTTCTATAAACTTAGCTTTTCAATATTCATTTTTGTTTTCGGGTAATTCCATAACCCGACTGAGTAACGTATCTTTGTACCATCTCCATTTGTCAACGTAGGGCATTTAAGACCATTGAGTAAGGTACGAATCATTTCGTGCTGGGAGGTAAATCTACCATTAAAATGTTCTAATATGGTCATAACCAGAGTGTACACCGCATCTTCTCTATTTTTAACTAGAGCCATGCCTAGGTTATCAATACCTTCATTTTCGGCAATTGCGTTAATAATAGAGGCTTTCTCCTCTATATTTAAGTAGTTATCCCACCAGCCTCTGAGCTGACCTGTAAAACCTGCAACAATCATCTTGCAGATAGTTCTATCATTATTTTTAATGCTTTTGCAAATAGTTGCATACATAAGCATTCTGTGAACAAGGATGGTCAACTGCCTATCCGTTAATCCGTCAAGGTTCCATTCGTAAATCTCAGAACCGCTGTAAGACGTATTTGTCTGATTCCAATCTCGTTCTTCTATCAAAACATCTTGAGGAGTAGGACGAGGATAGTAGAATGTATTCATCATTGGTTTAGTAGCATAGCTACTATTCTTTCGGGGGTAACCCTTAAGCTTATTAAGCTCAGTTAAAACATGATTTTTATAATCACCGGTTTGATCCATTTTTTCGGAAAACTCTTGTGACAAATCAATAGGTTTTATATTTAAACCAGAAAACTTTCTATGAAGAAGTTCTTCCAAATCATTTAATGATTTAAACTTAAAATCCTGAATATCAGGAGGCCTTTAAATAAAAGTAGGAACAACATCTGTTTTACTTCCAGAAGTAGAAGCGACGTTGGTCTTAGCTATATCTGTTTTTATACCTTTTAGTAAAATGGTTAGCTCATCAAGTTTTTTATCAAGAGAGCTAATATGTTCTCCCAAGATTTTGACATATAATCCCAAATAATTATTTTGAGAAACGAGCTTATTAGTCTCAGAAATACTTACTGAAGCAATATCTTCGTCAATGAATTTTTGAAATGCACTGAAGGCAATACTGGTATTATTAGGCAAAACAAAAGCGGACTGTGGAGGGTAAACGGTTGTCGTAAGGTTACCATTTCCATCTCGATAAGTCCTTTCAATAGTATTTACATATAAAGGCAAATATATGGTTATAAACCAAGGAACGAAGTGCATAATTTGATTATGCAAGGCATAAGCCTCATAGAATTCTTGAGAAATATTATTCATATCATCTTTACTATAAGATTCAAAAAACCAAGTTTTAAACTTGTTCCACTTTACATCAAAAAATTCTTTTTGAATTAGTTTTCTTGCCAGGGAACCTGGGCTAAAATCTAATTGGTGTGGAATCATTAAATATCATTTAGATTGAACTCCATATCAGAAGCAGTAGGGAAGTCTTTATCAGAACTATCATCATTGGCATCATTAACCTGAACAATATTAGTCCGGGGGTTAATTTTAACCTTTTCTACCTTTGAATCACAATCAGATTCAATAGTGTGTAGAGAAGCAGCGCGATTTCGTGCTGGACCATAAATTGGGTCAATAGGAGAAATATGCTGAATATTAGGCAAAAATCTGTGACTAAGAGATCGTCTATTATAAATAGAACTTACCGGAGGCATGAGCCTATGGTTAGACAAGGACTGCCTGTGAGGAGAATAGCTATTTTTCGTGAACTGGATGCAAATTCTCCCATCGGGATTTTGCGAGATGTGAGAATACTCAGTATTAGTAACCGTATCCGTTAACTGACTTGGGGATATAACCGAGTCGAGAGTCCAAGTCGTTGGGAAATTAATTTCTTCCCACTTAATTGGTCTCCTGGTGGTGACCTTAGATCTTGCAAAATTCATTTCCATTAAAATTGTTTGATCGGATGTATCGTATAACTTACATCTTGGGTTCAAGGTTGATAATAACTTGAAATAAATTCTATAAGACAAACTTATAAGTTCTGAACCTGGCACATAGTTATAGCCATGTGTTTTAACATTTAATGTTAAGGCATCAAGAATATTAACATCAGATAAAGATAACTGCAAATTAGGCTGCGTATTAAAATAAACGGGACCATAGGCCACGGTTGATTCAATCGAACCCATAAGAGACTGTCGAAAGTTTAAATTTCTAGCATCTCTGAGAGCGGCTAGGAAAGTCTCAGGTAACATCCGTAGTAGTAGGTAGTAGTAGTAGTAGTATAATAATAATAATTATTATTATTATTGTTTCATTGATTTCAATAGTTATCTCAATTCAAATATATAGAATATAAGATAAATATGTATTATATTTGAAAAAATAAGAAGAATAATAAACTAATCTTCTTTTAACAAATTCATATGATAGTATTTAAATTTGAATTTAAATGGAGTTTGAATCAGAATGGAGTCTAGCTTCTTAGCTTCTCTTATATATACTCTTATATCATTAGCTTTATTCATGAGTTTATTTTACTGCATTCTTTGTATTCTTCAGTTTTTAAATTTATTTTTGATTTGACATTTTTCTTTTTTTATATGCAGGAAGGATTTGGCATTTTCATCTTCATCTTTCTATGTTAATGTTCAACTTTTTGATGATTCGATATAAAGAGTAATATCATTATCACTACTCTTTTATTTTTAACCATAATCCAATATGTATCTCCATTATCGTCTCTTTCTATTGCTTCTATGTTTGTTAATGTTCATGACAATTTGTTTATCTGAATTTATGTATTTATTCTATCACAAAGTTTTTTAAAAAATATATTATTTAATATTTACTCTTAATCTTTGTATATATTCTTTTGTCATCATCTTTAATGTTTATATATTTTGTTTCATAAAAATAGTTGTAATAGTAGCAGCAGCAACAACAACAACAACAACAATAATAATAATAATTATTATTATTATTATTGTTATAATTATAAGAATAATAATATATAGCAGTAGTAGTAGTAATTGTAAAAATAATAATAACATAGGAAAATAACAAACGAACAAAAAAAAGAAAAGAATGAGAAAAAAGAGAAAGAAAAAAAAACGTAGGAAAAGAAAATAGTAACAAGGGATAAGGATGAGTAATAAATTGTTCTTCTTTTATTATGTTATTGTTAACTATAAAAAATAATTGAATTGATTTCAAATATTTATCTCAATTCAATTATATAGATTATAAAAAAAAATGCATTGTGTTTAAGGAAGAGTAATAAAAAGATCTTTGTTTTAAAAAAAATGATATGATATTTGAATTTGAATTTAAATAAAATTTGAGTTTAAATTTTTCATTTTCTAATTATTTTTGTTTTAATATTTTCTTCATTAGCTTTTTTATATGAAGATGAATGATGATCGTATTACAAACTAATTTTTTCACTATATATATAAAAAAAAATTATTCAAATTTTATTTATTTGATTTTTGATAAAAATAAATACATTCGATTAGGTAAATGATAAATAAGAAATCACCTTTTATTGAGAAGTTTAGTCAAAAGCATTTAGCTTTTTAAATGTAAACTTTTGTTATTATTTTTATATTATTAATTTATTAAAATAAATGTTCATATTATTTTATGTATTTTTTTATGATGATCTATTTATTTAATCTACGTTGCAGAGAAATTTTGGACGAAGACAAAAAGATTGAGCAATTGTTAACTCAATAGTTTTTGTTCTGATGAATTTTTTTATTTATTATTTCTTGACTTATTTAAGGTATTCTCTTAATAGTCATTTATTAACTGATATGTTTGCTACTTTATTGATTAGCAAGAATTTTTTTATAACGCGTTCTATTCATACCTTGCATATGTAAATAGTTCGTTTCTTTGAATTTGAATATATACGCACGATTTAAAAATATATAATAATTTTTTATTTAAATTTGAATTCTTTGAATTTTGATAATCAGTGACATATATTGGTTATTTTAAAATTTAGCATTAATTTTAATTTATATTTGAACTATATACTTATAATCGATATTAAGTTGATTAGAATCTTTCTAAAATTATGAAAAAGTTAAAAGTTAACTTTCTCATGCTTATCAGAAAAATAATGTAGTTATCTCCAAATAGATCCACGTACAAATAAAAAATCTTTGATAAAAAAAAATAGTCTATTCTACATGCTAAAATAAAGGAGTACATTTTTCTTTTAAAAAAATAGAAGAAAAGCCAAAAAAATAAAGAATGGAATAGAGTATAATTTAACATGATGTACACATGTTACACGTTAAGTTCTTTATCCATAAAATAACTTCATAATTTTACTTTCTTCTTTAGATTAGATTGTATTGGAGTTTTCTTTTAATCTATATTTTATTTATTTTGTTATGCATAACAAAACTTATCTATTCTATTATTTATATTTTGAAATAAAAAAAAAAAGAAAATTCAATTGCTTACATGTGTAACACACAAAAAAGATTAATTCAAAGTAAAATTTAAAAAAAGTAAATAAAATACAGTAGAAAAATGTACAAAGAAGGTGAGTGGGTGGGTGGGGTGAGTGGGGTGGAGATAATATTTTGAACTGATTTTAAAATATAATGAAGTAATTAGATAATACATATTACTTTTCATAAATTTTAAATTTAACTGATGTAAATAAATAAATAAAAATAAAAAATTCATGAGAAAGTAAAATAAATATATCTATTTTATATTAATAAGAAGAATATTTGATAATTACATAAAGCTAAGTGATAAGTTATTATAAATCAACACTAACAATCTAATGACTTTAAATTGTGAATAATATAATAAAAAAGTATGATACATAAAATATTTTTGATAATTACATGATTGTGTTTATTCATATAGATTTGATTATGAGTGAGGCGGGTTGAGGTTGGAGGCGCATTTCATTAAGAAAAAATTATTATAGTTAAACTTTTTTTAAGAATAATATGATTTAACAGGCTCGAACAAGATATTATAATTAAAAATAATTAAAAATAATATTTTAATATTATTCGCGCATCGTGCGGGTACGTATACTAGTATATTATAAAGTAGAGGATGAAGACAAAACCAAAAAACAAGTTATAAATTATATTATAAAAAAATTGAAGGGTACAACTTTTATTTTAGATAAGAAAGTATTTTTTTTGCAATTATAACAAACAAAGTCGTGAATTCTATATATCACGTAAGTAAAATCTTGATAAATAGCGAATTCACCAAGAATTAAAATATAAAATCTAAGCAACTTAAATTTAAACTCAGCATTCTATATTTTAAATAAACGAGAAGAAAATTCAATTACTTATTGTGTGTAACCAAAAAAAAGAAGCTAAATTAAAGAAAAATAATTTTAAAACAATAGAAAAAATATACAAAGGGGGGGGGGGGACTACTATCCGTAAATTTTAAATTGAAAAGACATAAATAATAAAATAAAAATAAAAAATAAAAATATTTGCGAGTAAATAAATATATTTATTTTATATTAATAAGAAGAGCACTTGATAGTTATATAAAATCAACTTTAACAATCTAATAACTTTAAATAACGGCAGTGTATTAAAGAAAAATATGAAGCATAAAAGCTATTTGATAATTATATAATTGTCTTTATTTATATAGATTTGGTTTGGGTTGGGGGTGGGGGTGGAGGTGGGCGTGGGGGACATTTAATTATGGAACAATATAGTTGAACCTTTTTCAAATGACGAACGGCAAATGACAAATAACGAACTCAACAAATATTAAAATATAAAATATAAGTAACATAGATTTAAACTAAGCATTCTATATTTTGAAACAAAAGAGAAGTAAACTTATGGCGTGTAACATGAAAAAAATAGTTCAAGATTGAACTAGATAAAAGTAATTAAAATACAGTAAAAAAATATTTAAAAATTGGGGGAGTGGTGGTGGTGGTGGTGGTGGGGCGGGGGGGGGGGGGTTAATATTTTTAATTAAATTTAAAAATATAATGAAACAATTATATAATACACATATTATTATCCATAAATTATAAATCGAAGAGACGTAAACAATAGAATAATCAAAATTCAAAAATAAAAAATCATAAGTAAGCAAAATAGATATACAACAACATACCCAGTGTATTACCACAGAGTGGGGTCTGGGGAGGATAGAATGTACGCAGACCATACCTTTACCTCAGATGAAGTAAAGAGGTTGTTTCCGATAGACCCCCGGCTCGAGACAAAAAATGACCATAAGAGGTCAAAATAAAAGTACAAGAGATATACACAGTAAATAAGACAACAAGTAATCACAGAAGTATACTATAACAAAATATTACTATACCTGAACCACATGGAACACTAGAAAGCAGCAAAAATCGAAGAACAAGAAACTACAAGAGCAGACCTACAACTACTAACTAGTGCAACAAGACACCGCAAACCTACCTACTAGTATGACGCCGACCTACCTACTAACTGTCTACCCTAATCCGATCCCTTCACACCTTTCTATCTAAGGTCATGTCCTCGGTAAGCCGCAACTGCGTCAAATCTTGTCTAATCACCTCTCTCCAATATTTCTTCGGTCTACCTCTACCTCTCTTGAAACCATCCATAGCCAATCTCTCACACCTCCTCACCGAGGCCTCCATGCATCTCCTGTTCACATGCCCAAACCACCTCAACCTCACTTCTCGCATCTTGTCTTCTACTGAAGACACTCCAACCTTGTCTCGAATATCCTCATTTCTAATTCTATCCCTCCTAGTAAACCCACACATCCAGCGCAACATCCTCATTTCCGCTACATTCATCTTCTGAACATGAGAGTTCTTGACTGGCCAACACTCTGCCCCGTACAACATAATCGGTCTAACTACCACTCGGTAAAACTTGTCTTTCAGTCTAGTAGGCACTTATCTATCACACAAGACTCCAGATGCGAGCCTCCATTTCATCCACCCTGCACCAATACGACGGGTAACATCCTCTTCAATCTCCCCATCTCCTTGGATAATAGACCCAAGGTACTTGAAGCTACCTCTCCTCTGGATGGCATGCGTATCGAGCCTCACTTCCACGCCGGATTCCTGAGACATGCTGCCAAATTGCACTCCAAATATTCTGTCTTCGTCCTACTCAACCTGAACCCTTTAGACTCCAGAGTTTGTCTCCAAACCTTCAACTTGGCATTAACTCCCTCACGAGTCTCATCAATCAAAACAATATCGTTCGCAAACAACATACACCATGGCACTTCACCTTGGATTTGTCGTGTCAAAACATCCATTACCAAGGCAAAAAGAAATGGGCTAAGGGATGATCCTTGGTGCAATCCCATCATCATGGGGAATTGCTCTGAATCTCCGCCCACAGTTCTAACTCGAGTCTTCGCATCATCGTACATGTCCTTAATCGACCGAGTGTACGCCACCGGTGCCCCTCTAACCTCTAAGCACCTCTAAAGAACCTCCCTGGGAACTTTGTCATAAGCCTTCTCTAGGTCGATAAATACCATGTGCAAGTCCTTCTTCCTCTCCCTATACTGCTCCACCATCCTCCTAACTAGGTGAATAGCCTCGGTAGTCGAGCGTCCAGGCATGAAGCTGAACTGATTCTCGAAAATAGTCACAATCTTCCTTAGCCTTAACTCCACTACCCTCTCCCAAACCTTCATGGTGTGGCTCAACAACTTAATACCCCTATAGTTGTTGCAATTCTGAATGTCACCCTTATTCTTGTACAAAGGGATCATCGTACTCCATCTCCAAGCTTCAGGCATCTTCGCCGTCCTAAAAATGACATTAAACAGCCCTGTCAACCACTTCAAACCTGCCCCACCTATGCACTTCCAAAAATTCACCGGAATTTCATCTGGCCCCGTCGCTTTACCCCTATGCATCCTACCAATAGCCTTTATAACCTCTTCAACTTTTATACGCCTACAATAACCATAATCACGCTGCCTCTCCGAATTCTCCAAATCCCCCAACACAATGCTTCTGTCCCCTTCTTTGTTCAAAAGTTTATGGAAGTATGACTGCCACCTCTTCCTAATGAGAACCTCCTCCACCAATACTTTACCATCTTCGTCCTTGATACACTTCACTTGGTCAAGGTCTCGAGCCCTCCTCTCTCTTACCTTGGCTAGCCTATACAACTTCTTATCCCCACCCTTTCCTTCTAAAGTTGCATATAAGGTCTCAAAAGCCAAGTGATATATATCTATTTATATTAATAAGAAGAACACTTGATAACTATATTAAGCCAAGTGATAAGCTAATAAAAATATTTTTAAAAAATCGCCAATTAAATGATTCGTTGTCTTTATTCATATAAATTTAGTTATGGGGTTGTGATGGTGTTGATTTGTGTGTGTAGTTGGGGAGGGGGGGAGTACATTTTATTGAGGAACAATATGACTATTACGATATTATTTAAAATAATATGATTTAACATGTTCGAACAAGATATCACAATTTAAAATAATTTAGATATAATGCTTTTATCTGCGCATCGCGCGGGTACGTATACTAGTCTATATATATTATAAAGCAGAGGACGAAGCACCAGAAGAAGCCAAGTGGCAAGCTAATGAGAAACCACGTGGTAATTTAAGATAAAAATTAAAATATTGTAATAAAAAATTTAAATTGAAAAATTAAAAATATTTAAATTTGAAAATATTAAGATTTTTTTAATAATTTTTTTTTATCATTACCTTGAAACTAGGAACCTAACATTGAAGAGTTCAAAATAAACTCTTACTAATTTATGAACTTATCTCTTTCAAATGTTCAAAAATATATTTAAATATTAAAATAAAAATATAATAATAATAAATAATAGTTATAGTAGTAATACATACTTAGTAGTAGTGGCATCAGTAGTAGTGGTCGTAGTATAATAATAATAATAATCTATATATATAGTAAAGGAGAAGACTTTTAATGTGGTGAAGCCAAGTGACAAGCTAATTGAGAAGCCACTTGACAAGTTTAAGACAAAGCTAATAAATATTATAATGAAAATTTTCAATTCAAAAATTAAAAATATTTGAATTTGAAAATTTTAAGTTAGGGAAAAAAAAAGATTTTCGATTAGCTTAAAATTAGCAACACATGGTTGAAGAGTTCTAAATGAACTATTACTATTTCAAAATATATTTGAATATAACTAATTTAAATATTAAATGAATTATAATAATATACATATATTGAATTCGAATATAACTAAAAATAAGGAGTATCCTCTACCATAGTAATTCTGTACTATTATTCTTCTTTTTTTTTAAATGTGGAGTATCCTTATTAGAAAAAAGAAACATTTGAATCTTCTATATCTATATATATAATAAAGGAGAAGACTTTGAATGTGATGAAGCCAAGTGGCAAGCTAATTGAGAAGCCACTTGGCAAGTTTAAGACAAAGCTAATAAATATTGTAATGAAAATTTTGAATTCAAAAATTAAAAATATTTGAATTTGAAAATTTTAAGTTAGGAAAAAAAAGATTTTTGGTTAGCTTAAAATTAGCAACACATGGTTGAAGAGTTCTAAATAAACTATTACTATTTCAAAATATATTTGAATATAACTAATTGAAATATTAAATGAATTTTAATAATATACATATATTGAATTCGAATATAACTAAAAATAAGGATTATCCTCTACCATAGTAATTTTGGACGATTATCTTTTTTTTTTTAAAATGTGGAGTATCCTTATCAGAAAAAATAATAATTGAATCTTCTATATATATATATATATTATAAAGCAGAGGACGAAGCACAAGAAGAAGCCAAGTGGCAAGCTAATGAGAAGCCACGTGGTAATTTTAAGACAAAAATTAAAATATTGTAATAAAAATTTTAAACTAAAAAATTAAAATTATTTAAATTTGAAAATATTAAACTTTTTTTAATAATTTTTTTTTATCATTACCTTGAAACTAGGAACCTAACATTGAAGAGTTCAAAATAAACTCTTACTAATTCATGAACTTATCTCTTTCAAATGTTCAAAAATATATTTAAATATTAAAATAAAAAGATAATAATAATAAATAATAATAATAAATAATAGTTATAGTAGTAATACATACTTAGTTGTAGTGGCAGCAGTAGTAGTGGTCATAGTATAATAATAATAATAATAATAATAATAATAATAATAATAATAATAATAATAATAATAATAATAATAATAATAATAATAATAATAATAATTATTATTATTATTATTATTATTATTATTATCAACTCATTGATTTTAGATATTCATCTCATTTAAAATATATAGATTATAAGACAAATATACAGTATATTTAAAAAAAATATGAAATAAGAAAGAAGAATAAACTAATCCTTTTTAATAAATAAATATGATATTTGAATTTGAATTTAAATAAAATTTAAATTGGAGTGGATTTCTAACTTCTTAGCCTCTCTTTTATACTCTTATATCATTTATCTATTTTTATAATAAAAAAAATATAAAAGAAAAAAAAATGAGATAATAATATTTACAATCAATATCATTCAATTTCAAAAATCTGTAGAATTTTTTTTAAAAAAAAGTACAGATTTTTACACTTTTTTTAAATGCACATGTCTTTTTAAATTCATTTTGAAAACTAAACTTGTCAAGTGGTGGAAGTGCAAACAATCAAATTTGAAATTTGAATTAAATTCAAAAATATGTATTAAGAGAATCCAAACATTTTCATTAACCTAAAGTAACTCACCTTAATTCATGATAAAGTGGTTACTTTTTGAATTTGAATTTAAAGTGGTTACCTAAAATTGCTAAGGCACATACACCTTATCTCCACATACTCACCTATAAATAAAATCAAACATTTTTACCCTTAAAACTAACATTCCTTTTTTTCTATTAATTTTTATTATTACATTATTTATTACGTGGCAACTCTCTATTGGACAAAATTAAAACCCCAACCCACCAAACTTTTTCCTCCTGCCTCGACCCAAACCCATTTAAAAAAATTTATTAGCACACAAAATTATACATCTCTCTTTCACCTGAACTTGATCCCACTTTTTTTTCTTATTCAAAGCTTAAAATTCAGGTATTTTGAAGGCTAAAATTCTGGCTCAAACATACTCCAAAGCTGATATACGTTTAGAGAGATCCTGCGAAAATCTGCAACACAATACTGATAATAATGATCCCGAAAGCTCGAAGAGAGACTAAATACATGTGATATCAATGTTCTGATTAATCACTACTAAATACATATGATTTCACTCTTATCTGAGGTAGCCAAAGGTTTACCAAGATCACTCCATGGACAACAACGTATTAGGGATGTGTGTTCTTTCAATTAGCTTACTATTTTAGCATTGATATCGACCAAATATGAACAAGTCCATCAACAGAACCAGCAGTAACATAACTGTCATCTGCAACGATACAGGATCAACTCTAATTAGATGCAATTCGATTTGCATTTGCTCCGAAAGTGCCACAAATTTCTACCATCAACAAGATCGAAACAAATACTCTTATTGTAGTAGAAATCAGGACATTTTAGCTGAATTTTTAGCCTTGAAATTGCTGAATTTTAAGCTTTAAAGAAGAAAAAAATGGGATTATGTTCAGGTGAAAGAGAGATGTATAATTTTGTGTGCTAATGAATTTTTTTAAATAGGTTTGGGTCATGGGGACATTGGAATTGGGTCGGGGCAGGAGGAAAAAGTTTGGTGGGTTGGGGTTTTAATTTTGTCCAATAGAGAGGTGTCACGTAATAAATAATAATAATAGAAATTAATAGAAAAAAAGGGTGTTAGTTTTAAGGGTAAAAATGGGCCAAAAAGGTGGATTGAGGGGTATTTTTAGCCAAATAGATGAACAAGGGGTATTCTTAAACCTTTTCAGATAGTCCAGGGGTATTTTTAGCCCTTTTTCGTAAAATCAACTAAAATAATTAATGAATCTCTTTTGTTTCAAATGTATCATGTTATTTGCTGAATTATTTTATTTTTTATATTTTTATCTTATTTTCTTTAGCAATGGGCAGGTTATTTGACGGTTAGCTGAAAAAACTTGAATATGTTGTTAGAGAAAGATGTCAAAGTCAAACAAGAAGAAGAAGAAGAAGATGAAGCGGTGAATCTATCAACTGATCGGAGTATGAATCCTTGCTGATGATATCAAACATGATGAGCGTACCTACGCCCCCCCCTATATGATGGGGGTAAAAAAGGGGGAAAGAAAGGTTGAGCGAAAAGCTACCGTTTCATACTTCTATTATAGGCAGTTAACCAACCCCTTCTACGAATAACCTATTGGCAAGGTTGATGGGTAAGTTGCGAGACTGTATTCACCAAAATGAAAGGTAAAATAAATATTGCATAAAAAAAATGTGAAAATGGTAGTTGTTGAATGCTGAAAAAAGTATTTTTTTCTTCTTTTTTCACGGTGTTGACCATTTCATTCACAAATGTATTGCTTAATCTTTCTTTATGTGTCTTAATACTATTTTATCGTGTGTACTCTTTGTAAATTCTCTATTGAAATTTCGGATGATTTGATTGCAGGAATTATTTAAAACTATGAAAGGTATTATACTGAAATTTAAATTTCTTTTATTCTCTTTAAAGTTAATTTCTTTTTGCAAAAACTATGTTCTTCTATATGAAAAGTATGCTCGATGACTACTTTAGATTCAAGAGCTCGATAGGTCATCAAACATCATCTTTATTTTTTTGTTTTACGTAAATTCGTCTATACATATTCATAAAAAATTAAAAATATTTGAATTTTAAAATATTAGGCTTTAAGGAAAAAAAACCGATTAGCTTAAAACTAGAAATCCATGGTTGAAGAGTTCTAAATAAACTCTTACTATTTCATAAACTCATCCTTTTTAAATGATATAAAATATATTTAAATATTAAATAATAATAATAATAGTAATAATAATAATAATAAATAAGAGTTGTAAAAGTAGTACTACATACGTAGTAGTAGTAGTAGTATGTGGTAATTAGTTAGTAGAAATAGTAGGGAAAATTGTTATTAATTTTTATTAAAAAATTAATTTTTTAACAAACAAAAGAAAGAAAGAAAGAAAAGAAGATAAACAAAAAAGATATTAGCTTAAAATTAGGAACCAACATTGAAGAATTTTAAATAAACTTTTACTATTTCATAAACTTATCTTTTTTAATATTATAAGATATATTTAAATATTAAATAAGAACTAATAATAATAATAATAAATATAATAATAGTAGTAGTGCTTAAGTAGTTTAATAATAGTAGTAGTAATTGTTGTAGTAGTAATAGTAGCAGGAATAATAATAATAATAATAATAATAATAGAAAATTATATATGAATCTGAATTTTAAATAAATATGTAAATTTTATTTAGTTATTTGATAAACTTTAAAAAATTTAATTTAAATTGAAAGATATAATAAAAATATTTGATATTGAAACAAATATACTAAATAAATGAGAGATAAGAATAAATATTTTTTAAATGTGCAAATTTTATTTAGTTATTTGATAACTTTTTAAAAATTTTAGTTTAAATTGAAAGATATAATAAACATAATTGATATTGAAAGTAATATACTAAATAAATGAGAGATAAAAATAAAAATTGAAAGTTTAAAATAATATGCACTAACCTTATTTTAGTGGGATATTACTTTTGAACAAGATTCCACCTTTTAAAAGAGTAATAGTAGGACTTTAACATATTTTATTTTTAAAAAAAAGGTTTAGTGATATGTAAATATAATACAACAAATTTTATTATGTTCAATATGCTCAACACGTCTCAAAATTTTGTTTTACTCTTTTGTTTTTGTTCAAAATTCAGTTATGCATTTTATTTATTTTTGTTCAAATAATCGCATAATTTTAAACATAGTGTTTTAAGTTTTTTTAAAATATAGTAGACGTATTTAATTTAAAGGTAAATATTTGGATTGATATATCAACAACAACAACAACAACATACCCAGTATATTCCCACAAAGTGGGGTCTGGGGAGGGTGAGATGTACGCAGACCACACCTTTACCCCAGATGAAGTAAAGAGGTTGTTTCCGATAGACCCTCGGCTCAAAGCAATCCAGGAGATATAACCAATAAACAAAACAACAGCTAAAACAAAACTATACTACTACAAAATAATATAAAAATCTAGCTACACAAGGCACTAGCAAGTAACTGGCGCAGAAGAAACAAAAGCTACAAGCGTAGCCTTTCAACTACTAAAAGGACAACAAAACCCCGCACTCCTCCCTACAAAGAAACCAACCAACCTACTAACCTACAACCCTAATCTGAGCCCTCCACGCCTTCCTATCTAAGGTCATGTCCTCGGTAAGCTGCAAATGCGCCAAATCCCGCCTGATCACCTCTCTCCAATATTTCTTCGGTCTACCACGACCTCTCTTAAACCCATCCATAGCCAGCCTCTCACAACGCCGCACAGGGGCCTCTGAACCTCTCCTCATCACATGCCCAAACCATCGCAACCTCCCTTCCCGCATCTTATCTTCCACGGAAGACACTCCCACCTTCTCACGAATATCCGCATTTCTAAGCCTATCCCTGCTAGTAAACCCACACATCCAGCGCAACATCCTCATCTCAGCCACCTTCATCTTCTGAACGTGAGAGTTCTTGACCGTCCAACACTCCGCCCCATACAACATAGCCGGTCTAACTGCTGCTCTGTAGAACTTGCCTTTCAGTTTGAGAGGCACCTTTTTGTCACACAAGACCCCGGATGAGAGCCGCCATTTCGTCCACCCTGCACCAATCCGATGGGTCACATCCTCGTCAATCTCACCATTACCCTGGATAATAGACCCAAGGTACTTGAAGCTATCTCTTTTTCGGATGACATGCGCGTCAAGCCTCACTTCCACGTCGGTCACATATGTCCCCTCACTGAACTTGCACTCCACATATTCCGTCTTGGTCCTACTCAACCTAAACCCTTTAGACTCTAGGGTCTTTCTCCAAACCTCCAATTTGTCGTTAACTCCTTCGCGGGTCTCCTCAATCAAAACTACGTCGTCCGCAAATAACATACACCAGGGCACCTCGCCTTGAATTTGCCGCGTCAACACATCCATCACCAAGGCAAATAAAAAGGGGCTAAGGGACGATCCCTGGTGCAATCTCATCCCCACAGGGAAATGCTCGGAATCTCCCCCCGCTGACCTAACTTGAGTCTTTGCGCCATCGTACATGTCCCTAATCACCTTAGTGTACGCCATGGGCACCCCCTGACCTCCAAGCACCTCCAAAGAACCTCCCTGGGTACTCTGTCGTAAGCCTTTTCTAGGTCGATAAACACCATATGCAAATCCTTCTTCCTCTCCCTATACTGCTCCACCAATCTCCTCACGAGATGAATAGCCTCAGTAGTCGACCGTCCTGGCATGAAACCGAACTGATTCTCAGAAATAGTCACAATTCCTCTTAACCTCAACTCCACAACTCTCTCCCAGACCTTCATGGTGTGACTCAACAACTTGATACCCCTATAGTTGTTGCAATTTTGTATGTCACCCTTATTCTTGTACAATGGAATCATCGTGCTCCATCTCCAAGCTCTGGGCATCTTCGCCGTCCTGAAAATAACATTGAACAACCCCGTCAGCCATTCCATCCCTACGCTGCCCATACATTTCCAAAAATCCACTGGAATTTCATCAGGTCCGACCGCTCTACCCCTATGCAACCTACGAATAACACCTCTCACCTCCTCTACCCTAAAATGCCTACAATGACCATAGTCACAGTGCCTCTCCGAGTGCTCTAACTCTCCCAACACAATGCCTCCGTCGCCCTCTTCATTTAGGAGCCGATGGAAATAAGTCTGCCATCTCTTCCTAATGAGCACATCCTCCACCAACACTTTACCATCCTCGTCTTTGATGCACTTCACCTGATCAAGGTCCCGGGCCCTCCTCTCCCTAGCCTTGGCTAGCCTAAACAACTTCTTATCTCCACCTTTACCTTCCAAAGCAGCGTATAAGCTCTCGAAAGCTGCAGTCTTAGCCGCCGTAACCGCCAACTTAGCCTCTCTCCTAGCTATCTTGTACTTCTCCCTACTCTTGCGCTTCTCTTCCTCATCCTTACTTTCAGCCAACTTCGCGTACGCCCTTTTTTTTGCCTCCACCTTCCCTTTTACTTCTCCATTCCACCACCAATCCCCTCGATGCTTGTCAGAGCGACCTCTCGAGACACCTAACACCTCACTAGCTGTCTCCCTTATGCAGCTGGAAGTTGCCTCCCACATACTATCCGCATCTCCTCTGCTATCCCACGCCTTCGAGGTCATCAACTTCTCCCCTATTTCTATGGCACTACCCATAGTCAAGCTACCCCATCTAATTCTCGGCCGATCATCCACCCTCTTCTTTCTTCTCTCCTGTCTAATCTCCAAGTCCATCACCAAGAGCTTATGCTGGGTCTAAAGATTCTCACTCGGTATTACCTTGCAGTCTTTACACAGACCTCTATCCCCCTTCCTAAGGAGCAAAAACTCAATTTGCGTCTTGGCCACCGAACTACGAAAGGTAACCAAATGCTCCTCTTTTTTCGGGAAGCTCGAATTTGCTACCCACAACCCAGAGGCTCTAGAAAAATCCAATAGGGATGCCCCTCCTGCGTTCCTCTCCCCGAAACCAAAACCTCCATGCACCTCAGCGTAACCCCCAGGGGATGACCCGATGTGCCCATTGAAATCCCCACCTATGAAAATCTTCTCAGAGTTTGGTACCCCTCTCACCACCTCGTCCAACGCCTCCCAAAAGCCCGCCTTCTCCTCCTTCTCCAAACCCGTGTGGGGCGCGTAGGCACTAATAATATTCAGAGTAGAACCTCCAACGACTAACTTGATCAACATCATCCTATCGTTGACCCTCGCGACCTCAACCACATGCTCCCGAAGCTCCTCATCAACTAAGATGCCCACGCCATTCCTATTCCTAACGCCTCCCGAGTACCACAACTTATACCCATCCACTACCCGCGCCTTAGTGCCCACCCATTTAGTCTCCTGGACACAAGCTATGCTAATCCTTCTCTTCCTAAGACTCTTGACTAACTCTACGGACTTGTCGGATAAAGTTCCTATATTCCAAGACCCTACTCGCAACCTAGAGGCACCCTTGGCCCACTTACCCCTCCTACCCCCCCGACCCCGACCCCGACCCGACCCCAACCCCAACCCCGAGACCCCGACCCCGACCCCGAACCACTCCAATGACATGACCCTAGCCTCTCATCAACCAACAAAGCCACTAAGTAAAGGAAAATTACACAGGGAAAAGGACCAGACTACTGCTACACAATCTAAAAGCAAACAAGAAGGGAAAAGGCACAAAATAACACAACAAATAGCAAACAATCTCAGAAATCCAACAGACGACTAACAACTTCTCAAAATTGAAACTGGTTGCAAAGAAAACGAAGAAGTAAAAGACTAGGACAAATAGAGATAAAGGTGAAGAGAGCACCGGGATATATCTTGCGAAGAAGAGGCGTTGGCTTGCTTGGTGTGGCAGATTCCGACAAAATGAGGTGACGAAATTGGTCGCCGAAATCTTGTTGGTCGCCTGAATCGTATATTTAAATTTAAATTTAAATTCAATTTGAGTTGGAACACAATTCTAGCTTTAGAAAAATGGGAGGTGGAGAGAATAATATTTTAAACTAATTTTAAAAATATAATAAAGTAATTAAACACTATAATACACATTAATACCCATAAATTTTAAATTGAAAAAATGTGAACAATAGAATAAAAAATCAGAAAAAAAGAAAAATCACAAATAAACAAAATAGATATATCTATTTTATATTAATAAGAAGAACACTTGATAATTATATTACGAAAAAGGGTCATATATACCCCTGAACTATGATAAATGGTTTATATATGCCCTTCGTTATACTTTCGGGTTACATATACCCCTACAGTTATAGTTTGGGGTCGTATATACCCTTATCACTAACTGAGGTCCACGTGGCAGCCTTTCATTGGGAGAACCACCCCCTTATAATTTTTACCTAAATTTTATTATTTACCCACTTAACCCACTTACCCGACCCATAAACCCCACTAAAAATCCCTAAACTTCTTCTTCTCTATTATCCACAGATTCAATCTCTTCTTCCCTAGAAATTTGAAAGACAAATTGTTGAAAATGAAGATGTTGTTCATTGTTTCGTTTGTTGTCGTATTCATTGTTGCAAATCTAAAGTGATGAAGATGAAGACAAAGTTGTATTGATTTAGTGGTCTGGAAAATGAAGATGAAGATGTTTTGTTAATGATGTTTTGTCCTTATTAGTTTTGATTTTCATGAGAAGGAGTGAGCTAGTGTGTATTGTAGTGTTGATGGCAGTGTAGTGTGAATGGTTTCAATGCAACAAAATATTATGAAGCGATATTTTGGTGGCATGGTTTCTACTGCTACTCGTTTGTGCTATACTCGTTTATGCTAAGGATACTTTGTTGCTTTGCTTCTTCACAAAATCCACTTTGGGCAAATTATGATACCAAGCCATTCCATGAAATAATATCTTTTATATCAATTTTGTCAAATGCTGCATATGCATCTTGTATTCTGCTCTATCTAGCATAAAGAGGAGAAGAGACTGAATCTGTTGATAAGAGGAAAGAAAAGTTTAGGGATTTTTAGTGAGGTTTATGGGTCGGGTTAGTGGACCGGGTAAGTGGGTTAAGTGGGTAAACAATAAAATTTGGGTAAATATTACAAGGGAGTGGATTCTCCCAATGAGAAGCTGCCACGTGGACCTCAGTTAGTGATAAGGGTATATATGACCCCAAACTATAACTGTAGGGGTATATATAACCAAAAAGTATAACGAAGATTATATATAAACCATTTATCATAGTTCAGGGGTATATATGACCCTTTTCCGATTATATTAAGTCATGTGGTAAGCTAATAAAAATCAATATTAACAATCTAATAATTTTAAATAGTAAATAATATAATAAAGAAAAATATGAAATATAAAAGTTTTTTGATAACTATATGATTCGTTGTCTTTATTCGTATAGATTTAGTTATAAGTTGTGATGGTGTTGGTGAGTGGGGGAGGGGGGGAGTAAGCGTGGAGGAGGGGAGGTTACATTTCATTGAAGAAGAATATGATTATTGATTTTTTATAAATAATATAGTTTAACATATTTGAATAAGACTTCACAGTTTAAAATAATTTAGAAATGGAGAAATATTTTTATCCGTGTATCGCTCGGATACGTATACTAGTATATTATAAAGTAGAGGACGAAGCACGAGAAGAAGCCAATTGGCAAGCTACTGAGAAGCCACTTGGCAATTTTAAAACAAAGGTTAAAATATTGTAATAAAAAGTTTTGAATTTGAAAATTATCCTTTATTAGGGAGTATCCTTAACAGAATTAAGATATATTTGAATTTTAAAAATAATAATATAAATTTACGTATTACAGATAGTAGTTACCATGCTAAAGAGTTCTAATTGGACTCTTAATGTTGTCTAATCTATCCTATTACACACCTATTTTATCAAACTTTTGAATAAAACTAGGGAAATAGTTTTCTTCCTAATAACATGGCAGTTATCTCTAATCATGTATGAATTAGATATTTTTTGTTTTAAATTCTGTGGTCAAATTTTGAAATTTGAGTTAAAGATAAAAAAAAATGACTAAAAAATAATTTGAATTAAAAGTCATTAATTTAATTTATTTATTCATTTGTATTGAGAAATAAATTTTTTAAAACTTACAAATCACCAACTATTATCACTAACTTAATTAATAATAATAATACTAAAAGAATTAAAGATAAAAATTTTGAATTAAAAATAAAAGATAAGTTCAACTCAATTTTAACCTAGCTATTTAATTTATTTATTTTTATTGTTTTTAGTGTAAGAGTAATTAACTAATATTTTTGTAATTCTATTTATTCTTATCTTTTAAAATTGAAAAAGTAGACAAAAATAAAATGAGAAGAGTCAAAAATTGTTGTCCATGCAAGTCCCCATTTTTGAAAAGTGTAAAATTAAAATTTTTCTAATTATAAATTTAAGTAGTTGCTTAAGAATATTTCCTATTATATATATCCCTTATTTTAGTTAAGAATTTATCTTTTTAAATTAAATTATTCAAATTGAAAGATATCAATACCTAATATAACTCTATTACTATCCACTTTTATGTCTATAAAATCGTCTAAAAAATGATTAAAGGATTTCCTCATGTTAAACACATTCTATTTCCTTCTTTCATGCCTTATAATTTGCTTTCTTCATTCTTTTTTTTTAATATCCTTACTCAAGTTTAAGAAATATTCCTGAAAGTTGCATTTGGGATTGTAATGACGGGGTCCGTCGTTACGGGTAGTCCAATCGTGTCAAATTTTGGAGTTAGAAAACTCCGGATTTGGGAGTTTGAAATTCTGGGCTAGGCTAGCCTCGGCCAAATTTGGAGCGAGGTATAGTCTAGGAAAATTTGGGTAAGGATTGGGTTAGATGTCTTGATTCGAGCTAGTTTTCCACGTAGACAAGACGTAAAGGAGTCCGGAGGACTTTTCGGAATCGAATTCGGGTAAATAGATCTTCCGTAATCGAGATTGACGTGAAGGGGTTATTTCGGATCGTCGGGGGAAGCAAGTGTGTTGTAAAATGGACCAATTTTGGAGAATTCCGGACACTCTGTCGGTGACGAGCGCTAAGGCTCCGCTGTGGAGACCTCCGCTATAGCGGAAGAAAAGACCCCTATAGCGGAAGTCAAGGCGGTCAATCTCCGCCATATCGGTTGACTCCGCTACGGCGGTACCGCTATAGCTGAAGTCGACCGCTATAGCGGAGCCCAATGGGATTTAATGCAGAAACTTCTCCAAAATAGTCCAGTTTTCTATAATTCGTTTGGGAGAAGAACTAGGACGATTTCAGATGTTTTTCCTCCGTTCTTCAGCGTTTTTCTTCCCTAAGATAAGGTTTCTACCCCCCAAACTCCGTAATACTTTTCCTATGCGGTAGAATTACTAGGGGTGGACTTGGGAAGAGGTTTGAAATGACTTAGGGATGGTAGAATCCGGGGGAAAAGGGGAATTATATGTGTAGAAGTTCTTGGGGGTTGCTAAATTTACCATTTTATGATCATGTGACCTTAATTTTCTAATTTTATCCGTAAAAATGATAGAACTAGGTGAATTAACGGTGAGAAAGCCTGGGAAAAAGGGTGAAATGATCATGGGTGGCCTGGGGTTTAGGATTCTTGCGTAATCTGGGTAAATTGTAGGCCATGGGGATTAATTCTTGGTTATTGTGTGTTGTTTTAGACCAAGAACCGGCAAGAACTTCGGAGAACGGAAAAACTCCGATGGAGTAGAGCTTGGATCATTTTGAGGTAGGTGATGTCTTGATTTCTTCATGCATTGTGTGTTTGAGTACTTTTATCTAAGTGATTGTATGAGATGCATTGCTTAGGAGATGAATTGGAATGTCTTATAGTCCTGTTTGATCAGTCTGGTTATTGAACTGTGCATTTTTGCTTGTTGGTTTACAAGTTAATTAGTCATTATTGTGACTGTGGATTGTTGATATTCGGTTGGCTCGGGCACCACGCCTGGTACAGGAATACTAACTGTTAGCTCGGGTACCACGCCTGGTACAAAAAATTACTAACGGTTGGCTCGGGTACCACACCTGGTACGAATTTACTTTACTGCATCATTTCATTGACATTGCTACATTGTGTTGATTGTTATTGATTCCGTGAGTAGACCGAGCTGTATTATTGATATGTGACTTTTAATTATGGTCCTTGTGAGACCGAATTATTGTTGTATATGATTTAGAGTTGGTCTTGGTGTAGACTAGGTTGCTTATGAACACTTAGGTGTTGGTTAGAGGGGATCCCAGGGTGGGTCCGGGCTATATAGATATGAGGGTGTGACTTATATTGATTTTCGTATTGGAAGTGAATGGCATGTAGAGACAAGTTAGGATGAGATTTGTAGTTAGAGGTGTTTGGTAATTGGATTACGTGTTTCATGTACTGTTACTTGATTCTTGTGCTGTTCATACATTGTTGTTGGAACTAACTGATGATCCTACCAGTACACGGTGGTTGTGTACTGATACTGCACTTGCTTATTTTTTTGTGAGTACAGGAAATCTTCCGGCGGTTGACGCACGACCTCACTTGTAGGCCTGGCTATTCCAGATATCAAGGGTGAGCTGTTCGACCAAGCTGCCTCGGTATCTATCTTTTGAGTTACAGCCCAATTGTTTTGGGCTTAGACTATTTCTTATTGTTTTAAATTTTGGGGTTGTATCCCCGTACTCTAGTATTGGTAGCATTTGGTACGATGACTTTCAGGTTCTAAGGGAAATTTCCGCAGGCTTATTTAATGATATGGTTCCTTGCGTATTCGAATTGCTAGTTTATTTTCTGTTTGCTGGTTTTAGGCTGTTAGTTTAGGCTAAGAGTTGGACTCTATTGGTTCGCTCATCCGGGGGTTGAGTGGGTGTCACTCACGACGATCTGGGTCGTAACAATGGAAAAGTTTGAAGCAAAGGTCAGTTTCTTTTTTTTTTTTAAAACAAATTTGCTTTCTTCATTTTTTTTCTTATATCATTACTCAAGTTTGAGAAATATTCCTGAAAGTTGCATTTGGGATGAAAAAGTTTGAAGCAAAGGTCAGTTTCTCTTCTTTTTTTAAAGCAAATTATTTCATTTAATGTCATTGTACAAATGAAGTTTACAGCAAAGATAAAGTCTTCTTTCGCCGTCAAAGTGCCTATGGTACTAGTTCATATTAGATTACCCGAAGCTTATGTAGAGGCACCTACGGCAGGATCCATCATCTTGGCAGGTCCTCTTATTTCTCTTTGATTTTGTTTAATATGATGTTATTATATAAATATATTCTACTTACCCTTCTTTAATTTTTTTTTGTCTCCTTTCCATAAGAACAATTTTGTATTCATTTATTTGTCATAGGTTTTAATTTAAATAAAGTATAAACGATATCAAGTAATAAGATAGTCAATCAATACATAATTCAAGTAATAAGAGACTGTTTTGATAGACTTATTTTAAGTACTTTTTAAGTCAAAATAGCTTTTAAGCTCTTTTATAGTATTTGTGTAATGTGAAGAAAGTGCTTTTGAACACTAATTTTAAGGCAAAACAACTTAAAAAAAACTAAAAGTTAAAAACTGAGAATTTCAACTTAAAAAAAGCAGCTTAAAAAAAGCTTATCCAAACAAGCTCTCAATTGATTATTATAGTTTTTCATAAATTTATATTTTAATATATATATTTTTATTAGGGTGAAAATCGTTTACACCCCCTAACTTTGCTTTAAAAATCAAACACCCCCCTCAACTTTGAACAATAATCGTTCTCCCCCATTTATCCTATGCAATGTCTATTTTACCCTTAACATTTTTAATTTTTTATTTATGTAATATTTTTTTATATTTTTTTTTCTTAACCTAGGTATTTACCATTTTTAGTTAAATTCATTAACATTATTAATAAAATAATCCTTTTACAAATTAATCACAAAATCTAATGCTATTTTTTATGATTGATATTTTTATATTATATGCATTAAGTGCGCGTTTGGTCATGAAAAAAAAATCACTTTATTTAAAAATTTTGGAGTTGGAGTTATGTTTGGCCATACCTTTTTTGAAAGACTTTTTAGAATTCAAAGTGTTAAATACAAGTATTTAGGTATTTTCACTTTTTCAAATACAACTTCAAGTTGTATTTGAAAATTTTATGGCCAAACAATATTTTTTTTGAATAATTTAAAGTGAAATAATTTTATTGAAAAATAGTGAAAAATTGGCCAAACGGGCATGTATGTCTATATGTAATTATGTATATAGATGCATGTTTTTTTCGTTCTCTCTCTGTTATTCTCTAATGTCTACATAGATAAATGAGTTTTGGTTGTCAATAATAAAATATTTTCTAAATTATAATTTAAAATTTATAAACAACAATCATTTAATTTTATATATATGCATTGAAATATATTTATAAAGTTATAATTACCTGTTATTTTTACTTGTATAATTAGATATTAGAGTTTTGATTATTATTAATATTTTTTTTATTTTACTCATTTATTTCATAATAAAATGTCATTAACTTACATATTCAATTAGTATTTTTCACTTTTCTTTTTCATCTAAGAAATTATATATATATATATATATATATATATATATATATATATATATTTTATACAACATATGTTATATAGATTTTAAAAAATAAAAATTGTGATTACAAGAAAGTTTTTTTAAAAAAGATATAAAGCTTGATAATACAAGGGTAAAATAGGCATTTAAAAAATTCAATTAGGATAAAGGGGGGAGAATGATTATTGTTCAAAGTTAAGGGGGGTGTTTGATTTTTAAGGCAAAGTTCGGGGGTGTAAACGAATTTCACCCATTTTTATTACAGAGAATTTCTATCATGGATAAAAGATTGCAGGTCATTCACATCAGATTTCTCTGAATAATTGTCAAGGTAGGTTGTTCATGCTTAATTAAATTTTAGTTATTTTATTATTATTTATGATTAACATTATATTTATCTTTTGTTACAGATATAACTAAGGAATCTGGAGTTTTCACAGATTTGATGTATATAAATATCTCAAAAATGCGAAATGAATATTTAAAAAATTAAGAAGCACAATGGAAAATCAAAATATATAAAGGATATATATTAGATTATTTGTGCAAAAAATGAATGTGAATATATTGTATACGTACAAATATTATTACATTACTTTTGTTTATCTTAATGTATTTCTCTTAAGCAGTAGAATGACTTTCGGAAGCAGTTCTACATCATATTCATATAGCTATTCTCTTTTGGAAGGATTATTATTATTATTATTATTATTATTATTATTATTATTATTATTATTATTATTACAATTACTATTTAGCCTTTTAAATGTAAACTTTATTACCATTTTTACATTATTTTATTAAAATAAGTGTTCATGTTATTTTAATTTTTTATTGTATATAACATTTTATGAGATTGTGTTTAAAGAAAAAATATAATAACATTGCAATTGAAAGATAAAATTTAATTGATATTTAAAATATATTTTTCTTTATTAGAGTTACAAGGTTTTTGAACTTGAAGAACAAGAAAATAAAAAAAAGCAGTATAGAAGGGGAGTGTTGAGTCCCATCCAGCGATAATCCTTCGTCATTTCAAATTTATTAGCCGATAGGCGAACCATTGAGTCTTGGTTCAGCTTTTTACATAACATTGAGTCTGATACATTGTTGTATTCCTACAAATTCAAAATATCACCATAAAAATATAGGTAAAATCTGAACATTCAGATTTTTCGGATCATATTTTGATTTGTACCATTTTTTTCAAAAGAAATTAATGGTAAAATTCTTTATTTATCAAAATAATTTTACTAAAATATGATAAATATTATTTTATTTTTGTATCCAATTTTTTTTATAGAATACTAAGTATCAATTCAAATTTTGATATAAAATTTTTATCGAAAGTTTACATCTTTGATGACATCAAACTTAGTATATGAATAATTATTTTTAATATTTTATAAATTTAATTATTATAAATAACTTAGAAAAAAAGAAGATAAAATAGCAAGGATAAGGAAGAGTAACAAACTGGTCTTCATTTATTCCGTTATTATTTATCAGTAGGCAGTAATAATATTTTGATTGATTTTATTAATTTTAAATATTTATCTCATTCAAATATATAGATTATATGAAAATATACATTATATTTAAAAAAATAAGGATAAATCAGAGTAATAAATTGATTTGATATGATATTTGAATTTGAATTTGAATGAAATTTGAGTTGGAATAGAATTCTAGCTTCTTAAATAATTTCTTAATATAAACAAGAAAAATAAAAAACACAAAGATAAATCACATCCTAATGAGCTAAATTTTAATATTATAGCTTAGAGTATAATTAAACATGATGTACACATGATATACACAGTATAATTTGAAGAGCACGATTACATGATTTGTATTAAGAAATTACTAGTCTATCTGAACAAGGTGATAATTTTTCAACCAGAATTCAAGAACATTTGAGGTTTGGCATTATTATCTATATGTATATATAAACATGATTAACATTCTTGATTTTTATTTATTTTTTTAATATTAGATTTTGATAAAGTAAGAGACCAAACATGTTGATGAGAATGTCATTATTAAGTCAAATGAGAGTTCGACAGAAAAAGAAACGTATGAAGATATTGAACAATATATTCACAATATAGGTTTGCAGCAAAATAATTATTTGTCAAAAATAATTTTAATTTTTTAGCAATACTTATTTTTCTTGAGAAAATTTATTTTGATAAGTTCAATGATTTCTTTTTAATCAAATACGAAAAATAATTATTGTGATAAGATGTAACTAAAGCCAAGAGAGTTAGAACCTTAAAAAAATAAGTTATTAAGTAAATTTTGTAGGGTCCTTAGATCGTAATTTTTTACAACACAGTATCACTAGATAACAGGAACAAAATCTATAAAGTATAATAATAATAATAATAATAATAATAATGATAATAATAATAATAATAATAATAATAATGATGATGATATATAATAATTATATTATTATTATTATTATTATTATTATTATTATTATTATGGATAAAAAATAGAATAAAGTGTTTAAATTGATATACTATTTATTTTAATTTCAAGATAAAGATTAAAATTTAAACATAACCAATTCTACATATTTTGAGGGATGACTTTTTTTGAGTAAGTATCCTACATTTTTTTAGCGTTCTAACTACAACTATAAAAATATAAAGGTTATTTTAAAACATAACGTTTATTATAAATAGTTTACAGATAATGATAAAGTTTGCTAAAAAAATTCAATTTGAAATAATTTTTGTAACATTTTTTATAGTTCGAAATGGAAACTATAAAAGGATTAAGATTGTTTTTAAATATACAAATACTAATAATTTATTTTTAGATAAAGATAAAATTGCCAAAAATTAGTTATTGAATTAGTGTTAAACTTTTGAATTTGAATTGAAAGTTGTAGATTTTTTAAAATTTTGAATTAAAAATAAACTCTATACTAGATAAAGCCGAATTTCAATTAACTCTTTTCTATATAAAATAAATTTTTAATCAAACTTCTCATTTCATTCTTTGAATTCTTTTGAACTTATTTTTTTATTGCCCAATCAAATTCGTCTATTGCTTATACAATATTCGTGGTTGACACATGCTTACATTAATAGATATGTGCACTTTGTTTACTATTTAAAGCTTGACTTTAGATTATTTGATTATAATTTTTAAAAATTTGCGTTATTTTTTGTTATATAATTTTTTTACTATGGACAAAAAGATTATAGCCCATGCATATGAGATTTATTTGAATAACTACCAACATATGTTGTTTATGTTTAATTTAATTTATTAATTATTTTTTAAATTTATAATTAACGTCATATTTATTTTTTATCACAGATGTAACTAAGGAATCTAAATTTTTTACTAATCTAATGTATATAGAAATCTCAAAAAATGCAAAATGAATATTTAAAAAATGAACAAGTAGAATGAAAATTAAAATACATAAAGTAGATTTATCATATCATTCGTGCAAAGAATAAATGTGAATATATTTTTATATATACGAAAAATATTAATTATATCACATTTTTTTATTTTAATATATTTTTCTTAAGTAGAAAGACATCTGTCTGAAACATTGCTACATCACATTCACATATTTACTCTCTTTTAGAAAGATTATAAAATAAATTTGCAGACATTTTGATATTTTATTTAGACAAAGTTAAAGTAATTAAAATACAGTAAAAAAATAACACAGTGGATGGGGTGGGGGGAAGGGGGGGGGGATTTTGAAATAATTTTGACAATATAATGAAGTAATTAAATAATACACATATTGTTGGTGTACATTTTAATATTAAGTTAAAATATTAAAGTGTATATGTTAGTGAGATATTACTAATCATAAATCTTAAACTGAATAGATGTGAATAATAAAAAAAAAATTAAAAGTAAAAAAAAATTAATATTAAAATATAATATCTTTAAATTATGAATAAATTAATAAAGAAAAATATGAAACATAATTTTTTTTTACAAATACATGATTGTCTTTATTTATATAGATTTAGTTTTTTTTTTGGAGGGGAGGGGGGGTCATTGAGAATTAACACAATAGTTGAACTTTTTAATATGATTTAACATGCTTGAACAAAGCATTGCAATATGAAATGATTAAAAATAATATATTAATATTATTCACGTATCGCGCATGTACATATACTAGTATACTTAAAAAGAGAAAAGTCTTGCCTTGAAAATTACCAAGTGAAAGACTATAAAATTGACACGTGTTAATTTTATTACAAATTAGTTAATTAGTTAAGAATTAGTTAGTATTTCCTTTATTTTTTTACAGCTTTTATAATTATATAAATAATCTAATTACTTCTTTTTGTATTTCCATTTATTTAAACTTCTATAGCTCTTTTTTTATAAATTCAAATTTTGATTGTTATTTTTCTTTACATTTTTTTTATATTATTTCAATTTTTCTTAAAAGTAGCAAATTTTGATAGTTTTCTAATCGCTGTGATGGGTTTAATCTAATTTTAAGTTCTTATTTATATTAAAATTTATAAATTTTATAAATTTTATAGTACGTAATCTGCATAGTTTAAACTAAGATATAAAAATTTAAAGGAAGAAATTAGAAACCCACAATCTAATATTTTAATACTTTGAACAACAGTTTCATATTTGCATTTCCGTAACACAAGCATAACTATACTCCCACTTCCCCAATTTTCTCAACTGCAATTAACATGTGGTAAAAAAACTGAAATCCAATTTTATCCTTTAACTTTTTTACTTACTATTTTTGAATTCAATTTTACTATTTTTTTTATTAAAAATAAATAAATATTGGTTATTACTTTAATTTTATCATTTTTTTAATTCAAAATTTGACGACTATATACATCTTTTTGAATGTATAAATTATACAAGTTTGATTTTAACTTCTTTAGAAAATATGGAGCAGTTTAAATTTGAATTCAATTTTATCATTTTTTTAAAAAAATAATCTTGGCGGTTACTTTAATTTTATCATTTTTTTAAATTCAAAATTTGACAACTATATGCATCTTTTTGAATGTATAAATTATAACAAATTTAAAATTTAAATTATTTAAAATATATGGTGCAGTTTTTATTCATTCATTTCAATATTCTTAACCCATTTTTATTCATTGATTTCAATTTGTATTTTGCATATTATTTGGTAACATTTTAGGACAAATTATTATATATAATTAAAAATAGGGTAGTTAGCCTAGGATCGAGATTTATCAAGGCAGGATCAAAATACAGTAAAGAAAAAACTTAAAATATAACCTACCGTTAATATAAGTCTTCTTTTTGAATTATAATGCTACTATATTTTAAACAGAGAAACAGATATGTGAATATGTAAATGTTAAAATATCTACATGTTTTATAGCTTTTTTAAAAATCCATGTTTTTGTAGTTATTCATTTTCTTTAAATTTAAATTTTTGATAGCTTTTTAATCACAGTGATAATTATTTATTTTCAACTTCATTATAACAAAAAAATTGCAAATCATTTACATTGATTTTTTAAACTCAGAAATAAATTTTAATAAGCACCTTTAGAACTCCTTTTTTAGGAGGTTATCAGAATTTTATGCTTAATATTTAAACGTACTTCCCACAATAACTCCTTCTTTATAACAAAAGAAATGCTCATTATTTACATTAACTTTTTAAACTTAAAAATAAATTCTTAAGCACGTCTAAGGTTTTTTCTTTGTTGGAAGTTATCAGATTTTTTATACTAAATATTTAAGGGAAAAGCACACAAAATACACCTTAAATGAAAATAATTACATAACATTACCCCCTCCCAAACTAATTATAATAACTACCCCGTCGGCCTATAATTATTACCCGACATCCCTATTTCAATTAGAGCCTTTTAATTTATCTTTTTATCTGATAACTTTCTTTCTTTTTTTATTAGTTTCTCTTCCCTTTTTTTGTTCTTTTTATTTATATTTGTAATATGATGTAGTGGATTGTGTTTTTTTTTCTATTTTGTTTGTCCTCTCCTTTTTTATTATTTTTTCTTTTTCTTTTTCTTTTGAAGAATAAAATTAAAATATTATTCATAAGAATAAAGTACACTAGTTATTCATAACAATATTATTCATAAAAGTAAAAATATGAACTAATTATTTTGAGATTAATAGACTGTAACAAGAAGAAAAAAATTTAAAGTACACTAGCATATTCATAAAAACCTAAATTAATGAAATATGTTTTCATAATTATTATTTTTATGCTTTTGAAATGAAGACAAAACGTATATTTAAAATATGACTATATGATTAATAAAATTAGTGAATAAATCATCAATATATAATTAAAAATGACTAAAGAGTGTCTCATTAAAGGACTGAAATCGTTCTCTATGATACCATCACAATATATGATGGTATCATTGGGGATTGAAGCAGACCTCAATGATATTATGACAGTATATGGATATACTGTGATAGTATCATGGAGAATTGAGAAGTGTTTTATTGAAGAGCTGAAGTCGTCCTCCATGAACATGTCGTATATAGATATACTATGATAGTATACTGAGTAGTGTCTCATTCAAGCGCTGAAGTAGTCATTCATGATACCATGCCAATATATAAATATATTCTGATGGTATCATAGAGGGCTGAGGAGTGTCTCATTGAAGTATGATACTATGCAAGTATATACATATACTGTGGTGGTATACTAAGTAGTGTCTCATTGAAGGACTGGAACAGTCTTCCATGATACCATGTTAGTATATAGATATACTGTGATGGTATCATGGAGGGGGTGAGGAATGTCTCATTCAAGGATAATATCATTCCATTATATAGATATATCGCGATGAGGAATAAAAAGTGTTTCATTGAAGGACTGAACCAGTCCTCCATGATAACATGTCATTATATAGATATACTATCATAGTATCATGAAGGAATGAAGAGTGTCTCATTAAAGGACTGAGATAACATGCTAGTATATAGATATGTTATGATGGTATACTGAGAAAGTTTCATTGAAGGACTGAAGCAGTCCTCCATGATACTATGCCAGTATATAGATAAACTGTGATGGTATCATGGAGGACTGGAGAGTGTTAGACTGAAGGACTAAGGCATACCTCAATGAAAAAGAGCAAAAAAAAGTGAATGAAATTAGATTATGGAAAAATAAATAAGAGAAAAAAAAGAATAAATGAAATTAGAAAAAAAAAGAAATAAACAAAATGAAAAAAATAAAAACTAAAAAATAAAGGAGCCAAAATTGAGTATGAAATTAAATTACGGTAAAAAAAATAAAGAATATTGTTATTTGAGAAAAAATAAAAAATAAAGAAATAAATGAGAAAAAAAATAAAAGGACAAAAAAAGTAGTAGATAAAATAAAAAAATGAACAAAATAATTAATATTTTTCTCTTAATTATTTTTTGTTTGTTCCTTCAAAAAAAAAGTTTAGTCCTATATGATAGCGATAGGGTATATTATATACCGACAAGGAATCACAGAGAGAGGGCATTTCTTGTAATTAGTTAATGGGGTATTTTCTGTAAGGGGGTATTTAGCTGTAAATAGTTTACTCCTATAGGATAACTATGTACTTTTCCCAATATTTAGACTAACTTCCCAAAACTACTCCTTTTTATAGCAAAACAAATTCTATATTTTTTATTTTTTAAAAGAAAATCATAAAAGAGAAAAAGTTTAAATAAGTAAAACATCAAAAAAAACAAATTAACTAACCTAAGCAAAATTTAAACCCACGCTTAACTTTTAAAATTTGAATGGGTAGTGATTATCTGCAGATCAATTTTTAAAATTTGAATTAGAAGTTACAACTTCCCATTCCCATGTCCTCTAGAAAATAGAAAAAGGTGTCCTCTAAAAAAAAATATTACTTTCAATTTTTGATTCAAGTTCATTCTTTTATCTTCAATTTTTCGTAGATTTTCAGTTATGCTTCATTCTCCTACTCGCAAAGGTAATTATCCTATTTTTTATTTTGCTATTTGCTAATTGCTGTCATGTTTGGTTGACGTTTCATGTATCTCTGTATTACAAATTTTGTGGGCGAAACTATATTAACCTTAATTTTGTTATTGGGAATGTCCAACAACGACGAAATAGTGGAGGAATCCAAAAGTTCATTTGGAAAAGTCAAGCAGCGCTTCAAAGGTTCACTCCTTTAACAATACATGCATTTTATCTATATGCAATTTTTCCTTTTTGGTGAAATTTACTGCATATCGGGTGGAATTTGAATTCAAAGACAACTACTCAAAAAGGTTATACCACTTTATTAATATGTAATATATTCAGACCTTTTAAATTAACATTGATTTCTTCTCTTAAAATACTTATCTGTTGTAGATTCATAACCCAAATATATAGGTAAGTATTAATATTTTTTCAGATGCATACGCATTCCGACAAAATATGCCTACTCAGGATGAACTCATCAACGATAAGCAATGGAGGTTGAAAGTTTGAGTCATACAACGATGGAACATATCAGATTGCGAGCATTCACACATTTTATTTTCTGTTGAATTGATTCTCCGAGATAAGAAGGTAGCAAACAATTTGGTAATAGTTATTCTTTCAACTATTGGTTTTAAAGTTCTCTGTTGGATTATATTATGGCTGATATGCTATGTTTTTCCTTCTCTTTTTGGAAGTTTGTTTCATGAACGCTACTCTTTTAAAACGTAGATTAGTTTGCCGAGTTTAAACAATTGTCTTTGGATCTTCTGGTCATTTTGTTTTTGGTGTTTAAAGGTTTATTCTATCAACTCTACTCTTTTAATAACATATAGATTCGGTTTGTATGTTCAGTTTGTCAAGTTGCAACAGTCGTCAAGATTTTGTAAGTTATATGTGGTGCAGTTTGTAGACGATTTTTTTTTTTAAATTTTGCATTTCAATAATACAACACGAGGGACAGAAGTAGATTTTACTTTATCTTAAAAATTTATGCTACAAATAAAAAAAAAAAGTACTCACTATCTTAGTTATATCCTTAATATAGTAAAAGGATATGTAGGATTTTAGAATTCTATCAGTTCAAATATTAGTATATATTATTTTTCAAAAAATTACATCTCATTCCTAATCGTAACAGTTTATTAGTTGGTATGCTTTACAATTTTGAGTTTAGCTTTCGTATACTCTTTATCTCTATTTATATTTCAATATATGTAAAAAGAGTTCACATTTTTTCAGCATTCCTTAATGATAGGTTGTACAGTTATATAGCTCGATACTTCCGTTTTGATGAAATGCTAAGAATTACTCTGTGCATAATAATTGTATAGCAATACATTGATATAATGAGGTTAGCTTTCATATACTCTTTTAGGTTCATTTTTTGGCTATCATATCTTTGGTGTTTCTCTCATACCAACAAGAGAGTTGAGTATTCAATTTCATGTGTCAATAGAGAGAATATATAGTGTTGTAAACTTTCAGTCACCTGTTACTTTACTGCTTAAAATATATAGCTTTATTAGTTATCTACGGTTTGCTTGCTGCTTTGGTCTTCTTTTCAAGCAATGGTTTATTTAGGTTTGAACTTCAAACCTAAATGAGGGTTAAGAATTTATTCTGCACTTTGTTATGTTTGATCGGAGATTAACATTTTGCTCAAGCAAATGTATTGTTATTTAGGTGTCTGGTGGTCAAGGATAGAGATTGATGATGATAACTGATTCAGATAATTAGAAGAAAATCTATATATAATTAATATATAGTGATAAAAATCATTCTGTTCAACAATTTGGATGGACTTTCTCTTATTTTGATGAGTAAATTTTTATGTATCAATAAACTTTTGCCTCTAACACTTGTCGTGCATCGCGTGCGCACGTATACTAGTATAATTAAAATGAAGAAATTCTAACCTAGGATCTTGCCAAGTGACAGCGTAGGATGATGACACGTGTTAATTTTTAGGACAAGTTAGTTAATTAGGTAAGAATTAGTTACTAGTTACTACTATTTTTGAATTTAAATTTTAATAAATTTGTAATTATTAAAATACATATTTTTTTACTTTTAATTTTTTTTTTATAAAAACTTTATTGTACTAAATTTGCAATCATTTAAACAAATATTTTGATAATTATTAAAATAATTGTGAAAATATTGTTTTAATAATTCTGTAATTATTTAGGCATGTGAAACTCTTTAAGTTTGAGTTTTTTCAAATCAAATTTAGGTCTTTTTATAAGGATTCAATTTTTTTTATCGAACTGGTAAACTTTTATTCAACCGTTGAACTTTGTACACCAATTAGCTACTTGGATTCTAAGCTAATTTTTATCGACATTAAAAAAAAAACTCGGGCTAATAGCCAAAATCTATGTCCTATACAATTCACTAGATAAATAGTTTAATCTTTTCATATCGTTCCTCCATTTCTCTTGATATTGGCCCTTGATGTGTAGATGGAGTACTATCTCTTTGACCAGTTGCTTCTCATCTCTCCTACATTGTTGAAATCTTCTGTTATTATGTTCAATCCATACATGATAGATACAAGCAGCAAACAGCCACCCAAGGATCTGCATTCGAGGATTGCGCTGCCTAACCCAAGTAGAGAGCCACTGAATTTTCTCTTCTCAAGTTGTAATTTGTTTATGCACACCCTGCCATCTCAGCAGAATTTCCCAAATAGTTCTCGCATACGCACAACCAAAAAATAGATGTGCAAATGTTTCTCTCTCACTGGTTTCATAGAGTACACAATCTTGAGTTACCTGTACACCCCATCGTTCCAATCGATCCACTGTGGCCAGACGTTTCTGAATGGCCAACCATAGAATAAACTGGTGCTCTGGAATCACCCCTTTAATCATAATCAAACCCTTCTATGATATCTTTGTATATCGAGGGATGAGAGACACATAAGCTTTCTTGACACTAAACTTCCCATTGCTGACCATCTATTGCAAGTCGTTAATGAAATATCTACTACCAAGCCATTCTCGTGCATCAAAAAATTTCCTCACCATCTAGCACGCTTGAGCAGGAGTCTTCATAACAGTAATGCCCTGCTTTTTAATGTAGAAGCTATGGATCTATTGGACCCATAATGTATCTTTCTTGAGAGTAACAAACCAAAGTAATTTCTATAAGGCAGCGTTGTTCCATTGGAAGAAATTAGTAAGATTCAACTCCCCTGCACTTCTTGGTTTGCACATCGTGACCCACGAGACTAGAGCTTTCGTTGAGGTTTTAACACTCCCAGTTCACAAAAAGTGCAATAGATACTTGTGAGTAGTTTGATTACCTTTTTGGGAAGTAAAAAAATTTGGCTCCAGTACGTTTGCATTTTGAACAAGACACTTTTAATTAATTGAACCCTGCCGCTATACGAGAGGAATTTTATGGACCAACACCTGATGCGAGCTACCATCCTGTCTACTAGTGGCATACACTGTTGAATAGTAATTTTTCATGATGACAATGGAACCCCCAAGTACCAAAATAGAATCTCACCAGTCGCAAAATGCATATCAGCAAGGATCTGATCCTTAAATGCCTGTGTAGTGCCAGTCATATACAAGGCACTCTTCTCCATGTTTGCTTGAAGGCTCGAGACCTCAGAAAAGTGATAAAAAGCTTGCAGCAATAGCTCAATAGATTGTCTCTCAGCTTTACTAAACATTAGTAAGTCATCTGCGAAGCAAATGTGGACTAACTCCAACTTTACGCACCTAGGGTGGTATTGGAAAGTAGGATTGGACCTCAATTGCTTGAAGGAACTATTTAACTATTCCATCACCAAGACAAAAAGGTATGGGGACATGGGTTCCCCCTGTCGTAACCCTTTTTGTGCTTTAAAGGATGGTGTGAGTCCTTCATTTATTAATAAAGAGTAGCTAACTGTGGTCACACAATCTATAATTAGATCAACAAATTTAGCGGGCAAACCATATTCCAACAATACCATTTTTAAAAAAGGCCACTCAACGAAGTCATACGCCTTTCAAATGTCTACTTTTATTAAGCATCTCGCTGAAATCCCTTTCTGGGTGTAGCCTTTGACCAGTCCATGAGCAACAATTACATTGTCAAATATGTTCCTTCCCGCAGTAAATGTTGACTATGAATGTCCCACCAAATAGTCAACCACTAATTTCAATCTTGTGGTAGTCATCTTTGCCACTATTTTGTAGAGTGTACCACAACATGCAATGGGACGATATTCTTTGACATAATTGGGATTATCCACCTTGGGTACCAAAGTTATTGTTGTACAATTAACCTCTTTCAAAAGCTTCCATGTATCAAAAAATTGGAGCACTGCTTCGATGACTTCACTGTCAATGATATCCAAGAACGCCCTATAAAATTCCACTCCAAACCCATCCACTCCTGGAGCCTTGTCTATGAGAAGATCTTTTAAAGCAATAAGAACTTCCTCTATAGTGACCGATTGTACCAGTGCTAATTGATGTGCTCTGTTCAAACAAGGTCCAACTCTAGCTATATCAGGCCTCAAGGTAGGGAGTTCCTGAGCTTTAGTCCCTTGCAAGGCTTTGAAAAAAGTCACAAATTTCTGTTGTACCTGCTCAGGGTATGTCAATCTCATACCTTGCTTATTGCAAATAGAAGAGATCATGTTGCGCGTCTGTCTTACTTTTAGAGAAGCATGGAAGAATTTTGAATTACAATCACCATAGGTGATCCATGTTGCACGAGATCTCTGCTGCAATACTTGCTCATGTATAGCAGACCATTTTTCCAATTCCATCAAGAGCCTCCGCTCCTCCTCAATCAAATTATTGTCAAACAAGTCTTCATGCAGATTTTCTTGGACTCTCTGTAAGTGTTCATGTATCTCTACTTACTTTTTATCCAGGCAGTTAGTCTCCTTATGCATTGATTTGGTTGCCTTCTCAATCAGTTTCAACTTTCTACAGATGGTATACATAACATGGCTATTTAACTGTTGTCCCCAAGCTTGTTGCACAACTTCTTTAAACTTCTGTTTAGACATCAAGGCATTAATCAACTTGAAAGGCCATCGTAGATGGTGGCTGGTTGTTTCAGTGTTGATGATAATTGGGGAATGATCTGAGCACTGAGGTTCACCATACACTACCTCCAAACCCCCATATTGCACAAACCACTGAGGATTCCCCAATGCCCAATCAATTAGGCTATATATTCGATTGATGATGTCATGACCCAATTTCTCAGGTCATGATGGTACCTACAACCCCTCAGTAGGTGAACCAATCCCCATAGCCCCGATCGGTTAGTAATGGGCTACTACATAAACCAATACGCACAATATGCAGAAATAAGCAAAAGCAGCTATAAGATAAAGACAACGCGGAAGCAACAACCTGAATATATAACATAAGGAAACTACACCAACCCAAAGACTTGGTATCGAAAGTACATGAGCTTCTAATAGAATACAAGTACTAGAGATAACAAAATAGAATATACAACTGTCTCTGAGTAAATAAGGAGTAACAGTGCCAAAAAATGAGATGTGGTTAAGCCCCGGTCATCAGGTGCTCACACTAGTCTCGAATATCCAAAGCTGCACGAGTCTCCACGTGATCAACGACAAAAGCTCATACTAATATCTATATCAGAAAGATGCAGAAGTGTAGTATTAGCACCAATTGCTAAGCAATGGGTACCCAATAGGCATCATCAACCGACTGAGCGCATATAAGAACACAGGTGAAGGAAAGAAGAATGCACCTGGAGTCCTTGCAATAACAACGATATAGATAAAGAGAGAGTTTAGAAAGATGACGGTATACTGGTAACCTCAAGTAAAAAAGGAAAGAAGGGAAGCAATTAAACAACTCAAGCTAGAAGCAATATACTTAACAAAATCATGCTAAGAACCCAACTCAAGATAAGCATAGATAAAAATCAATCTTACAAGTGCAACCCTAGGATGGAATAAACTAAGCCACAAAGAACTAAAAGCCACTAATCAGAACCACGATAAAGGATAGAATACACTAGCTCACAAGTGCTCAGAAGGCCACATAAACAGTGCCACGACAATATAGGACCCACTAATCTATCAATAACCGAAGGCCATAACAAGCTCTAAAATAAGATATAAGCAATATAATCTACCTACAGTCCCAATAGGCGCCCATACACCCGAGGAATGCAATCAAGTGAAAACAAACCCTCGGCATCCCATACTACCAGAGCGTACACTGAGCAAACAGCAAACAAGGGTGGAATCTAAATATAATATGCATGATGATGTGATATGATAGAACCAGTGTGATAGTAACCCTGTATGAAACCCCCGGTGCTGATAGGCCCATCAGGTAGGATCCACAGAAGGACACGACTCGTATACCTCAACTACACCGTATACCCCTCCTCCAGCACACTCAACATATAGCTCCTGGTCTGGATCGGCATGGTCCATGGAGGTCCGTGACCACATACTAAATGCGAATCTCAAAGTATAACTTCCCGAAGTGTATCCGGGTCTATATCAATAATCAAAACCTCATACTACGTGCTTAGAATTAAACTGGGTCTAAAATGTGCTATTAATCTCAAAACCCCCATAAAGGGTGCCCAAAGTATATCCGGGTCTAAATCAGTGATCAAAGTCTCAAAAACCCTTACAAAGGGTGCCGGAGCATATTCAGGTCTAAATATGAAGTGAAAACATGTCTAGCGCTATGGAACGACCGAGCCTAGTATTAGTGTGAAAATTGGTGATAAAATCATTATAATATCTTCTTTACCCTAAGAAGATCCATAAAATCAGTTCCAAATTCCTTTTATAATTATTTTGCCAAAAATGGGCCCTCAGGGTCATGCAAAGTTTAAAAAATCAGTTATAGTAGGCCCGAAGCCAAAATAGTAATAAAACATGCAGAAAATACTTTGCATGAATGATATGCTCACAAATAATAGATTAGCCCAACGGCTCACAAACAACCTATCGACCCTGCACAGGCACAATCAGCTCTACAACACAGATATCCAACCTAAAGTAATATCACGATGTCCGAGACTCATGGATATTCCTAAATATCCCACCATCTATGGTCCATGGCATATACAAAGGCCACACAGGGACACAAGGGTAATATTACAATACTACAACGAGTATTACAAACAACGTAAGAAATAAATGGACAGAAGAGACGGACATACTACAACGAGTATTACAAACAACGTAAGAAATAAATGGACAGAAGAGACGGACAAGGTCTGGGGGTACCAACCTAGAAAACCCACCCAACGATACTAATTAATGCAGTTATAGACTATATATGCAAAGTTTAAGGTAGGGAAGTCCGTAATCTACCTATCGTCCAACGACTAGCTACAAGAACAACATCGTCCAAGCCCGAACTACTCCAAGAAATCCCAAATCACGAACACACTATCAAAATAATATACTACTCATTAAAATAAGACTAACAATACCTATATTACTATAAGTGTAGCTGGGTCGAAATTCGGGTCACAAGTGGGCCTGCGAGCCCTGCAATCCAAAACCAAAAATGAAAAAGCGCATAATAAATACACTACTCCCGTGAGTGCATGCTCCAAATTTGAGCGAATTAAGCCAAGAAAAGAGGCTCAAAACAGCCCGCTCAACTAGAGGATTAAAGATGGAATTCAAAAAGAAAAATCAGAAATAAAGGAGGAATTCACCTACCACGATGGAGGAAACAAGCCTACGGAGTGAAATCCTTGAAATTCCAAAAAAACAATTCCAATAGATCAGCTTCAACCAAGAGAAACCCAAGCTTGAGAAAAACACATCAATGGAGTTTTTAGCTTATGAAGAAGAAACTTTTGGGGAAGAAGGTGACTTACCAAACTAAGAGGGAAGCAAGGTTTAGTGCCAATTTGATGATTTCCCCAAGGCCAAGACTGATTAGAAGCAATTTGAGTTGAGAGAAATGAGTTTTGAGTTAAGAGAAATGGGAGAAAAGTCTGGAAAATTGAGAAGCGAGCATTATATATGTCTAGGTGCAGGCTGGCGCCATTGGTGCCGAAGGCAGGCTAGGCAGGCTGGCGCTAACGCACTGGCAGGGCAACATCGCATTGAAAGGAGGCCAGGCACACGCGTACGAGGGGCTCTGATGGCGCTGAAGGGCAGGCGACAGGCTAGCGCTATCACACTGCCTTGGTGCCGATGGCGTTGAAGGCCAGCCTGCTGTAGAAAACCAGCAGTGCCCAAGACTTCTATGGGGTATTTCGAGTATAATCGAAACTTGATACTCAAAAACAAAACATGCTATTAGAGTGGAAATGATGTTTCAGACTCAACAAAATCGATGAAACTTCCATACGAGGTCATTTTGGAGGAATGTTGACCCAAGTCAACACTAGCTAAAACCAATCGAATATCCAAAATGAGCCCAGCTCACCCAGGACCCGAACCAACCACCTAACTAACCCAAACTCAATATTTTGGAGCTAACAACACTGATGAAATTTCCATCAGAGTCTGTTTTCTCCTAATATTGACCAAAGTCAACCATACAAGCCCAACTGGCCTGAAAACACAAAATGAGAGAGAATTCCAAGCTGAAAAGCTCCTGGATCCTGACCAAAGGTCCAACTAGATCAAAGTCTATGCTCTGGAGCTCATGAAACTGTCAGAATTAATTCCAAGCACGATTACCAAGAATGTTGACCAAAGTCAATGATTTCCTAAGTTAAGGTTCTAAAATAGAGAAACAGCCATAAAGACCAAATAAACTATCTGGGTACCGAACTAGCGATCCCAGCAAGCCATAAATGACTTGGGGCCACTACAAGCAAGCTTTAACAGTACAAAGAAGGTGAAAATGCATAAATGAACAGAAGGGTCATTACAGTCGGCCTTCTTTTTATTAGACCAAGAATATTTGCATCCTCTCCTATTAAGTAGACCAAGGCCAATGCCATCTATGAACTCTTGGAAGTACACTGTCTCTGTGGCATAGACTGGGGATCCATTGATTCTATCCTCCACAGAGAGAATGATATTAAAAGCACCTAAAATAATCTAGGGCCCTTTCATAGTATTTTGAATTTGCTGCAAAGTAGCCCAGATCTCGTCTTTCTATGATGGTATTAAATCCATATACAATAGAAATAAAGCAGCTAAAATGAGAATTCCCCCCACCACTGAGCAATGCATAACATGAGTCGTGGTCTGTAAAATTATAACTTTGTAATGCATAACATGAGTCGTGGTCTATAAAATTATAACTTTGTAATGACCCTCTTGGTCATTTTCTATTTTTCATGCTTTTTCCATATTTTGAGATTTTTTACAGTGGCTACAGGTCATTTATGACTTGCTGGGATTGACGGTTCAGTGCCCGGGCCATTCGTTAGGTCGTTATGACTATTTTCCTATTTTAGAACTAGAACTTAGGAAGTCTTTGAGTTTGGTCAACTTTCTTGGTAAATATGCTTAGAATCGAGTTCTGATAGTTCTGTTAGCTCTGGAACAGGGATTTTAGTCCAGTGAGACCCTTGGTTGGGGTCTGGAAGCTTTTGGTTTGGTTTTGTCTTGTGTTTTGTGTTTTCAAGTTAGTTTGGCTTGTAGAGTTGACTTTGGTCAACATTTGGAGAAGACAGCCTCGAATGGAAATTTTGTCAGTACTGTTAGCTCTGGAATGTTGACTTTGGGCTAAAGAGACCTTTAGTTTGGGTCCCGAGGCTTCCAAACTCATTTTGGGCTATTAGGTTCTTTTTTTGGTAAAAGTTCGTTCTTGGGCATGGGGCCACTTTTCTTTAAAACAATCTCTGTTGGGATTTTGGTTGATTCTTTTGAGTTCGGGATGCCATTTTTAGTTGAGTAGCATAGTTCTTCTGTGTCCGAGGGACCCCAGATAAATCCCTAGGGTCCGTTCGAGCATCTGGACTTAGAGTTTTGGCTGAGTTTTGCTGGTTCTGGTTTGTCCGCATTTGTGGTTATTTTTATCGCATTTGTGGAGTTTCCGCATTTGTGGTGCTTTTGCCGCATTTGTAGAGTTTTCGCATTTGTGGTAATTTGTCCACATTTGCGGAGGTCACTATTTATTTGTGCCGCTGCATTTACAGTAAAAAGTCTCGCTTTTGCAAATATCGCTGGCAGTGTATATATTCTAAGCTTCTTTTCCATTTCTTTTTTTAAACTAACACCTAAAAATGTTCCTCCATTGTTAGTAACTCCCAAAGCACATTTCTTCAACTCTGATCATCCAAGAGCTTGGAGGTGGAATTTTTCTTAGTCCGTGATCATTCCTTCACTTCTATTGGTAAGTTTCCGCCTTGAATTCCGTAATTCTCCCTTTTTATTCTCCTTGATCAAGAGGACTTTGGGGCTTATTTGGGCCCCAAAATAAGTTTCGTTAACGTTCAACTTTTGGCATGGGTCCTTTAACCCGTTGCGAATATAATTGTGATTTTTATTTTTTGTTCATTGCGCAGGTCCCAAGGGTCATTTTTTGACCCAATTTTTGGCCCGAATTTACGTATAATAATATGGGTTTTATTCTACTCGTTTTGACATCTAGATTATATTTGTGATAGCGTGATAGCTTTCTAAAGCTTTTCGGAAGGGAAAGGCACACAAGTGATGGTTCATGTTTGCAGTTCGGCCCCGAGGTAAGGTACGATTTACTTTTCTAGACTGAGTTTAGTTAGATTTTATATCATATATATTATTGGAATGTTAGGTTGGATTTTACGAAAGTATTAGGCTTAAATCTTGTGACTCGTAATAAATTGGCCATTTCAAATATTAGATTAGAATTATTACTGTTATCCTTAGTTTAGGAGCTCGTAGCATTGTTGTGGCTTGCATAGAATTCTTAGTATGCTTTTAGGAGGTTTTAGAGGTAGAGTAGATGCTTTTAGTTATTTTTAAAGTTATTTTCCGTTCTTCTGACTTTATTTTATCGTTGTGGGTAACTGTGGGCCCGAGGACATCGCTTGGATTTGGGCGGAGTTTCCAGGTTAGTTCTCTTTGTTGGAGGGTGTTTTGCCCTGTTTTGCCTTGTTGCGTGCTATATTCTCTGAATGTGGAAACTTCATGCTCATATTGCATTCACATGCCTAGCGGTACAGAAAGGAAAGGTGTCACAACCCGATTTCTCGGTCATGATGGCACCTACAACCCCCCAGTAGGCGAACCAATTCTCGTAGCCCAGGACAGTTAGTAATGGGCTACTATCTAAAAAATAAGCGGAAGAATAGTTTAATAAGCAAAAGTAAGAGAGTAAGATGAGAAGAATAGATAACAGGAGTATATATATACATATGCAGAAACTAAACGAAACCCCAAGACCTGGTATCATGGTATAGAGCCAAAACTACATACATGGAGTGCAAACGATCCAAAACAATATATACAGATGTCTCTGAATGGTAATAGAGTACATGAAGCAAAAGATAAACTAAAGCTAAGATCCGATCGCCAAGAGCTCACCCTCAGTCTGAAGTAGTCCCCAACAGATCTCCAAGCACGAATCACAGCGATCTAACGACGATGGCCCACGCTAGGATCTGCACCCAAAGATGCAGGGGGGTAGGGTGAGCACCAAATGCGAAGCATAAGGTACCCAGTAGATATCATAGGCCGACTGGGCACATATAAGATAAAAGCGTAGTAACAGACAGAATAGAAGCAAGCAGTCACAGAAATCAACGAAAGGTACACAGGAACTAGCCCAGAGGGAAATCAACAGAACCACATGTGAGGCCAGTAAGCAGAATATACATACCATAGGCACAGGTGAAAGTAAGAAATAACGCACCTGGGGTCCTTGCAATAACAGTGTATACATAATAAGTTTACAAAATGGATGGTATACCGGTAACCTCAAGTGTAAGAAGAAGAGAGAAAGAGTAATGATAGGCATGCTTAGAGACATGAATCAATCCTAACTAATCATATCACTCTCAAATTCAACAACTAACAGTCTAGCAGTAACCAATTTCATAATTAACCATAACAGGGAACAATTCTACAAGTAAATAGCAAGAGTCTACCTACAGTCCCCCGGCCGCCCATACAACCGAGGAACACAAACAAGTGAAAACAAACCCTCCGGTATCCCATACTACCGGAGCGTACAATCAACAAACAACAAACAAGGGTGGAGCCTCAAACAATGAATGATATGATGCATGAAGATCTCAAGTGAAATGGTATCTCTGTATGTACCTCCTCCGGTGCCGATCCGGCCCAGCAGGTAGGTTCCATGGAAGGACACTACCCGTATACCTCTACTCCACCGTATACCCTTCCTCCGGCACACACAGCCCGCAGCCCCAGGCCCGGATGACAAGGTCCATGGAGGTCCCTGACCCCATACTAAAACTCAGTATCAAAACATGTCGTCCGGAAGCAAGTCCGGGTTCAAGATAGAGACCCAGTCTCTAATATGCATGCCCAGACCTTGTCCAGGACAAAAGTATTAGGAAAATATCTCAAAAACCCCTCCAAGGGTGCCCGGGCATAACCGGGTCTAAACAGTAGAAAGTCATCTCAGGTGCTCGGTCCGACCGAGGCTAAAATCATTTCAAGTAGCAAGAAAACCCAATTAGCACCCCGGCCCTGTCGAGTCTAGAGTTAATTGTAAAACTGGTGATTTAAAAAATAATTTTACTTTCTTTTACCCAAGAATATTCACAAGTTAAATCAAACTATTTCCAAATCATTTTCATAAAAAACAGGCCCCCGGGGCCATGCAAGGTTTAGAAAATAGTGCCAGTAGACCCGAAGCCACACCGTAGTAAAACATGGATAAAACATCTTTAAATGCATGGAAATGGTATGATCAAACACAATAGCTGCCCAACAGCTCACAATCAACCTATCGACCCTGCACAGGCCCACAACTACTCAACAAGCATAACCAGCCTAGAAGGATAATTCTATGCCCGGGACTCGCGGACATTCCCAAAATCCCACCTTCTATGTTCTAGAGTCAACAAGGCCTCACAGGACCACAAGGGTAAATAAATATATCGGCAAGTACTACAAGCAACGGAGGAACAAAAGTAGGCGGACATGAATAAAGCGGTCGAGCTATGTGGTGCCAACCTAATAAACCAACCCAAGGATGCCCATTAATACAATTTTATCCTATATATGCGGAGTCTAGGGAAAATAAACCGTAACCTACCTGTCGTCCGATGACAAGCTTGAACCTCTCCGGAAAAGCTCCAACACGAAATCAAACTCGAACTCGGACTTGAATAACTTGATGTAGACAATCAACTTTTGATCCGTGATAGAATAACTCGTCAAAGTATATTTCTCATAAAAATCTCTCGTCAACGCTATGAGTAGACACATATACGTATGTAAGCAGCAAGGGAATTGTTCATATTTTGTAGGTATTAATTCAATGAAAGTTAAGAATTAAGGATATGTACTACTAATAATTGTTTATATAAGTCATCCATCTATAACCAAATGATGCCACCTATGAGAGAGCTTGCTGTTGTCCACTCCCTCCACTTCCACGTGGGAGTGGAGTGGAACCACAAATTTATTTCTATCCCATTATGTATATATTCGGGTATTGCATAAATTCATGGTAAAATAAATATAACTTTTTGAATATAAAATAATTAATAGAAAATTATTTCAAATAAAACCTACTATATTATAATAATAATTTTCAACATAACTAAATTTACTATCTCCGTTAAAATATTACAATGTATACAAACCTTATAAAATAAGTACATACACAATTATATCATAATAAAAGTATTTTTCATAGACCTTTAAAATACTTTTAAAAAGGTAATAAAAAAAATATAACTTTAAAATAAAATATTTTCAAATATACGCGCGATGCTAATAAAATTCTTAAATTTAGGTTCGAAATTCACCATCGCACGATTTTGATACTCAAGAACTCTATTGGAACCCTCCCTTATGTTTTCTCACTGTTCCAGAACTGAAATGGCATTTTAAAACGTGAAGTTGAGGCTTTAAATCGATTTTGACCCGACCCGGTTCGCGACCCGATTTTTGCCAGACAGTCCGCGGTAAAACAGTCATAACTTTTTACTCCGAGATCAGTTGGACGTGAGGTTTTGTGCGTTGGAAACTAGACTTGTAGACCTTCGATTTGGTATTTCGGGGGACTTCTAACTCTTTATATATTGAGAGAAAAGCTCTGAGACAATTTACCCAAGGTTCAGAAAATTTATTAAAGAAACTTATATAACTTTTGCCGACTTGCTTGACTTCAAAACTTATCATACGACCTAACAAATGGCCCCGGCACCGAACTACCGGTCCCGACAAGCCTTAAATGACTTGGGGTCGCTACAAAACAAGCTCTAACAGCACAAGGAAAATGTGTACGTGGAAATGACCGGAAGAGTCATTACATCATCCACTACTAAAAAGGACTTTCGTCCTCGAAAGTCAAGGTCAAGGGGGTACCTGAAGGCTCAAACAGATGCGGATACTGATCCCGCATATCTCTCTCGGTCTCCCAGGTAGCCTCCTCGACTGGATGGTGCCTCCGCTGAACCTTAACAATCGGGATCTCTCGAGACCTCAATCTCCTGACATCTCTGGCCAAAATAGCTGCCGGCTCCTCAACAAAGGATAAACCCTCACCCAACTGAACTGAATCCCACTGCAACACATGAGACTCATCTGGGACATACCGACACAACATCGAAACATGAAATACAGGATGTATAGCTGAAAACATCGGAGGCAAGGCTAGCTGATAGGCAACGCTACCATCCCTCTGAAGAATCTCAAACGGCCCAATGTACCTGGGGCTAAGCTTGCCCCGTCTACCAAATCTCATCACGCCCTTCATGGGCGATACACGGAGAAACACCAAGTCACCGACACTAAACTCCAGGGCACGAAGCCTACGATCAGCATAACTCTTCTGCCTGCTCTGAGCTGCCCGAAGTCTGTCCTGAGTCACTCGAACCTGATCTAAGGAATCTCGAAGCAAATCTGTGCTCTGTGGCCTAGAACTAAAACCATCAAACCAACCTACCGGTGATCTGCAATGCCTGCCATACAAAGCCTCAAAAGGTGCCATGCCGATACTCGAATGGAAGCTGTTATTATAAGCAAACTCTGCCAAGGGAACAAACTGATCCCAAGAACCTCCAAAGTCAAGAACACAGGCCCGAAGCATGTCCTCCAGAATTTGAATGCTCCTCTCGGACTGGCCATCCGTCTGAGGGTGGAAAGCGATACTAAGATGAACCTCTGTACCCAAATCTCGCTGAATAGCCCTCCAAAACTGAGATGTGAACTGAGTGCCACGGTCTGAAATGATAGAAGCTGGGACCCCGTGCAATCGAACAATCTCACGAATGTAGATCTGAGCTAGCCTCTCTGTGCCATAAGAAGTATGAACCGGCAAGAAATGTGCTGACTTAGTCAGCCTATCAATAATCACCCATATGGAATCAAACCCATGAGAAGTACGAGGCAAACCAACAACGAAGTCCATAGTAATCCCTTCCCACTTCCACTCAGGAATGGGAAGTCGCTGCATCAAACCACCAGGTCTCATGTGCTCGAACTTAACCTGCTTACAGTTCAAGCACCGAGATATGAAATCCGCTATATCCCGCTTCATACCACTCCACCAGTAAAGCTGCCTCAAGTCTCTATACATCTTTGCTGTGCCAGGGTGAATGGAGTATCTAGTACAATGTGCCTCATGAAGTATCAACTGAATCAAATCACTAATCCTCGGAACACAAAGGCGACTATCAAACCTCAGAACCCCATCTAAATCTAGGGTAGCCCGACTGATCTCACCCTGAACAACCCGATCACACAACTGCTGATCCTCAAACTGACGGCTCTGAATCTGATCAATCAAAGTAGAACGAACCTCAACACTAGCGAGAACTCTGCTAGGATCTGACAAGTCAAGCCTAACGAAACGGTTAGCCAAGGACTGGATGTCCAAGGCCAACGGTAGCTTTGAAACTGAAAGAGAAGCTAGGCTACCCATACTCACTGTCTTCTGACTCAAGGCATCCGCTACCACGTTTGCCTTGCCCGGATAATACAGAATAGTGAAGTCATAGTCCTTCAGTAACTCGACCTATCTCCTCTGTCTCGAGTTCAACTCTCGCTGACTCGTGATATACTGAAGACTACGGTGATCGGTGAAGATCTCACAGTGAACTCCATATAGGTAATGCCTCCAGATCTTGAGCGCGAAAACTACCGCCGCCAACTCTAAGTCATGAGTGGGGTAGTTGCGCTCGTGAACCTTCAGCTGCCTCGACGCATATGCTATTACTCGACCCTGCTGCATCAACACACAACCAAGACCAACCCCAGAAGCATCACAATACACGGAGAAGCTCTGACCCTCAACCGGCAAAGTCAAAACTGGAGCTGAAGTCAATAAGGCCTTAAGCCTCTGGAAGCTATCCTCACACTGATACGACCACTGGAATGGGACATCCTTCCTAGTCAGCATAGTCAAGGGTGCTGCTATGGAAGAAAATCCCTCAACGAACCATCTGTAGTAACCTGCTAACCCAATAAAGCTGCAGACCTCAGTAGCAGTAGTAAGTCTAGGCCAATCACAAACCGCAGAAATCTTTCCCGGGTCAACCCTAATCCCATCCTTAGACACCACGTGCCCTAGGAATGCAACTGACTCAAGCCAAAACTCGCACTTTGAGAACTTGGCATAAAGCCGATGATCTCTCAAAGTCTGGAGTATAACCCTCAAGTGCTGCTCATGCTCATCTCTACTACGCGAGTATACCAAGATGTCGTCTATAAAAACTATCACAAATGAGTTCAAATACGGGCCAAGAACCCTGTGCATCAAGTTCATAAAGGCTGCGGGGGCATTAGTCAACCCAAAAGACATCACCAGGAACTCATAATGGCCATAACGTGTCCTGAATGTTGTCTTAGGGATGTCCTCCGCCCTAATCCTCAACTGATGGTAGCCGGACCTCAAATCAATCTTCGAAAACACAACTGAACCCTGAAGCTGGTCAAACAAGTCATCAATCCTCGGCATCGGATACCTATTCTTCACTGTCACCCTATTCAGCTGCCGATAATCAATACACATGCGCATCGACCCATCCTTCTTCTTCACGAAGAGAATAGGAGCACCCCAAGGTGACACACTAGGTCTAATAAACCACTTAGCTAACAGATCCTAGAGCTGCTCCTTAAGCTCCCTCAACTCAGCAGGAGCCATACGGTAAGGAGAAATAGGAATGGGCCTGGTGCCTGGCTCTAGCTCAATAGCGAAATCAATATCTCTCTCAGGTGGAAGGCCTGGCAGGTCGGTAGGAAACACATCGAGGAAGTCTCTAACCACAGGAACAAACTTAGGAGAAGTGGGGTCAGCACTAATATCTCAGACATATGCTAGATAAGCTAAACACCCACGGGAAATCAACTTCCTAGCTCGAAGACAAGAGATGATCCCAGATGGTGCATGGCTAACAGAACCCTGCCATACAACCGGGGATACTCCGGGCACAACTATGGTAATGGTCTTGGCATAACAATCCAAAACCACACGGTGAGGGGATAGCCAGTCCATGCCCAGTATCACATCAAAATCTAGCATATCAAGAATCATCAAATCACCCCAAGTCTCTGAATCACCAATAGATAGCATACAAGATCTCACAATCCGATCCACTACTAAAGAATCTCCTACTGGGGTCGAAACAGAAACATGAACAGATAATGGCTCACTAGCCAACCCCAAACAAGGCACAAAGTAGGCAGATACATATGAACAAGTGGATCTAAGATCAAATAAAGCCATAGCAGACTGATGGCACAAAGAAATCGTACCTGTAATCACAACATCTGAGGCCTCTGCCTCTGGTCTCCTAGGGACTGCGTAAAAATGACGACGACCTCCACCTGCCCGACCGCCATCCCTACCACCTGCTCTACCGCGCGGAGCACCACCTCTACCCTGATGACCACCCCCTCTAGCCGGGGGCTGAACTGCTCGTAAAGGCTCGGCCAACTGAACTGTACCCTGTTGAGGGCAATCTCTAGCAAAATGACCAATCACACCACAAGTAAAACAAGCCCCTGGCGGCCTACTCGGTCGAGATGAACCAGCATATCCCGTATAACCCCCACAGCCTGATGCCCCAGAAATTGTACCCCTCAAAGACTGGCCACCATAGCCCTGATGGCTGCTCTGACCCTGCTCGAACTGGGTACTACCGAAAGTCTGAAGGGAAGCCTGAACCGGTCGGCTGGACTGACCCTGGTGCTGCTGTGGCTAATAACTCCGGCTCCACTGGACAGGACCTCTACCACCATATCTGGAACCACTGTAGACACCCTGATGTCGAGGCCTCTTATCTCTGGACCCCTGATCATGTCGCTGTAAGTCCTCCACAGTGCGGGCATAGTCTACGATAGCCTGAAATGACCGACCATCGGCAATCAATATCTCAGCTGGCTGCCTGATCTCTGGCCTCAAACCCCATACAAATCTGCGAATCCTATTTGCTTCGGTAGGAATGATCATAGCTCAAAACGGTGCTAGCTGATGAAAACGGGTCTCATACTCCGAGACAGTCGTAGACCCCTGCATAAGGTGAGTAAACTGCTCCCTGCGACGCTCACGATCACTCTGAGGTAGGAACTTGGCCATAAAGGCCTCATAAAACTCAGACCAGGTCAAAGGAGGTGACAACGATGGTCTACAAGCAACATGATCCCTCCACCATAACTTTGCTGGGCCCTTCAACTGATAGGTAGTATAACCAACCCCGTGAGTCTCCAACAAACCCAAATGATGCAACATCTCCTCACAGGTAGTAATAAAGTCATGTGGATCCTGTCCAGAAGTACCAGCAAACCTCGGAGGTGCTAACCTCAAAAACCTACCCAACGCCTTCTGCTCTGACTCTGTCATAGCTGGGCGAGGAGCAAGAGGCTGTGCAACAGATGGGACCGGAATGACCTCCACACGGAGAGCCATAATAGCAGGCTGTGCTCCTGAACTCTGTGCACCCAGGTCTGCCCCCTGAGCGGATGTCTGCGCTACCTCAGAAGGCCGCTCTCCAATCATACCCAAAAGCTGTAATAGTAATCCCCGAATATCTGGAGACTGAGCTGCGGCTGGAGGTGGCACAGAAGTGGGCACTGGAGCTGGTACTGGAGCTGGTGCTGGAGCTGGTACTGGAGCTGGTGGTACCTGGGCTGCCCCCTGATCCACATGCTGCTCGGGCTCTATCTCAACTCTAGCAGCTCTAGTAGGTGCCACTGCTCGAGGGCGTTCTCGACCCTTAGATGGAGTGGGAGGCTCATCTCCGCGTGATGCCGATGATCTCGTATGAACCATCTGCGGAAGAATGAGGTAGAGCAAATGAGATTTTCAGAAACTTCAAGGGTCCTACTCACGACACAGAAGCAATGAAAGAGTCAAGTTTCCTAAAATTTCACTGTAGCCTCCCGAAGATTGAGTACGGACATCTCCGCCCCGATCCGCAGGACTCTACTAGACATTGGCTCCTATACCGATGACACCGGTGAACCTAGCGCTCTGATACCAAGTTGTCACAACCCGATTTCTCGGTCATGATGGCACCTACAACCCCAGTAGGCGAACCAATTCCCGTAGCCCAGGAGAGTTAGTAATGGGCTACTATCTAACAAATAAGCAGAAGAATAGTTTAATAAGCAAAAGTAAGAGAGTAAGATGAGGAGAATAGATAACAGGAGTATATATATACATATGCGGAAACTAAACCAAACCCTAAGACCTGGTATCATGGTATAGAGCCAAAACTACATACATGGAGTGCAAACGATCCAAAATAATATATACAGATGTCTCTGAATGGTAATAGAGTACATGAAGCAAAAGATAAACTAAAGCTAAGCTCCGATCGCCAAGAGCTCACCCTCAGTCTGAAGTAGTCCCCAGCAGATCTCCAAGCACGAATCACAGCAATCTAAAGGCGATGGCCCACGCTAGGATCTGCACCTAAAGATGCAGAGGGGTAGGGTGAGCACCAAATGCGAAGCATAAGGTACCCAGTAGGTATCATAGGCCGACTGGGAACATATAAGATAAAAGCGTAGTAACAGACAGAATAGAAGCAAACAGTCATAGAAATCAACGAAAGGTACACAGGAACTAGCCCAGAGGAAAATCAACAGAACCACATGTGAGGCCAGTAAACAGAATATACACACCATAGGCACATGTGAAAGTAAGAAATAACGCACCTGGGGTCCTTGCAATAACAGTGTATACATAACAAGTTTACGAAATGGACGGTATACCGGTAACCTCAAGTGTAAGAAGAAGAGAGAAAGAGTAATGATAGGCATGCATAGAGACATGAATCAATCCTAACTAATCATATCAATCTCAAATTCAGTAACTAACAGTCTAGCAGTAACCAATTTCATAATTAACCATAACAGGGAACAATTCTACAAGTAAATAGCAAGAGTCTACCTACAGTCCCCCGGCCGCCCATACAACTGAGGAACACAAACAAGTGAAAACAAACCCCCCGGCATCCCATACTACCGGAGCGTACAATCAACAAACAACAAACAAGGGTGGAGCCTCAAACAATGAATGATATGATGCATGAAGATCTCAAGTGAAATGGTATCTCTGTATGTACCTCCTCCGATGCCGATCCGGCCCAGCAGGTAGGTTCTATGGAAGGACACTGCCCATATACCTCTACTCCAGCGTATACCCTTCCTCCGGCACACGTAGCCTGCAGCCCCAGGCCTGGATGGCAAGGTCCATGGAGGTCCCTGACCCCATACTAAAACTCAGTATCAAAACATGTCGTCCGGAAGCAAGTCCGGGTTCAAGATAGAGACCCAGTCTCTAATATGCATGCCCAGACCCTGTCCAGGACTAAAGTAGTAGGAAAATATCTCAAAAACCCCTCCAAAGGTGCCGGGCATAACCGGGTCTAAACAGTAGAGAGTCATCTCAGGTGCTCGGTCCGACCGAGGCTAAAATCATTTCAAGTAGCAAGAAAACCCAACTAGCACCCCGGCCCTGCCGAGTCTAGCGTTAATCGTAAAACTGGTGATTTAAAACATAATTTTACTTTCTTTTACCCAGGAATATTCACAAGTTAAATCAAACCATTTCCAAATCATTTCCATAAAAAACAGGCCCCCGGGGCCATGCAAGGTTTAGAAAATAGTGCCAGTAGGCCCGAAGCCAAACCGTAGTAAAACATGGATAAAACCTCTTTAAATGCATGGAAATGGTATGATCAAACACAATAGCTGCCCAGCAGCTCACAATCAACCTATCGACCCTGCACAGGCCCACAGCTACTCAGCAAGCATAACCAGCCTAGAAGGATAATTCTATGCCCAGGACTCGCGGACATTCCCAAAATCCCACCTTCTATGTTCCAGAGTCAACAAGTCCTCACAGGACCACAAGGGTAAATAAATATATTGGCAAGTACTACAAGCAACGGAGGAACAAAAGTAGGCGGACATGAATAAAGCGGTCGAGGTCTGTGGTGCCAACCTAATAAACCAACCCAAGGATGCCCATTAATACAATTTTATCCTATATATGCGGAGTCTAGGGAAAATAAACTGTAACCTACCTGTCGTCCGATGACAAGCTTGAATTCTATGCCCATTAATTGTTTATATAAGTCATCCATCTATAACCAAATGATGCCACCTATGAGAGAGCTCGCTGTTGTCCACTCCCTCCACTTCCACGTGGGAGTGGAGTGGAACCACAAATTCATATCTATCCCATTATGTATATATTCGGGTATTGCATAAATTCATGGTAAAATAAATATAACTTTTTGAATATACAATAATTAATAGAAAATTATTTCAAATAAAACCTACTATATTATAATAATAATTTTCAACATAACTAAATTTACTATCTCCGTTAAAATATTACAATGTATACAAACCTTATAAAATAAGTACATACACAATTATATCATAATAAAAATATTTTTCATAGACCTTTAAAATACTTTAAAAAAGGTAATAAAAAAAATATAACTTTAAAATAAAATATTTTCAAATATACGCGCGATGCTAATAAAATTCTTAAATTTAGGTTCGAAATTCACCATCGCACGATTTTGATACTCAAGAACTCTCTTGGAACCCTTCCTTATGTTTTCTCACTGTTCCAGAACTGAAATGGCATTTTAAAACGTGAAGTTGAGGCTTTAAATCGATTTTGACCCAACCCGGTTCGCGACCCGGTTTCTGCCAGACAGTCCGTGGTAAAACAGTCATAACTTTTTACTCCGAGATCAGTTGGACGTGAGGTTTTATGCATTGGAAACTAGACTCGTAGACCTTCGATTTGGTATTTTGGGGGACTTCTAACTCTTTATATATTGAGAGAAAAGCTCTGAGACATTTTACCCAAGGTTCAGAAAATTTATTAAAGAAACTTACGATAACTTTTGCCGACTTGCTTGACTTCAAAACTTATCATACGACAAAACAAATGGCCCCGACACCAAACTACCGGTCCTGACAAGCCTTAAATGACTTGGGGCCGCTACAAAACAAGCTCTAACGGCACAAGGAAAATGTATACTTGGAAATGACCGGAAGAGTCATTACAAAAGGTTTATGAGGATTTTTGTTGAAAACTTGAGATTTACTGTGGTTGTCATGATTTTTGGATCTTAAAGAGGTTATCTTGGGATTTACTATTGATTTTGGAAAGGAAAGAAAAAGTACTACTTTTATGTCAGACCTTTTCTCCATTTACTATTCTGTTGATGAGTTTGATGATCAATTCTGGGTGCCCCAATGCAATATTTTAAGTTTTTACTTTCTATGCATATGTTAATGAGTCCGGTGTTAAATTTTGGGTGCTCGATGCATTATTCCGGGTTTTACTTTTATACATATATGTATCACATCACCATCCCCCATTGCATTGTATTATAATGGAGTGTACTTGGATTGTCTACTGCCTTGGTTTTACTTTTGGTTGTTACCTCCTTCTCTGTTAGCCCAGTTAGTTCTGTCTTTGGCTTTATAACTAGATTAAAGTGGATCCCTATAGTTAGCTTACTTTCCTGTAAACTATATTATATATTATCTTTCTGTGCTCGGTCAGCCTATGATGCTTATTGGGTACCCATTATTTTGGTACTCATACTACACTCTGCATCTTCTTCTGATGCATCACCTAGTATGAGCCACCCCCGTTGATCCTTCTATCATTTGAGGCTAACTGTTGTCCAGATCTGGTGAGATTTCGGTGTTTGGAGACTTTTTAGTGCTTTCCTTCTACATTTTTATCTATATTTTGTATTTTGGATAGACAGAGTCTGTTATATAGCTACTCCATAATTTAGACTCTCTTGTACTGGTGACACCAGGTCTGAGTTGGTTCTTCTGTTGTATTTTGTCTTCTTGGTCACGTCCATTTATGTATATTTAGTACTGTTGGTATGTATCTATGCTATTGGCCATATTCCTTTGTATATCTCTTCCATTTTTCTTATTGAAACTATTTTATTTATCTTCTGCATTGTTGGATTGGCTTGCCTACCAGGGGTTATGTAGGCGCCATCATGACCCTATTTTGGGTCATGATAGAGTAGTATCAGAGCTCTAGGTTCACCAGTCTTGCCAGTACAAGAGCAAAGTGACTAGTAGAGTCTCGTGGATTGGTGTGATGGCGTTCTTATCTAATCTGCGAGAGGCTATAGGACATTCCTAGGAAAGATTCCATTTTTGTTTGATTCCTTATCGTGCTTCCTTGACCATATCAACTTCTAAGTATTCTTGTTTCACTCTTTCTCAGATGGTTTCGATGAGATCAACAACAGGTGAGGACGAGGCCCCTGTAATTGCAGTTAGAGCCCTAGCTAGGGGATAGGGTACATGTCGACCTAGAGGTCGAGGTAGAGGATGGGATGCGGTGCCAGCTTGGGCTAGGACTAGGGTACCGTCACCAGAGCATGAGATTGGGGTTGAGAAGGTTCAGTATGAGCCTGAGTATGGGGCCAGCCCAACATTCGATAGGTTTTGTGGCTACTCTAGTGCTACAGGACACCTTGGTTCGATTACTTTTCCTTGAGGGTATGATTCCACCAGCAGCTTTGCCAGGTACTCCGATTGATTCTCAGGTTAGATATGAGGCTAAGACTTCAGCCTAGGCAAAGGCACAAGGTTAAGGAGCGCAGCCTGCTGTTGTGGCTCCCAGATTGGAGGTATTGCCGGTCCCTACTGTTGTTCCACCTATTCCAGCCAGGCCCGTTATATATTTTGAGGAGCAGAAGATGATTGGTAGGTTTCTGAGATTGGGTCCTTTAAAGTTTTCAAGTGCTTCTAGGGAGGATGCACACGAGTTTCTGACTAGCTACCAGGAGAGATTGCATAATTTAGGGTTAGTTGAGTCACATGGAGAAGATTACATTGTGTTTCAACTAGATGGTCCATAAAAGCAGGGGTGGATGTCGTATATAGCTTGCAGGCCATCCAGGTCACCTCCGCTTACATGGGCACAGTTCTCCGCAGCTTTTCTGGAGAAGTATGTACCACATAACATAAGAGAGCAATTGATGGATCAGTTCTCTGGATTGGAGCAGGGCTTCATGTCTATTTCTGAGTACGAGGTTCGCTTCCACTAGCTGGCTAGGCATGCCACTATGATTCTGCCTACTGAGCATGAGAGAGTGCGCCGTTTTGTTCGAGGATTGACTGTACATCTCTGATTGGCTACGGAGGGTATGGTTGCATTAGGCTAGTCCTTTCTGGAGGTAGTAGACCATGCTCGCACTATTAAGGGCGTACTTCGTGAGGCCCAAGGGGGCTGTGATAAGTCGGTAATCTACCAACTTATTGAGCTTTTACTCATGAATTATTGCTATGTTTTGATGAGATTTAGAGGTTCTTATGGCCTTTATTGATGTCTATGCAGGTACTTATGATCAAAGATAGAAAACAAGGAAATGAACCCAAAAAGAGACAAAGAGGAGTGAAGTTTGAAGTGAGCAAACAAGACGAAGATTCTGCTGAGAGATGTGGTGCTCGTGCGACATGCACTTGCTTGGTGTGAAATGCACCTTCCACCGCATAAAGTCTAGAAGTTGCTGAAGGATATGTTAAGGGGTGCGGTCATTGTGCGACGTGCACAATGCCTTGTGCGAACTGCACCCCCTTCGCATGAAGCTGCCCAATTTGTTGAGTCACTGGATCACTGAAGCAGGGTCACACATCACAACATGTAAACCGCACGTCGTGCTGCACACCGCCTGAAGGGTATTTTTGTCCAACGTTATGTGACATCTTGGGAATGTTTATATACCCAATTTAGGCATAATTGTAAAAAGTTTAGCTAGTTTGGAAGTTTTTGAACAATATTCTTAGCTTTGTGAACAAGTTTTCCCTTCTAAGAACAAGAAAAAGGTTTCTCACAATTCTTTTTCCCAATTCTTAGAACCACCATTTGTGTTCAAACTGAGCTTGAATATTGAGAAATTTAGCTTGAATGGAAGGGAAATTGAATTACCCATTTGGTATATGTATTTTCTTAAGCATGATTAGCTAAACCTCTTATCTAAGGATGTGTTGATGATGGGTACTTGATAAATGAGTGTGGGTGTTGCTAATTCTTGTTTATAATTGCTTTATTGACACGGGTCTAGTGATTTCACCATATTTTAACTCTAAAATTGGTGGTTTCAAACATTGATTTTCCTTACTTGGTTATGGGTTTGCTTGAAAAAGGAGATCATGGCTTCAGATGTGAAATTGCTAGTAGGAACTTGGGCTTCCATTTAGATTGAGGCTAAAAATGACTCAAATCAATGGAATCACTCATTTAAGGGTCTAAAGCTAGAAATAGCATGACCTCCTCAAACAATAGCTTGGTTGTTTATTGATTAATGAATAGTACTTGACTTAAGGCTGTTGAATATATGGTTGTTGATCGAGAGATAAATAACCATACTTAAAACCAAGGTTACCCATATCTTTTAGCATGAATTTGCATGAATAAGCATTCACCCTATACCATGTTCGAGTTCCATTTGACACACATCCCTAGTCGTCCTCTCTATTGTCTACACCCTATTTTACTTTATTGCTTTATTTTGTTGAATTATAAAATTGTGACAGATTCTCAATTCCCCCTTTTATATTACTCACTCTTGTTGTGAACTCTATTTTATAATTACCTATGCTAAACTCTAAATTCTCTGTGGGATCGACCCCAACATCCGTTGGGAACTATAAATGTGTTTTGCTTTGACGATCGCTGATACCTCTTAATAAGAGAGTACGTTTGAGCGTTATCAAGTAGTGATAAGAGGCCCTACCATCAGGGTAGTTTCAGCGGTTCACAGGCTCGTGGTAGAGGCTACTTTAGTAGGGGTCAGCACCAGCAGCCTTTCAAGGTGAGCCGGCCTATTTAGGAGGTATTACTGATTGTTGAGGGTCAGAGTAGCTAGAGTATTGTTCCAGCTCCATGAGGTGCTCATTCAGGGTCCACAGGTCATGGTAGTCATTCTGATTCAGTCGGATCTTCACATCGGGGTACGTTTGGCTAGGGTTGTTATGAGTATGGCAAGATAGGCCACTTTGCTAGAGAGTGCCCATCAGTGCTGCACTATAGGCGACATGATCAGATGGTTCAAGCCCCCCGGGCTCCAGCACCACTAGCCAGAGGTGGTGCATAGGGTAATATGAGTGGTCCTCAGGGTGCTAGAGATGGTCCTCAGTCTGGTAGATCAGGTGGTCGTGGTGGTTGGGGCCACATGTATGCAGTTCTGAGCCAGACAGATGCTGAGGCTTTAGATGCTGTCATCACAGGTATGATCTCCATTTGTCATCAAGCTGCTTCTACTTTGTTTGATTCGGGGTCTACCTTCTCCTATGTATCTACTTATTATGCTACTCATCTGGAGTCTGGTTGTGAGTCCTTTCCTACGCCCTTGCATTTATCTACCCAGTAGGAGATTATTTAGTAGTGCATTAAGGTGTATCGGGCTTATGTGGTGACTATCCTGGGGTACAAATCATGGGTAGACTTGATTATGGTAGATATGGACGTGATCTTAGGCATGAATTAACTGTCTCCTTATCATGTGGTCTTGAATTGCTTCGCCAAGACTATTACTCTATGGATGCCTGGTATCCCTCCTATTATATGGAAGGGTGTCGATAGCCATATGCCGAGGGGAGTTATATCTTTTATGAGCACCCAATGGTTGGTTGGGAAGGGGTGCTTAGCCCATCTTGCCTACGTTCGTGATACTAGTGCCACCACACCTTTGCTTGAGTCATTTCCTATGGTTTGCGAGTATTTGGATGTGTTTTCTTCTGATCTTTTGGGACTTCCTCCTGACTGTGTTATTGACCTTGGTATTGATGTTGAGCCGGGCACTTGGCCCATTTTTATTCACCATATTGGATGGCCAACTGAGTTGAGGGAGCTTAAGGATCACTTCCAGGATCTATTGAGTAGGGGATTCATCAGGCCTAGTGTGTCTCGGTGGGGTGCTCCAGTTCTGTTTGTGAAGAAAAAGGATGGGTCCATGCGTATGTGTATTGACTACGACAACTGAATAAGGTGATAGTTAAGAATAAATATCCGATATCATGTATTGATGATTTGTTTGACCAGTTACGGGGTGCAGAGGTGTTCTCTAAGATAAACTTGAGGTCCGGTTATCATCAGTTAAGGATTAGGGTTGTGGACATCCCAAAGACTGCATTTAGGACTCGATACATCCATTATGAGTTCCTAGTCATGTCTTTTGGGTTGACTAATGCCCCAACAACTTTTTTGGAGTTGATGAATCTTGTGTTCAATGATTACTTAGATTCCTTCGTGATTGTGTTCATCGATGACATTCTGATATATTTGTGGAGTAGAGAGGAGCATGAGCAACATATTAGAGTTGTACTTCAGACCTTGCGAGACCATCAATTATATGCAAAATTCAATAAGTGTGAGTTTTGGCTTGAGTTTGTAGCATTCTTGGGGCATGTGGTATCCAAGGATGGGATTATGGTGGATCTGGCGAAGATTGCGGCAGTTCGTGATTGGGATAGGCCTACTTCTTCTACCGAGATTTGTAGTTTCGTCAGGTTGGTAGGTTACTACAGACAGTTTGTGGAGGGGTTTTCTTCTATAGCAGCTTCGTTGACTAGATTGACTCAGAAGAATATTCCTTTACAGTGGTCAGATGTGTGTGAGGCGAGCTTTTTGAAGCTCAAGGCCTTATTGACTTTAGCTTCGATTCTTACTCTTTTGGTTGAGGGTCAGGGGTTTACTGTGTATTGTAATGGTTCAGGTATTGGTTTGAGTTGTGTATTGATGCAATAGGGTCGAGTTATTTCTTATGCTTTCAGACAGTTAAAAGTTCACGAGAGGAACTACCCCACTCATGACTTGGAGTTAGCAGCGGTAGTTTTTGTGTTGAAGATTTGGAGGCATTATCTGTATGGCGTGCATTGTGATATCTTCACTGACCATTATAGTATTCAGTATATCTTCAGCCAGAAGGATCTAAATTTAAGGCAGCGTAGGTGGTTGGAGTTACTGAAGGACTACGACATCTCCATTTTTTATCATCCAGGCAAATCAAATGTGGTAGCGGGTGCCTTGAGCTGGAAGGCAATGAGTATAGGTAGCTTGGCTTTCTTAGCGATTGAGGAGCGACCTTTAACTTGGGATATCCAGTCCTTAGCTAACAGGTTGGTTAGGATTGATATTTCTGAGCCATGCCATATTCTTGCTTGTGTTGAGTCTAGATCTTCTTTGTTCGAGCAGATTCGGGCACAACAGTTTGATGATGTGAGGTTGAGGATCATTCGTGACAAGGTGTTGAGCGGTGAGGCTAGGAAGGCGACCTTAGATTTAGAGGGTGTTTTGAGGATTGAGGGTCATATCTGTGTTCCTAGAGTTGGTGACCTGGTCAAGTTGATCTTAGATGAGGCTCATTATTCTAGATATTCCATTCATCCCACGACAACTAAGAAGTACCATGACTTGAGGCAGCACTACTGGTGGTGTGGGGTGAAGAGGGATATTTCAGCTTTCGTGTCTAGGTGCTTGACCTGTCAGCAGGTGAAGTTTGAATACCAGAGACCAGCTGGTTTGACTTAGAGGCTACCCATTCTAGAGTGGAAATATGAGTAGATATCTATGGACTTCGTAGTTGGTTTGCCACGTACTTTGTGGAGATTTGATGCTATTTGGGTCATTGTGGATAAGTTGTTGAAGTTTGCTCATTTTCTGCCAGTTCAGACTTCCTACAGTTTTGAGAGGTTGGCTCAGATCTACATTCGTGAAATTATCCATTTGCATGGGGTGCCAATTTCTATCATTTCTAACCGTGGTACTCAGTTCACTTTGCATTACTGGAGGTCTATTTAGAGAGAGTTGGGTACTAGAGTTGAGGTTAGCACCACTTTTCATCCGCAAATAGACGGTCAGTTAGAGCGCATTATTCAGGTTCTGAAGGATATGTTGCGAGCCTGTGTTATTGATTTTGAGGTTTAGTGGGACCAATTCTTAGCTTTGGCAGAGTTTGTATATAATAATAGTTATTATTCCAGCATTCAGATGGCTCTGTTCGAAGCTTTGTATGGTAGGTAGTATAGATCTCCAGTGGGTTGGTTTGATGCTTTCAAGGTTAGGCCGTAGGTGCTGACTTGCTTTATGATTCTATGGATAGAGTTTGGGTCATCCAGGAGAGACTTCGCACTGCCCCAGAGTAGGCAGAAGGGTTATGCTGATCGGAGAGTTTGGGATTTAGAGTTCATGGCTGGTGACCGTGTATTCCTTTGGGTGTCGCCCATGAAGGGTGTGATGAGGTTCGGGAAGAAGGGCAAGCTCAGTCCTAAGTTTATTGGGCCGTTTAAGATCCTTCACCACATTAGGGTGGTTGTTTATGATTTGGCCTTGCCTCCTGCTTTTTCCAATGTTCACCCAATCTTTCATGTCTCTATGCTATATCGGTATATTCTGGATGAGTCTCACGTGCTTCAGTGGGATTTAGTTAAGTTGGATGAGTCTTTAGCCTTTGAGGAGGAGCCTATTGCTATTTTGGACAGGCAGGTTAGGAAGTTAAGGTCAAAGGAGATTCCATCAGTTAAGGTTTAGTGGAGGCATCATCCTGTCGAGGAGGCTACTTGGGAGAATAAGACCAATATGTGGACCCGCTATCCTCGCCTTTTCGAGTCTTCAAGTAATATCCTTTCTCTAACTTTTGAGGATGAAAGTCCTTTTAGTAGTGGATGTTGTAATGACCCTCCTGGTCATTTTCTATTTTTTGTGCTTTTTACGCATTTCAAGCTTTCCCACAGCGGCTATAGGTCATTTATAACTTATCGAGACTGATAGTTTGGTGCCTATGCCGTTCATTAGGTCATTATGACCATTTCCCTATTTTAAAACTAGCACTTTGGAAATCTGTAACTTTGGTCAACTTTCTTGGTAAGTGTGCTCAAAATTGAGTTTCGACAGTTCTATTAGCTCTGAAATAGGGATTTTAGTTTAGTGGGACCCTTAGTTGGGGTCTGGAAGCTTTCAGTTTGGTTTTGTCTTATGTTCTGTGTTTTCAGGCCAATTTGGCTTGTAGAGTTAACTTTGGTCAACATTCATAGAAAACGGCTTCGGATGAAAATTCTATCAGCGTTGTTAGCTCTGAAATATCGACTTTGGGCTAGAGAGACCTTTGGTTCAGATCCTGAGGCTTCGAGACTCATTTTGGGCTATTAGGTTCCTTTTTGGTAAAAGTTGGTTCTTGGGTATGGGGCCCACTTTTTATTAAAACAATCTTTGTTGGTATTTTTGTTGATTCCGTTGAGTCCAGAATGTCATTTTTGGTTGAGTAGCATAATTCATTTGTGTCCTCGGGTCCCCGAATGAATTCTGAGGGTCCATCTGAGCATTTTAACTTAGCTGAGTTTTGCTGGTTCTGGTGTGTTCGCATTTGCAATGAGTTTTGCCGCATTTGTGAAGTTTCCACATTTGCGGTGCTTTTGCCGCATTTGCAGTAATTTATCCGCATTTGTGAAGGTTACTATTCATCTGTGCCTCCGCATTTGCAGTAAAAAGTCCCGCTTTTGTGAAAATCGTTGGCAGTTTATATATTCTAAGCTTTTTCTCCATTTTTGTTTTCAAACCAACACCCAAAAACGTTCATTCATTGTTATTAACTCCCAAAGCTCATTTCTTCTACTCTGATCATCCAAGAGCTTGGAGGTGGAATTTTCCTTGATCCATGATCATTCTTTGACTTCTATTGGTAAGTTTTCACCTTGAATTCCGTAATTCTCCCTTTTTATTCTCCTTGATCAAGAGGACGAGTGCTGATTTGGGTCCTGAAATGAGTCCCGTACGCGCTCAACTTTTGGACATGGGTTGTTTAATCTGTTGCTAATATAATTGTGATTTTTATTTTCTATTTTGTTGTGCGGGCCCCGAGGGTCATTTTCTGACCTGATTTTTGGCCCGAATTTACGTATAGTAATATGGGTGTCATTCTTCTTGTCTTGACACCTGGATTATGTTTGTGATAGCATGACAACTTTCTGAGGCTGTTTGGAAGGGGAAGGCACACGAGTGATAGTTCATATTTGTGGTTCGGCATCGAGGGAGGTTACGATTTACTTTCCTAAACTAAGTTTAGTTAGATTTTTTTATTATATATATTATTGGAACGTTAGGTTGGATCTTAGGGAAGTATTAGGCTTAAATCTTGTGACTCATAATAAATTGGCCATTTCAGATATTAGATTTGAATTATCACTGTTATCCTTAGTCTAAGAGCTCGTAGTATTTTTGTGGCTAGCATAAAATCCTCAGTATGCTTTTAGGAGGTTTTAGAGGTAGAGTAGATGCTTTTAGTTATTTTCGAAGTTACTTTCCGTTCTTCCCACTTTATTTTACCATTGTGTGTAACTGTGAGCCCGAGGCCATAGCTTGGATTTGGGTGGAGTTTCTAGGTCAGTTCTCTAGGTTGGAGGGGTTTTTGCCATATTTTTCCTTGTTGCATGCTATATTCTCTGAATGTTAAAACTTCATGCTCATATTGCATTCACATGCCTAGCAGTACAGAAAGGAAAGGTTTACGAGGCTTTTTGTTGAAAACTTGAGATTTAGTGTGGTTATCATGATTTTTGGATCTTAAAGGGGTTATATTGGACTTTACTACTGGTTTTGGAAAAGAAAAGAAAAGTACTACTTTTATTCCGGCCCAAGGGATGTTCTCGAACCTTTTATCTATTTACTTTTCTATTGATGAGTCCAATGATCAATTCCAAGCGCCCCGATGCGATATTCTGGGTTTTTACTTTCTATGCGTATGTTGATGAGTCTGATGTTAAATTCTGAGCTCCCGATGCATTATTTCGGGTTTTACTTTTATACATATATGCATCACATCATCATCCCCCATTGCATTGTATTATGCTAGAGTGTACTTGGATTGTCTACTGCTTTGGTTTTACTTTTGGTTGTTACCTCCTTCTCTGTTAGCCCAGTTAGTTCTATCTTCGATTGCATAACTAGTTTTAGGTGGATCCATGTAGTTAGCTTACTTTCCAGTAAACTATATTATATATTATCTTTTTGCGCTCGATCGGCCTATAATGCTTACTAGGTACCCGTTATTTTGGTACTTATATTACACTCTACATCTTTTTCTGATGCAGGACCTAGTACGAGCCACCCCCTTGATCCTCTTGGCGTTCGAGGCCAGCTGCTGTCCGTATCGTGGTGAGTTACCAGTGTTTGGAGACCTTTTATTGCTTTTCTTCTACATTTTTGACTATATTTTGAATTTTGGATAGACTGAGTCTGTTGTATAGCTACTCCATACTTTAGACGCTCTTGTATCGATGACATCATATCCGGGTTAGTTTTTGTGTTGTATTTGTCTTCTTGGTCACTTTAGGGTCATTTATGTATATTTAGCACTGTTGGTATATATCTATGCTATTGGCCATATTTCCTTTGTATATCTCTTTCGCTTTCCTTATTTAAACTGCTTTATTTATCTTCCGCATTGTTGAATTGGCTTGCCTGCCGAGGAGTTATGTAGGCATCATCATGGCCCAGTTTTGGGTCGTGAAAAACTTGCACCTAGACATGTTTCCAACATACCCATATTCTTCCCGTTGGGATGGATGAGTAATTCATTGCACTTCCCATTCAATCCCAATTCTTTTTTAATTTTTTCTTCATTTCTAGGCTTTATTCTAGTCTTCAGACACCCTAGCAGGTTCACTTTACTCTTTCTTAAGAAGGATTTTAACTCCTTCTGCTTGAAGGGCTTGTTTAGCCCTCTTATGTTCCATGTGCAAATCATGGAGGTTGTTGCTCCCTCTGATTTGATCCCTTTGTCATTGTAGTGATGACCTTCTCTGGCTGAATTTGCAAAGCACTGAACTAATTCTGTCGTAGTAGTTTCTCCAACAGCTCTACATCCCTAGTCAGTGGTTGTTGGTAGCTATCCTTCCCAGTATGCTCTATCATCTTGGCCTTGCCTATAATCTTAGCCTTCTCAAAGGATAAAGGGTCAAGTGTCGTTGATAACTCAGCAGGTTCTTGAGCGACAATTGGAGTTGAGACCTGGGCACTCGACTCAACCTCTTTGCTCGAAATGTCACATTTGTATTTCCACTCTATTCTCACCTTCTTTCTCCTACCCTTTCGGGGTTGAGCAGGTGGTTGTTCTCGAGTTGTACAATTTGAATGGCCCACCTTGCAACAGTCATGGCAATAGAACGACTTCCATTCATATTCAAGCCTTTGTTCCCTGTGTGCCTCAGAAGGATCCTCAATCAACACTGTCTCTGGAAGTGGTTGGGATACACACACACACACACACACACACACACACACACACACACACACATACACACACACACACACACACACACACACACACACACACACACATATATATATATATATATATATATATATATCGATCAATATCCGTGCATAAGAAATTCGATCACCTTGGGCTGTGAGTTTATCTGTGCAGACTGGCTTTCCAATACAACTAGCAATACGACTCAAGCTCTTAGGTGGCCAATAATGCACAAGGAGATTCAGAAACATAACCCAAAGTGGGACTGTATGCACTAGTTCATTGCTCATCTTAAAGTTGGGATTCCACTGCTTCAAGATCAGTGGTCGATTATTGAAAGTGTAAGGCCCATTATTAAGAATTTCCTCCTTCTCCTCTTCACTATCAAATCGGAAGATGTAGTAACCCTCACTATGAAGATAGATCTATGGAGTGGAGACAAATTTCTACATCCCATAGACAAATCGGAGCATTTCTTTAAAAGGGGGTTACCTCCTATCACAAATCCTAGAAGTGCTTTCTTCCATTTATTTGTCTGCGCCGCAACCTCCTTAGGGTTCAATCGACCAACCTTTTGCCCATCTTTCACCACCAGAGAAATGTAGCTCAGTTGTAGACCTTGCTGCTGCGATCTTTTCCCAGTCACAACATCCACCATCGTTGGCCGTAGTTCACTAGAGTTCGCCGAGAAAGTGAGCTTCCTCGCCGCATTCATACCTCCTACATCCAGATCTGGGGGTATTTCCATCTTTTCACTGAAGAAAGGGCGGTGAGTTCCTGATGGAATTACTTGTAGTACCATCGGTGCCCTTCCCCTACCCGGCATCCATTGTATGAAATGGATAGGTTTCAGGGCTTGGGGCACCCCATCAGCTGGAGTAATCTACCTGATCTCTCCACCATCTACTGGAGAACCTTGGTTTCTCTCGTCGTCTATAGCTAGTCGAGTAGTCTTTACCGAGGAACTTTCTTCTTTCAGCATGCCATTGGAAGCGGCGCACGATTAGCGTCCTTGCTAACCTACGCCGAGAGAACTGACAATTTTGATATTATTATTATTATTATTCAATATTTATGATAAAACAGATTAAAAAAACATGTTGTGTTCTCTTTAAAAATCTAAAACTACGAGTTTGATTCATTTCAATATCTATCTGTAAATCAATCTATAAAGAACAGGAGAAGCAAAACATTCTTAGGCTGCCAAGTTTCATCACCTTAAAATTTCAAATTTCAAATTTAAAATACTTATTAAAATTAAAAATTCTTGAAACTCACATTATGATGGTGATAGTTATAACTTTTTCTCTGTTTCCTCATCGATTTATGATAGAATTGATTCTTTGTGTTACAAGTGAGAATTTCAAATGAATTGATTTATTTTTATTAGAATTTGGAGATCATATTTAATACTTTTTAACATTCTTGTTCACTTTTTTTTAACATTTTATTTGCAGATCTTTTAGGATTTTCAAGAGATTTTGTGGATCTTACAAAATGTTAAACTACATTTGTCTTGAAGACAATGAATCTTTTAATGATAAGTGGCTTTGTTTTGATACTCAAATATTAATGGCGATCTGGATTATGATGTAATGTTAAAATTTATTCACTCTACTCTAGACTTTATTGTATATAACATATTAGATGTTCTTCACAAAGACTTATAAATTATCCTTTTATCTCTGAATACTTGGATAACATGATTTACAAGCAAATAACAAAGTATGACATATGGTGTCAATAAATTTGACGTAAGGCGTGCAAGCTACACCATTTAGTATAACCTTGAAGCTTGTGTGAAAAGGCATCAGTTAAAGTGATGTAAAAATTTGGAGACCAACCATCGATGACAAAAATATTTTGACATGGATGAAATCTTGGCACTGTTTAAAAATCATGTTTAGTTGGTGTTGAATTTTCAAGTATCTCCATTTAAATTTTTATCTATCCTTTTCTTTTTATCTTGGAACTTATATTTGTTATTCTCCATTTTGTATCATAATCACCGAAAGTAATTAAAATAGGATCAAGGAATAAGACAGTTTGATCCTTGCCAAAAAAAATGAGAATGCAGCTCAACATTCTTTGCGAGATGATAATACACAATTCAAAAATTCTATTAAAATAATTATTGAAAGTCAATCGACGGTGACAAAAGTCTTCGATGAATAAGAAATCTTTAGACTGTTTGTTATTGTATGTAGTCATTACAAGAGAATATGTAACTACTCTTCACATAAATGGCCTCAAGGAAATGACAATAGTGAAAAAACATATGGAGTAGATAATGTATCCGTGAAGCTTGAGAAGAGCAACATCCTTATAATGGGGTCAACAGATTCAGATAATCTTTATGATTGTTTATGGCACTTTTTGAGGTCTAAAATATGATAAAAAAGTATTTTAAGTAAATATTTTTTTGAAGTATGAAACTTTGAATTAATCAACAGAGAAATATGTTTTCCCCATTCTCCTGTTTTATTTTATTTTTATTTGTGAAATATTTGAAAAAATACTGCAAAATGCTTTTTACTTATAGTGGTAATAGGATGATCTTAAGTTAATGCTCATTATCTGTTTGATAATGTCAAAGAGTTATACATATTCGCTAATATGTAGATAATTTAATAATTGACTATGCATATTAAGCCTAAAACTATGATGATGAGAGTGCCACATGAATTTTTCTCTAAGACTCATAATAAAGTAATTTATTATGCATCGTTCTCCTTTATCTTTTATCCTTTTAGTCCATTAACTTATCTTGGCTTCCTATTTTTTTAGTAGAGGGGAAGGTGTGAACGAGTAGAAGTCTAACAATGTCATTATTATTGTATTCTTAATTTTAATGAAAATTATTTTTTCACTTAAGTATTTTTATATCATATAAAGGACAAAATTTTTTTTGCTTGACGAGACTTTGGCTCGATTGGTGAATATTCTCTTTATAATAATAGATGCTACGATACAAACACATGTATATTATTATCCTGTCATCTTGGTAGAGATAGAAAACGACTCTCAACTTAAAAATCTTTCAATAGAATCAATCTTTTTCTAAGTACTCATACATTGTGCTTTTGCTGTTAAAGAGATTCTTTATTTACATTTTAAGACGATCTTAATGCCTTTTGAAGAACATGTTATTATATTAGATCTATGAAATATTTCAAAGATTCTTGATCAAGAAATTAAATAATAAAATATTTTAAATATTATGCAAAGCATTGAACCAAAAACTGCAAAGACAGTCTTTGCTTTAAGAAATATTTTTTCACTGTGTGCAAATAAAAATACCTAGAGTATTTCTTGATTCAAGAAGATAGCCAACTAACAACAACAACAACAAAAACAACAACAACAACAACAACAACAATAACTACAATAACAACAACAATAACATATTCAGTAAAATTCCACAAGTCAGAGTTGAAGTCAATAGAGTTTGTACGCAGACCTTACCACTAGCTACCTCGTGGAGGTAGAGGGACTATTTTTGAAAGACCCTCGGATCAAGATAATCAACTAAATAGAATATATTTTAGATTTTAAAAATGAGTAATATGTAGCTTACATTATTTCGAATGATTAATTGATATTGTGTATTGCAGATTATTTTCTGAAGACGATTCTTTAATCATTATAGATTATAAACCAATATGTAAAATAATAAAACGACAAGGTCTTTTTATTTTTTGGGGGAATCTTAGATCTGTATGATGTTTATGGTTAGGGGTAGTAAATGAATGGATCAAGTCGAATATGTGGTGGAATGTGATTGACACCCAATCTGTACTACCTATTGAATGAACCCTCATTTTCTATCTGACTCCTTATGATATCAAATATACGAATATTATTGATATCAACATTTCATATTAGTATATTAGCTACATTTTTATGCTAATGAATATCATCTGAAAAATAACAGTAGTTAACCATTATTATTTCTTTATAATTATTAGCATTGGGTTCTTAATCTTCTATTAAGATTATTTATCGAAGCTAAGTTATTACTAGAGAAAGCAATATCATCCATGCAGAAGAAGAACAATATCTGATGTCGACATCCTTATAGATATTGAATGATCCAATTTACTTATTTGAAAATTGACTCCTTCCTCTACTCCTATGACGTGGTATAGCGGTACTCATGAAGCTTCAATTTTAATTGTACTTAATCACAATATCTTTTTATGTTGATAAAAGACAAAAAAAATGAATCTTTTATATTCCTTAAATTTTTAATTGAAAATGAAAATCTCATTACAGATATTGTTACTTATTTGGTAATATATGAAAATTTTCACTCTAAAAGTTCAAGGCAAACTCCCTAAATTTCTCTTCTCTCTATTACTATTTTTGTTGTTTCATTATTTCAATATTTTTATTCTTGGTTTTGATTTTCTTGTAGCATGTGAAGAGAGATTTGTTTAGCTTATCCCTTTTAAAGTTTGAGGACTATAACAATAAAAAAAATTAATGGAGTGAAGGACGACAACTCAAGAAATAAATTAGTAGCCCTCTGACTGATTACCTTTGAGTATTATTTGAATTAGTAGTAATTAAATAATTTTTTTTTGTATTTTTTCTTATGTCAAAATAATTTTATTGGTTACATAAGATTTTTTCAGCTTCATGTAAGTTATTTAGTAATATGATTATATATCAATTAAACATAAAATATTAACTTATTTGAATTATTTATTCTATTTTATAATTTTTCTGTTTACTTGGTGGTTGTTGTTTATAACAAACTTTTAAGTGATGAAAAATAAATTACAATCACAAATAAAATATGAAGAAATAAATTTTTATTGATAAATATATGAATACAATTTTGTTTCTCTCTTGATTCTTCTCTTTGAATTTTCTCTGTAATTCGAGGACCATTAGTAGCGTATTTCTCGAACATAGGGTGATTTTGACCTCCTTAAAATCTATTTGATCTCCATAAAAGAGTCACATCTTCACCTCTTTATGAATATCCCATTAGTTTATGAGATTTCATGATGCCTCTTCAAAGAAATATGTTACCCTTTAAATAGGCGTGATCTAGGGTCTAGAGTAGAGTAGCCTCCAAGTTAGGGTATAGGGTAAAGTAACCTCCAAGAAACCCTAGCAAAAATTGGGCTCATCTTGTAGAGTCCCACAAAATTTCGATGTCTATAATTATATTTTCCAAGTGTTCCTTTTATGACATCTATCAGTATTTACATATAAAACTAGAGTAATTTTAGTTATTTTTTGATTTATGATTTTAAGAATTACAACTGTAATCAGCTTGCATCAAAAAAAAGTTTAGTGTAATCAGTAGTTACTTGACTCCTTTTGTTGAGGACTTTTTTATGCAACATATTAGTTATTGTATGAATCGAATGTTGAAAGAATTTGTAAGTAATTAATGGAAAATTGTAAATATCATGTCAACATATGAAGAAGTTTAAACCATTCAATTTTTATAGGAGATACATTCGATATTATGCAAGAAAATGTTACTAATTTTTACCAATCTAATGATTGAATTTCGATAAAAGTAACCTCTTGCTTCTGTTTATGTGAACTAAATGATACAATTTAATTCATACATATAACTTTTTACAGACCTTGAACATACTGCAACATTCTTATTTTTGTATCAAATGATATATTTTTATGCTTAAAAATGCACTTTCATGGAATAAAACTCTTATCATCTTTAATCAAAGTTGAAAAGTAAAAAGTTTTCTTTATAGAAGTTAAAAATATAGGCCTTCTTATTCCTGAGAACATTTTTTCTTTTGTTGAGGGATCTAAAATAAATGGCTTATATTATATACAAAAAATATAAATGCCATAGTGGGAAGAACTTAAAATCAAGAAAAGTAATTATATCTTTCTATTTAACAATTTGGATGAACTTTTCTCTTATCATGGATAAAATGATTTAATTATCACAATTGACAAAATAATAAAAAACTTAATATAATTTTCTCTGTGCTTTTTTTATTCTGAAATAATTCGCGCATCGCGCGAACACGTATACTAGTTGTCTATAAAAGTATATTATTACATACTTTAGATTATACTTTGAAAATAAATAATGAATAAAAATTTACCTTAAATTACAAGAAAGTTTATCTTGTTAGACATCAGGATTATCAAGAGGTTTTAATAAATAATGTAAAATATTGGCTGTTTTAGTGTTCATCAGCTCCTCCTTAATGTGAATACTTTTGAAGAAAGTTGTGTTTTTAACTTGTAGGTTCGTTCTCTTCTTTATCTCAATGGACCATTGATTAGTTTGCTATGATTATATTTACTCTTAATGATTAAGGTAAGGTGCAAGATCTATTTGAATATATTTTAGGTTTAAAAGTTTTTATTTTATCACAATTCTTCTCATATATTTTAGGACTAATTAATTTTTCACGTACATCTCATACATCTCATATATTTTAGGAGCCCTTAATTTTTACGTTTTAAAAATTCTTATTTTTTAATGAAGAGCAAAAAATTCAATTAATATTTCTAAGAACATTCACACTTTTAATATAACTAGTTTACCATACGTGTATTGCACGTGTGTATCTCATCAATATAAAAAAATTGTATACAAAAAGAATAATTTTATAATATTGCAATTGAAATTATAGTATATGCAACACAGCATTATATTTATTTAAATCATAAAAATGTGTGTTCTTCTAATTTTAGTATATGTGACTATAAGCTAACATCTAAATATTAGGACAATTAATATAAGGTAATCTTCATTATTTACCTTGTTAAATAATCACACCAAGATTTTCAAACACACCCTTTATTAATTATGATTAATAAACTATTACTACCATCGTTCACATAATAGTTTAGTGACTTAATATCTTAAACATACAGAAATTTAAAATTATCTTTCTCCAACCTTAGCTCCCTATCATAATCAAGCACCCCAAACCTCAAGGCTCAAACAACTTCAATCATCCTTCAAATTCGAATACACTTCAATATTCTTAGATCATTCTAGTTAATTTCTATCATAAGACTGCTATATATCAACAATACATTACTTTTATGTGTTTTCATATAAATAAAATTATAAATAAGAAAGAATAAAAGAAGTTTAATGATAATCGACATATCATTATTTTTAACCTTTCAAGTTACGAACATAAAAAAAATGAATCAATGGCTAAGGATTATACACAAACAACAAAAAAAAAAGCATTAAAATTAGTGAAGTGGTAAAATGATAGTTAAAACTTAGACCTCCTTTTCTCAGTGACTTAAAATACATATTGTTCCATACTTCTATTAATTAAATTTATATAGAATAATTTTTAGAGTATTATAAAATGGCTTATAAGGATAAGTACTCTAACAAGATTGGATATATATTCAACATAGAGTAATATTGTTATAGCCAAAAAATATGCGTAAATCTAAAAATATTAGAATCGAAATAATATGACATCATATTGAAGCTAACAATTGTAAACTTTGACAATGATAAATCAGATGATAAAGAAAACTATAATAAAAGAAACATAATATCTAATATGACTTCGTCAAGTGACCTACATATTGGAAAAACTAATATTAAAAATATAAAATTTATTGAGAGAATAATCTCTCCTAAACAAAATTTTTAACTACTACATTATTTGTGGGAGAACGTGTAATGATCTGTTCAGTCATTATTAAAAGGCACCTCATTGTGAGTTACGAGAATTTGTGAAATACACTCTCAAATTAAATGGGGTGACGCAAATTTTTTTTTCCAGAATTTAAAATTTTACTCGGGCTAACGTCATCTCGCTATAGCAGGAATTTTCTCACTATAGCCTAGTCGTGGTAGCGACCGTAGGCCGCTATAGCGGGATGACGGAACCAATAACCCAGAAAATGGATTTTATAATTTGTTTTTCTCCTCTTCAGTTGCAAAAAGGATGAGGCTTGCTGCAAAAATTCTCCTGGGCTTCCGCATGGCCTGAAAGCAATGAAGAGGAGGGATTTCCACTTGGATGGGGTAAAACTCACAGATTCTACGCTGACTTCTCATCAGGATTCGCCTCTACGGAGCCAAAGTTCACATTCAGATTTTTATAGCAGCTGTTTGGCATCCAGGTAGGCTAGGTTTATCTGAGTAGATTAGACTTGCATTGTAAAACATGACATAATATAGATTGACAGGAGATTGTATGCTTAGGCCCTCGGGCACGGTGTTTGGATGGATAAAACATGTTAAACCTTGCTAATTGGGGTGCGAATTTACTGGTATGAGTAATATTAACCATGTACTTGATTGTTTATGTTTAAGTTATGGTTGTTAATTCTCGAATAATCGAATTATGGGTGGGTTATCAAAACTAGTTCTAAAAAATTATAAGTCTTGCTAGGTCAGCGTATTCCCCAAGTTGGTATAATGAGGGGAACGGGATGAGCAGAGGAGGTACTGGGTTTGTGGTAGTAGGTGATGGTTATTTGTAACCCAATTATGTTTTGTGTGCATAATAACTATCTCATTAATATTACTTGCACAATATGTGTTCAGGGAGAAAATGGAATGAGTGTTAAATGATATCTTAAGTGTCAATCTCATGCAATAAACCTGTTTTAAAATTCATGTTGGTTGTACAAGTTTGGTATGTTGTCATTATGGTTATGGTTATTGTGATATCTGTGATTCATTAGTTGGCTCGGGTACCATACATGGTACAGTTCTATCATTCATTAGTTGGCTCGGGTACCACGCCTGGTACATGTTTATCCATTGGTTAGCGCGGGTACCATGCCTGGTACATGTTTATTCATGATTGGCTCGGGTACCACGCCTGGTACAGGTTTACTTGTCATTTGTATATGTTGGTTCCTTGAGTGAATTGGGCTTATCTGTTGTTGATGTTTATTCATATGTGTTGGTTCTATGAGTGAACTAGACTTATCTACTATTGATGTTTATTCATATATGTTGGCTCCTTGAAGGGACCGGGATTCACTGTTACTTGACCTACATGTTGGTCCTTGAGTGGCCGGGTTGGTGTGTTTAAATTCTAAGGAGGTTTCTTATGTGAATTAGGGTTGCATGTTAAGTGCCATAAGTGATGTTCTAGGGATCCATGGGTGGTTCGGGTTACTTGAAGGACGTGACATAGTTATATGTGGTCTGTTACTTGCAGTTTTGGGTATGTCTATAATGGTCGTTAGGTCAGGTTGTTGACTTAGAGTTTCGAGCGAGGGTGACAGGCTGGCTAACGAGGATGTATGGTTTAGTTGGTAGAGGGGCTAGAGATTTCAAGGTGTATCTCTTAGTTGTTAAGATGGGTAGGCTTGGAGAATCTAAGGTTCTTAAGGGGGTCAGAGCACGACTGGGTTAATGGAGTGAGGTGTTCTATAATGTTTGAGTTGGCAACGGAGTAAGGTAAGAAACCGGGGGATGGAGTGAATAGAATTCACAGTTAGCATATCTAGGTAGTAAGGGTTGTTGATAAAAGACCGCTGTCTGAATAACTCATAAGTTGTATGTATTCTTTATGAATATTTACATGTGTTATGTGACGAATTTGGGTCGATCGGTGATGCCTACCAGTACGTATTGTTTGTACTGATACCACTCTTGCTATGCCTTTTTGGGTATAGTCTGGTTGCAGGATCAGTTGGTGTTTCTCAGGTGAAGAGGGTGGCAATCTCCAACAGCTTCTACTCATCTCTTCCTATGATGGGAGCTGCGTCTTATTTCTTTTCCATTTCTCTTAGTAGCTCTTGTACTTATTTAGACTAGTTCCTAGGGAGGGGTTCAGTTATACATTTAAGGGATTTTATTGTATTCAGGTTTTGAGATTGGTTTTATTTTGTCAAGGCAAACTTTATGTTTTCTTATTTACTTCCGCATACCTGTTTTAAATTGGGTGGTAAGGGTTCTCCTATCTAGGTAACTTAGAGTAGGTGCCCATATGATTCGATAGTTGGGTTGTGACAATTTTATATTAGAGCCTAGGTTACCAGTCTCTCAGTATAAGAGAAAATATCAAATAGAGTCCTGCAGATTGGTGTGTTTACGTCCACATCTAATCTTGGGGGAGCTATAAAGCATTTTAGAAAATTCTTCCACTTCCTTCATTTCTTCATGCAGTCTGTTGCTTGCTTGTATAGGTTGAGTCCAATTGGTATCTCTTGATTTCAATTGGTATCTTAACGAATTAAATGAATGTCGTTGTTTTCGACTGAAATGACACAAGCAAAGGAGTTAGAACCGGGAAAGTTCCAATTGGTATCTTGCTACAGAGGCTGTGTAAAAGCATGGATGATCGGTTAACGATTATTCATGAGTCGAGTAAAAAGGTAATAAAGAAGACTTTTTAGTGGTGAAACTCAAGATTTGTGATTATGTGCATTGCATTATTTGAATGACTCTGAATGTGTGATGTGTAATTGCTTGAATTACTGTGAAATTTGTGGTTAGGGAAAGGTCATAACTTGGTTATGTATGGTTGGTCAAGGGATTAATTGCTATGTGGTTTAACTGAAAATTGTGTGTTAAATTTGGGCATGGACTTACCATTGGTAAGATGGTAAGGGGACAAAATGGTTTATGACTGTGGGAAAACTTCGATTTCAGGACAATCGGGATTGGTTGGGAACCACGGGGAAAAGGGTTATTGTTGTATTATAACAGAGATATGATGTTATGAATAGTTTTCTGGTGTGATTCATAACTGGTTTTATGATAATGTGATGCTAAGTTCTTGTTTATGCATTGTTGGGATCGGTCTTGAGGTCATATTAAGGCCATAATGCAATTTCAGGTGTTAATATTTATAACAGGGAATGAGAAATGAGGAAACTTTGCAGAATCTGATAAATTCTAGGCTACTACCATTGGGGCCGCCATAATGGGACTGACCCGCTACGCCAATCCCTCTATAACGGCATCGCGGTAGCAGCACGCAAGCAGCTATAGCGCGATGGGCGGGATAGAATCCCTGCCCTATTTTCCCCTGTTTTGCTTTTTATTCCTGGGGTCTTTTGAATCGTCAGTCTGAGTTGTGAGCTACTGCGTGAATCATGGAAATCGCTTATAGAAAAATTTAGCATTCATCTAATATTAATATTGTTAAAACTAGCATCTATGTGCGATATTAAAAGGGAAAAGAAAGGGGAGAACATTGTCTAGTACATGCACCAAACGGGGGCAACCCAAAAAATAGTAATAATGTAAAGGGGGAGGGGGCAGGGATGATAGTCACCAAGGACCCTAGCCGAATGCCTCGTCACCATTAGGGGCTGCTGGGGTGGGGTCCTCTGCCTCTGTGTTGCTCAGGAAAGGAAACTCCTATATGTCCTCTGGCTCTAGCTGGGGAAGCTCCTTATAGGGAATGGTGCAGCTAAACATGACCTTCACGGTCTTCCATAACTGTGCAAGCATGCAGTCCTGGAAGAACCTCTTCCTCTTCTCCTTATCAATCTCTCTAAGGAGTGCTACATAGTCTTAGGCATGGGGAGGTGGGGCTGCGGCTCCAGTGGGGTCATTCTCCATGAATCTCCTGAATGCGGCCAAGTCTACCTCCAGGCAACTGCTAGTGATCAGGGGTTAGGACTAGGAGGAAAGGGGAGGATCATCATCGTCATCATCAGTTCCCTCTGCAGCCTGGCTGTTCTCGGCCTCACCCGCCTTCCTCTTCTTCTTTCCCTTGGAAGTGATCAGATTTACTTGGAGAGGGTGAAAGTCGAGGTCCATCTCCATCTCCTTGTCAATCTCCTCCTCGGGTACCTCAGCTCGCCTGCACTGTGCAGACACCAGACTGGGAAGGAAGGGACCCTTCTTGTTGCCCCGGTAAAAGTCCTTCCACTCAGATACAATCTACGCCCCCCATGTTTAGCTGTATGCCCTGTATGGCACATGCAACCACCAAAGCCCGAGGGTAGGTCATGTCGGTATGGTTACCCGATGGACAAATGTAATGACCCTTCCGGTCATTTCCACGTATAAGTTTTGAAGTCAAGCAAATCGACAAAAGTTATCGTAAGTTCTTTAACAAATTTCCTGAACTTTGGGTCAAATGTATCAGGGCTTTTCTCCCAATATATAAAGAGTTAGAAGTCCCCCGAAATACCAAATTGAAGGTCTACGAGTCAGTTTCCAACGCACAAAACCTCACGTCCAACTGATCTCGGAGTAAAAAGTTATGACTGTTTTACCGCGAACTGTCTGGCAGAAAATGAGTTGCGAACCGGGTGGCGAACCAGGTCGGGTTAAACTCGATTTAAGCCTCGACTTCACGTTTTAAAACACCATTTCAGTTTCGAAACAGTGATAAAATATAAGGGAGGATCCCGAGAGAATTCTTGAGTATCAAAATCGTGCGTTGGCGAATTACGAGCCTAAACTTAAGAATTGTATTAGCATCGTGCGTGTATTTAAAAATATTTTATTTAAAAATTGAATTTGGTAAAAATTATATTATTATTGCCTTTTCAAAATATTCTAAAGGTTTATGAAAAATATTTTGTTACAATATAATTGTATATGTATTTATTTTATAAAGTTTGTATACATTGTAATATTTTAACGGAGATAGTAAAATTAGCAGAATAAAGTATAATGCTAAAAAGTAAGGAAAGATCAATGTAAGTTAGAAGTATAATATAGGTTGATTGAGCTGAAGCCGAGATTAGCTTGGAGGTTGCAGAGGATTGTCGGTAGCCTGACGAATGCTGACTAAATTGGGAGCCAAAGACACAATATCTAAGAATGCTGCAAATCTATTAAACTATAATAAAAAGAGCTATATTATTCGGATAGTGGTTTATTATTAAGCAGTCAAATCTTGTGTGTGTCTATGGTGATTACTTGATTTTATATGGGTTCATCTTTCCAACGGCTGAATACTATGCATTAAACCCTTAATTATAGTCTAATTAAATAACATAAATGGTAAAGACATAACGCCTAGCGTTGTCCATGAGTCATCTATGTAAAATGGTTGGAAATGGCTAATGCAAGATTCTTGACTTTTCTTCGGGCAAAGATGCCCTCTCGGTGGGGGGTATTGACCTACACAGTGCAATTGATGCCCAATGTGTGATCCGGTCCTAGTTGTCTCAATCATTAGAGCTATGTCTTGTCATCGAATTCTGTCCACCTGGAAACTGAGCATTGCACATGTCATACTCTTGATTCATCCACATATTCAGTTTATTTGTTTCCTATACAGATAATCCCTACATTTCTCAGACTTAATTTTTTTTCTGAGGAACATAATTGAATCATTTCTCTGGTCTTTGCAGTGTATCAAATCCTTGATTTTACTACAAACAAATTTTTTTGAAGAAAAGAATTGAAAATGCCATTTGCATTTAATGCCTATGACACACATCACTAGTTCAAATCATTTCTGAGCCACATGTCTTCATAAGATTGAACTTTGGGGGCGGTTGAAGTTCCCAAAGCACCACCGAAGACCTCTAGCCTTCATTCTTTGTATTTTATTTCCTTCTCGAGGTCTCATCAATTGATCAGAGGATCTTTAGTAAGATATTATCCTTTCCATCTTTTCATCTTTTTCCATAAGTTCCTTTCTGTCTTTTGAGGCCCCTCGGGGGCCATTTCTGTTATAAATACCCTCCATTTGTTTATACTTGTCTTCCATAACAAAGATATTTCATCAATGTTTCCAAGAGGGAGATAATTTAAGACTCCGTGAATTTGGGTTAGATTTAAAGTCATATTATGCTTGTGATTAGACTCAGACTATTGAAATTTATGAGCTTCGGAGTGAATTACCTATCCTACTTAAAGGTATTCATATATAGCTTCTAGTGTTTCATACCGTTCGTCAATCCAAGCTCTGTACAAAAGGTTATGTACATTTTACTAAAGTCATGCATATAAATTATTCTAAGTGTTTAATGTTATGGATCATGCGGCGCACGCTCCACAACACCAAATTTTGGTATGATGGAGGGTGTAGTGAGTTGTCTATAGCATGTGATGGAGGGTGTGACACATTAATTATCACATCCCAAGTAAATTTGGTCAGTTGTGTATAAATACGACTATAGCTTGGATTTTATTCTCTTTTATTTTGGATAACTTTTTGAGTGAAAAAATACCTTAGATATTCCTCTAATTATCTAAGGTGAGTTCTTTCTCGATCATCGTGGTTATTATATCAATTTAACCAGGATTAACACATAAAATCCTAACTCTAATTCGTAGATTCAAGGAATTCGACATGAGATCATTGAAAGAAGATTTTTTGAAAATTCTTCATGAGATAAGTTCATGCTTAATTACAACTATTAGAGAGATAAGTGGGGTTCGTCTAGCCTATTGAAAGGTATCATAATTCCCAGGTGATTCTCGAAACCATTAGAATGTATACTTTGTCTATGCTATACAAATATTTCATGAAGGGTGGGAAATGCATAGAATTCGATCAAAAGTTTAATCCTTTTTCATTGTAATTGATTGTAGAGCTATAGTATAGCACTGTACAACACGTATAGGATGTTGTTTGTGAAATTTGAGGTATGACCCTTTTCGAACATACTTTTGACTTTAAAGGTGATTTGAACTAGGGCTTATGCGTGTGCTAGGCAAGCTCGTATAGAGTGTAACACCCCAGGATCTGAACCAAATACTGTACAGTACATAGCAGGAAAATTTTCAAAAATATTCCAAGTTTCCAAAAACCAAGGTCAAGATCACTGACCGTCGTTCAGGATCACGACCCATGATCTGACTCGTGGTCTTACCCCAGTGTTGGTCCCCTTGATTCTATGAGTGATTTCACGGATTGTGGTTTAAAATTATGGACCATTTTGTCACTCGTGGATTTTTCCATCATAAAGGTATCAGTTTACCACCTCAGAACCACGGATAGAACCACAAACTATAGTTTAGAACCACGGTCCTTTATGTCAATCATGGTCCAGTCCTTTAGAAGACCCTCAGTTCAGGGTTCAAGAACCACAACTCAAAATGATGGTCCATCATTCTGATCCATGCACTGTCCTATCACTCGTGAACTAGAATACTAGAGGACCCAAAAACTCAAGGATAGAACCACAACTCAGTCAATGGTCCGTTATTTAGAACCACGGTCCGCCGACCAATTCGTGGAAAAATATTCCGAGATTTTTAGCAATTTCCTATTTTAATTCCCAGGAGTATTTTAGAACTTTTCTATCTTTTTTAAAGGCTTAGCTATGTCATTTTAGCTACCTAACCCTGAACATAAGCCTAAAACTACCCAAATTCCTCACTCCCTCAGATTTTCAATCGACACTTAGAAAAAGAAAGAAAAAGAAGTGTTATTCTTCTCCAAAGTAGAAACCAGGTTCTTCAAACTTCAGGCTCCAAACCAAGGTTTCTTCCAAAAATTCTACTCTCAGGTATGTGGAAATTCATCAATGGGTACCCCTTCACCCATTGATTTCCTAAGTAATTTTGTATCTCCAGCTTCTGGTTTAGTCTTCAGGACCTAGGGTTCAAGAAATTCATGAACATCTTGTATCTCATTTTCCATTGCTATGTATGAATCCTATTACATATTTTCTTGAAGTCTAGCATGGTTATACATGCAGAATTCTCAAACCCTAAGTATATTATGAATTTAGTACCCTACACTATGATTTATAAACTGCATCCTTTATTCAGAATTTCATGATTTGAATGCTTTCAGTCTCAGTATTTTGTTGCATTCTCAAAAAGTTAGTATTTTTAGCTATCCAGTTTATTAGTTCATTACATATTTAATTGGTAGTAGACTTAGAACCAAGAAAACGAGGGGATGGAGGCTCCCCCATCAGTTTAGGCTGAGAACTTTAGTAGAAATCCCTAAGTCCCAGAACTGTGGTGCCACCGTAGGTTCTAAAGGGGTCACCCGTCTGAACAAGATTGATACCCTAGTCCTTTTCGGACATCAAATTAGAGGATCCACGCCAAAAAATATTTGTACCCTTTGTAAGGTATGAACACCCTCCCAACCAGGGTTACAAGTTTGCCCCACAGTTAGCTCAGCTTGGGGTATATCAGTTAACAGTAGCTCCGAAAGTTCAGATTCTGTATTGCATGACCTTGTACCCAGTTATTCAATTATTTAGTTCAGTTCAGTACTATACAAATGTATGATTAAATACTTGGTCATTGAATTAGTTTTATCTTCCATTTTATGTTTTAATTTACTCTTCTTGTTCAAATTATCTTATCGTATCCAGATATATGTATATAGATTAGTGCATATTCTGTATGCTCAGTACATCTAAAGTACTGATGCATACTTTTGTGCTACATCCTATTATGATGTAGGTTCAGGCGCTCAACTTTTAGACCACGCCTAGCTTGATTTCTCAGACTTTTCAGTAGCTTAGTTGGTGAGTCATATTTCGAGGACATGAATTATTTCATTATTTCAGTCTTTTTCTTTAGTTTTCAGATTATTAAAGTTAGATGGGGGTCTTGTCCCAACAACACATTCCAGTAGAGGCTTTGCGACATAGAGTAAGTTTTTCACATTATACAGTCAGTTGATATGTTTTTAGACTTTTTACATATATTCAGAGATTTTAGGTTTATATTCCATATCTTTTATGATTACATCAGTTTAGCTTCCGCACAGATATTACCTTAATCAGAACGCTTAGTATATTCCAGGCCATGGGTTAGCTTGAGGTCACTTGTGACTCTAAGCACTGTGTTACATATAGGGGATAGCCTCAGGGCAATGACAAACTTGGTATCATAGCATCAGGTTCAAGAGTCCTACAGTGTCTAAAAATCGTATCAAGTAGAGTCTTTTTCATGGGTGTGAAGCATGCCACACTTATGAGAAGGAGGCTAGAAGACATTTTAAGGAGAAACTTTCCTTCTTTCTTTTCCATCTCGTGCTATAGAATATGAACTCTATTTAATCTCCTTCTAAATAATGCTCTATGCATTATAGAAAATGCCTCCCAAAAGAGCTAACGGGAGGAGAAATGGCAACAGAAATGGGAATCAGCAAGCACCACCAGTTCTGGTAAACCCTTTGAACAAGCAGGTCACTAATGCCGAGTTCAGAACTTCTATCAAGGTTCTAGCTCAAGCCATGACTGCTCAAGTGAACCAACATACTGTGGAACCAACTAACCCACATAATAGCACAATAGCAGCTAGAGTCTGAGACTTCACTCGGATGAATCCTCTAGAGTTCCATGGTTCTAAAAGCTGAGAAGGATCAACATGAATTCCTTGATGAAATCTAGAAGGTTACAGAGATTATGGGTGTCACTCCAGTTGAAAGTGTAGACTTGTCTGCTTATCAGTTGAAGGGAGTGGCTCACATTTGGTATAAGCAGTGGAAAAAAGCTAGGGTTGAAGATGCAGGCTCGGTAGATTGGGATAAGTTTATGACTGCTTTTCTGAACAAATTCTTCCCACTTGAACTCAAGGAGGCCAAGGTTCAGGAGTTCATCAATTTGAGGTAGGGTGATATGAGTGTGAAGGAGTATTCTCTCAAGTTCAGTCAGTTGTCAAAGTATGCTCTGGCAATGATAGCTGACTATAGAGCCCTTATGAGTAAGTTCGTGTTAGGTATTTCAGAAGATGTGGTTAAGGAGTATAGGACTGCTATGCTGGTGAAAGAGATGGATATCTCCAGGTTAATGACTCACGCTCAGGATATCGAAGAGGAAAATATCAAAGAGAGAGAGAGGGCCATAACAAGTAACTTCAGTTATTCTCAGCAGAGGTCAGACGATGGTAATCACTCTCAATTTCTCCAAAAATCTTCAGCTCCAGCCCCATCCTCTGCAAGTACCCCAGTTCCTAAGTTCATACAGGATCAGTGGGATATGGAACTTATAATGCTCAAATCATTCTCTCCAAGTTGGAGGTCATGGCAATCGTCCGAGCAAACCAAAATTTATAATTGCCAACGAGTGTCGGGGTCATACCCAAGGGAACAATATAGTCGCGATCGAGCTAATAGAGAATCCAAGTAACTTATTGAAGTTCAATTAACAAAAAGGAGAAAAGATATCTAAAGGGGTGATTTACGAACTACAACTAAAGATAAAAGAAAATCAAATAAAAGATAGGTTGATCAATGGCTTTCACCTTGCTTTAGCCAAGCAAGGATGTCAAGGGAGAATTGGGAATGGGAATTCAATTCACAAGACTTGCACTTGGTTGACACCTAGGTAGTCTTGGCTAAAGGTATGCCTAACTGTCTTTCGACCAATCGAGCATATATCTCGTGTGTTCTCTCGAACCACCACAAGTAAGCAATAACCACCCAATTTAACTTGGGTGGGTTATCTCTAACCCTAACTCTTAGATGGGAGTTTCCGGCAACCAAACTATCTCTAGCTTTGATCTAGAGTGGAAACCCCAAATCCCCACTATTGAATCTTCTTGAATTTGGGAAATTCTCTCTCAAGCAAAAATCCAATTTAGAAAGCTAAGTCAATGTTTGCAACCATTGACTATAAATTCAAGCATGGAGGATTCAATAGACCCAAATAATCAAACAAGAGCAAAATCTATATATGAATTCTATACCCAACAAGTATTATCTCTAATACAATAACCCAAAAATCTCAAGTCAATAATACAAAAATAAAATAGCAATTAGGAACAAGAGTTTGAAGAATGAAACTTAAGATTTTACAATACAAAGCATCCAAATCTTCACTCCTATGGTGTTGGTTGATGAACTTGATCTCCAAGCTTGCCAAAAGATGTGAGAATAGCCAAAGATAGCTTCCAAAATGGCTTGGAGGTATTTTATGTGAAATGACCAATTGGGCCTTGACTGGAATCCATCAATCGCACCTGCAAAATTTTAGCCACAGGGGCAGCTCTTGTGGTGCAGGGGCATAGTCACTGTGGCGGCCTAAATGGCGCAGGTACGCCTGTGGCAGTTAGGCACAAGGGCTTCTGGTGCACTCTTTGGATCGCTCCCGCGGAAGCGCTGCTGCACCTCACAGTTCGCAGGGGCGACTGACCTGGTGCTAAAATGGAGACTTCTCCCTTTTTTCTCCAATTTTTGTCCCTTTTGCTCCACTTGTTCCAAGTATTCGCAGCAACACAAATCACCTGAAATATACCCAAAACATGTCATAAGTGATCTCATATCATCATTAGAAGACACAAAAGCATAATAAAAGAGATATAAATAAGTGGTAAATCCACCACTTATCAACACCCCCAACTTAAATTCTTGCTTGTCCTCAAGCAAATTTGCAATCAAACCACAAGAAGATTCCAATTTCTTTAAGCAGAAGGGCCATCCTCTCCTATTCACAACCCACTTTTAAATTTAAGTACCATAGATATGATGTCGGTTGGTACTAATAATTAGTCAATCACAAGTGAATGCTCAACATAACAATCCCCTCATTTTCAACAAACATTTTAAAGAGTTGCAAAAGGCTTACAAATATGACCAAGTGACAACAACCAATCCTCAAGATATGACTTATGACCACTAGCACTAATCATGCTCATTTGATTACTTTTTGGGAAGTAGCGACATCACCACTATCTAAATTTGCATGCCCTCTCAACAACGAAAGTCCCCAAAACACACTATTCACGACGATAAAACAAGGGACAAATACACAACGTTCACACTTACAAAGAACCTCAAGTATAAACAAGTATCAAACCATAATCTTTCCCTTATTTTCATCCACCACTAGCTCAAAAGCGATCGGTTGGAGATCTCAAAGGAATTTTCTAAGCTTATAATGTAGGCTAGGGGAAGGTTAGGATACCATTTTGGGTTAGAGTGACTACCTCCTCCTTGAACACTACACAACATTTTCAATTTGAAATCGAAGACATTTCTTTTCATTTTCTTTTAATATAAGGCACCATTTCACTCAATTCACATGATGCTCCACTTTTGTCATTCTATTCACCTTGGAGGATTCACTTTCTTTCCTTTCTTTCCTCTTTTCCTTTTATTATTGCTTTCTTTTCAATTCCATCTTCTTTTTGGACAATTCTTTTTGGGATTGACCCACAAACCAAGTTTTACTCACTTATCACTCCTCCAAGGTACTTCTTCATCACCCCTAACTTAGGCTTTTAGCCTCAATTTCACACTTGTGGAGTTCAAGGAGGGATGGGATCAAAAGAGGGATTCGTTTTCAAAATGGTTCAAGGCTTGTACCAAGGTTGCCAAAGAAGAGGTATTAGGCTTAAGAGGGGTGACTAGTGATACAATTTGAGTGCAATAGTGGGCTTTAAAGGCTTCAACAATCACAAAGAAGGCCTAAGGTCATTTCTCCAACCAATATAATTAAGACTAGCATTAGAATGACTAATCGGGCAAGTTCTAGATGACACAAGCAAGCACGAGAATTATTCAACCAAACTCACCACACATGGCATGCGAATTATTCAAGACGGAACAATGTTCTTCCTATCAAGGATAAATGGGGCCACATTTTGCATCTATGTAATCACTAATTGGTCAAAAGTCACAAAAAGATCAATGGCATTGTCACAAGCATCATTCTTTGCTTTCCAACTACGTCACAAGAATTTTTGAAGGGGTATGCTCAAAACTCAATTCGCATGCAAGACTAAATCTATTAGTACCAATCAAATAATTATCTAACTTATCTCAAAAGATGATGAATTGTCCTTAAGAATGTTGTCACTCAATCTATCATATGGCCAATTCATTGTCACGACCCGATTTCTCGGTCATGATGGCACCTACAATCCTCCCAGTACGAGAACCAATCCCCGTATCCCAGGACAGTTAGTAATGGGCTACTATCTAACAAATAAGCGGAAGAACAATTTAATAAGCAAAAGTAAGGGAACAAGATGAAGAGAATAGATAGCAGGAATATATATATATACATATGTGGAAACTAAACCAAACTCCAAGACCTGGTATCATAGTATAGAGCAAGGACTACATATAAGGAGTACAAACGATCCAAAATAACGTATACAGATGTCTCCGAATGGTAATAGAGTACATAAAACAAAAGATAAACTAAAGTTAAGATCCAATCGCCAAGAGCTCACCCTCAGTCTGAAGAAGTCCCCAACAGATCTCCAAGCACGAATCACAGCAATCTAACGGCGATGGCCCATGCTAGGATCTGCACCAAAAGATGCAGGGGGTAGGGTGAGCACCAAAGGCGAAGCATAAGGTACCCAGTAGGTATCATAGGCTGACTGGGCACATATAAGATAAAAGCGTAGTAGCAGACAGAATAGAAGCAAGTAGTCACAGAAATCAACAAAAGGTACACATGAACTAGCCCAGAGGGAAGTCAACGGAACCACAAGTGAGGCTAGCAAGCAGAATATATACACCAAAGGCACAGGTGAAAGTAAGAAACAACGCACCTGGGGTGCTTGCAATAACAGTGTATACATAATAAGTTTACGAAATGGATGGTATATCGGTAACCTCAAGTGTAAGAGGAAGAGAGAAAGAGTAATGATAGGCATGCTCAGAGACATGAATCAAACTCAACTAATCATATCAATCTCAAATCCAGAAACTAACAGCCTAGCCGTAACCAATTTCATACATAACCGTAACAAGGAATAATTCTGTAAGTAAATAGAAAGAGTCTATCTACAGTCCCCGCCCGCCCATACAACCGAGGAACACAAACAAGTGAAAACAAACCCTCCGGCATCCCATACTACCGGAGCGTACAATCAACAAACAACAAACAAGGGTGGAGCCTTAAGCAATGAATGATATGATGCATGAATATCTCAAGTGAAATGGTATCTCTGTATGTACCTCTTCCGATGCCGATCTGGCACAGCATGTAGGTTCCATGGAAGGACACTGCCCGTATACCTCTACTCCGCCGTATAACCTTCCTCCGGCACATCCAGCCCAAAGCCCCAGGCCCAGATGGCAAGGTCCATGGGGTTCCCCGACACCATACTAAAACTCAGTATCAAAACATGTCATCCAGAAGCAAGTCCGGGTTCAAGATAGAGACCCAGTCTCGAATATGCATGCCCAGGGTCCAGTCCAGGACTAAAGTACTGGGAAAATATCTCAAAAACCTCTCCAAGGGTGCCCGAGCATAACCGAGTCTAAACAGTAGAAAGTCATCTCAGGTGCTCGGTCCGACCGAGGCTAAACTCATCTCAAGTAGCAAGAAAACTCAACTAGTACCCCGACCCTACCGAGTGTAGTGTTAATCGTAAAACCGGTGATATAAATCATAATTTTACCTTCTTTTACCCAAGAATATTCACAAGTTAAATCAAACCATTTCCAATTTATTTCCATAAAAAAGGGGCCCCCGAGGCCATGCAAGGTTTAGAAAATAGTGCTAGTAGGCCCGAAGCCAAAATCGTAGTAAAACATGGATAAAACCTCTTTATATGCATGGAAATGGTATGATCAAACACAATAGCTGCCCAGCAGCTCACAATAAACCTATCAACTCTGCACAGGCCCATAGCTACTCAACAAGCATAACCAGCCTAGAAGGATAATTCTATGCCCGGGACTAGCGGAAATTCCCAATATCCCACCTTCTATGTTTCAGAGTCAACAAGGCCTCACAGGACCACAAGGGTAAATAAAACGTATCGGCAAGACTACAAGCAACGGAGGAACAAAAGTAGGCGGACATGAATAAAGCGGTCAAGGTCTGTGGTACCAACCTAATAATCCAACCCAAGGATGCCAGCTAGTACAATTTTATCCGATATATGCTAGTCTAGGGAGTTTAAACCATAACCTACCTATCGTCCGATGACAAGCTGCTAGGACAACGATGTCCAAGCTCGAACCACTCCGAGAAAATCCAAAACTAAATCAGACTCGGATTTAGGCTTGAATAACTTGACGTAGATAATTGATTTCCTTTCCAAAATTAAACATAACATCAAAATATAATTTTTTCCCCACAATTTCCCTCACTCGTGGGTTCAAGTATATGCATATACTGAAGAGTTATAAAATTGCAATTGGTAATGAAACAAATGATGAACATAAATTGATTATCATATATATATCATGTACAATTGTTAAACAAAGTGAATGGCTCACAACTACAATTAATCAATTAATTAATTAATAAAAAGTGAAGGCATTAATTAGATGCCACCTTTCAGGTTAGTAATTGTTGAAGACTTCCCTCACCTCCACGTTTAGTGGAGGTGGAAGCATTAAAATTATTTTGATTCCGTTATGTATGTACTCGGGTATTGCGAAGGTTCGTGGTAAATAAATATAATATTTTAAATATATCATAATAAATAGAAAATCATTTCAAATAAAACCTACTATATTATAATAACAATTTTTAACATAACAAAGTTTGCTATCTCCATTAAAATATTAGTAATTTATAAAGCTTTTATAAAATAAATACATACACAAATATATTATAACAAAAGTATTTTTCATAAATATTTAAAATATTTCAGGAAGGCAATACAGATAAAACTTTTACCAAATTCTAATTTTAAATCAAATCTTTTCAAGTACGCACGATGTTAATAAAATTCTCAAATTTAGGCTCGCAAGCCTTTGATACGGGACGAAGGTTAAGGTCATACGATCGCAAATCACTACCGCACGATTTTGATAATCAGCTCTTACGGCACAAGGAAGGCGTAAACGCGAGAATGACCAGAAGGGTCATTACATCATCCACTACTAAAAAGGACTTTCGTCCTCGAAAGTCAAGGACAAGGAAGTACCTGAAGGCTCAAACAGCTGCGGATACTGAGCCTGCATATCTCTCTCGGTCTCCCAGGTAGCCTCCTCGACTGGACAGTGCCTCCACTGAACCTTAACAACCGGGATCTCTCGAGACCTCAATCTTCTGACATCTCTGGCCAAAATAGCCGTCGGCTCCTCAACAAAGGCTAAAACCCTCACCCAACTGAACTGAATCCCACTGCAACACATGAGACTCATCTGGGACATACTGACGTAACATCGAAACATGAAATACAGGATGTATAGCTGAAAACATCGGAGGCAAGGCTAAATGATAGGCAACACTACCAACTCTCTGAAGAATCTCAAACGGCCCAATGTACCTGGGGCTAAGCTTGCCCCGCCTACCAAATCTCATCACGCCCTTCATGGGCGATACACGGAGCAACACCAAGTCACCAACGCTAAACTCCAAGGCACGAAGCCTACGATCAGCATAACTCTTCTGCCTGCTCTGAGCTGCCCGAAGTCTGTCCTGAATCACTCGGACCCGATCTAAAGAATCTCAAAGCAAATCTGTACTCTGTGGCCTAGAATCAAAACCATCAAACCAACCTACGAGTTATCTGCAACGCCTTCCATACAAAGCCTCAAAAGGTGCCATGCCAATACTCGAATGGAAACTGTTATTATAAGCAAACTCTGCCAAGGGAACAAACTGATCCCAGGAAACTCCAAAGTCAAGAATACAGGCCCGAAGCATGTCCTCCAGGACCTGAATGGTCCTCTCGGACTGGCCATCTATCTGAGGGTGGAAAGCGGTACTAAGATGAACCTCTGTACCCAAATCTCGCTGAATAGCCTCCAGAACTGATATGTGAACTGAGTGACGCGGTCTGAAATGATAGAAGCTGGGACCCCGTGCAATCAAACAATCTCACGAATGTAGATCTGAGCTAGCTTCTCTGCCTCGTAAGAAGTTTGAACCCGTATGAAGTGTGCTGACTTTGTCAGCCTATTAACGATCACCCAAATGGAATCAAACCTATGAGAAGTACGAGGTAAACCAACAATGAAGTCCATAGTAATCCCTCACCACTTCCATTCAGGAATGGGAAGTCGCTGCATCAAACCACCAGGTCTCATGTGCTCGAACTTAACCTGCTGACAGTTCAAGCACCGAGATATGAACTCCGCTATATCCCGCTTCATACCACTCCACCAGTAAAGCTGTTTCAAGTCTCTATACATCTTTGTTGTGCTAGGGTGAATGGAGTATCTAGTACAATGTGCCTCATGAAGTATCAACTGAATCAAATCACTAATCCTCGGAACACAAAGGCGACTATCAAACCTCAGAGCCCCATCTGAATCTAGAGTAGCTCGACTGGTATCACCCTGAACAACCTAATCACGAAGGTCACACAATTGTTGATCGTCAAACTGACGACTCTGAATCTGATCAATCAAAGTAGAATGAACCTCAACACTGGCGAGAACTCTGCTAGGATCCGACAAGTCAAGCCTAACCAAACGGTTAGCCAAGGATTGGATGTCCAAGGCCAACGGTCGCTCTAAAACTGAAAGAGAAGCTAGGCTACCCATACTCACTGCCTTCTGACTCAAGGCATCCGCTACCACGTTTGCCTTGCCCGGATGATACAGAATAGTAAAGTCATAGTCCTTCAGTAACTCGACCCATCTCCTCTGTCTCGAGTTCAACTCTAGCTGACTCGTTATATACTGAAGACTACGGTGATCAGTGAAGATCTCACAGTGAACTCCATATAGGTAATGCCTCCAGATCTTGAGCGAGAAAACTACCGCCGCCAACTCTAAGTCATGAGTGGGGTAGTTGCGCTCATGAACCTTCAGCTGCCTCAACGCAAATGCTATTACTCGACCCTGCTGCATCAACACACAACCAAGACCAACCCCAGAAGCATCACAATACACGGAGAAGCTCTGACCCTCAACTGGTAAAGTCAAAACTGGAGCTGAAGTCAATAAGGCCTTAAGCCTCTGGAAGCTATCCTCGCACTGATCCAACCACTGAAATGGGATATCCTTCCTAGTCAGCATAGTCAAGGGTGCTGCTATTGAGGATAATCCCTGAACGAACTGTCTGTAGTAACCTGCTAACCAAATAAAGCTGCGGACCTCAGTAGCAGTAGTAGGTCTAGGCCAATCACAAACCACTAAAATCTTTCCCGGGTCAACCCTAATCCTATCCTTAGACACCACGTGCCCTAGGAATGCAACTGACTCAAGCCAAAACTCACACTTTGAGAACTTGGCATAAAGCCGATGGTCTCTCAAAATTTGGAGTATAACCCTCAAGTGCTGCTCATGCTCATCTCTACTACGCGAGTATACCAAGATGTCGTCTATAAAAACTATCACAAATGAGTCCAAACACGGGCCAAGAACCCTATGCATCAAGTTCATAAAGGCTGCGGGGGCATTAGTCAACCCAAAAGACATCATCAGGAACTCATAATGGCCATAACGTGTCCTGAATGCTGTCTTAGGGATGTCCTCCGCCCTAATCCTCAACTGATGGTAGCCGGACCTCAAATAAATCTTCGAAAACATGACTGAACCCTGAAGCTGGTCAAACAAGTCATCAATCCTCAGCATCGGATACCTATTCTTCACTGTCACCCTATTCAGCTGCCGATAATCAATACACATGCGCATCAACACATCCTTCTTCTTCACGAAGAGAACAGGAGCACCCCAAGGTGACACACTCGGTCTAATAAACCCCTTAGCTAACAGATCCTAGAGCTGCTCCTTAAGCTCCCTCAACTCAGCCGGATCCATACGGTAAGGAGAAATAGAAATGGGCCTGGTGCCCAGCTCTAACTCAATAGCAAAATCAATATCTCTCTCAGGTGGAAGGCCTGGCAGGTCGGTAGGAAACACATCAAGGAAGTCTCTAACCACAGGAACAGACTCAGGAGAAGTAGGGTAAGCACTAGCATCTTGGACATATGCTAGATAAGCTAAACACCCACAGGAAATCAACTTCCTAGCTCGAAGACAAGAGATGATCCCAGATGGTGCATGGCTAACAGAACCCTGCCACACAACCGGGGATACACCAGGCACAACTATGGTAATGGTCTTGGAATAACAATCCAAAACCACACGGTGAGGGGATAACCAGTCTATGCCCAGTATCACATCAAAATCTAGCATATCAAGGATCATCAAATCACCCCAAGCCTCTGAATCACCAATAGATATCATACAAGATCTCACAATCCGATCCACTACTAAAGAATCTCCTACTGAGGTCGAAACAAAAACAAGAACAGATAATGGCTCACTAGCCAACCCCAAACAAGGCACAAAGTAGGCAGATACATATGAACAAGTGGATCCAGGATCAAATAAAGCCATAGCGGAATGATGGCACACAGAAATCGTACCTGTAATCACAGCATCTGAGGCCTCTGCCTCTAGTCTCCTAGGGACCGCGTAAAACTGATGACGACCTCCACCTGCTCGACCGCCATCCCTACCACCTGCTCTGCCACACGGAGCGCCACCCCTATCCTGACGACCACCCCCTATAGCCGGAGGCTGAACTGCTCGTAAAGGCTCGGCCGGCTGAACTGTACCCTGCTGAGGGCAATCTCTAGCAAAATGACCAATCACACCACAAGTAAAATAATCCCCTAGAGGCCTACTCGGTCGGGATGAACTAGCAGGTCCCGTATGGCCACCATGGCCTGATGCCCCAGAAGTTTTACCCCTCGAAGACTGGCCGTTATAGCCCTGATGGCTGCTCTGACCCTGCTCGAACTGGGTACTACCGGAAGTCTGAAAGGAAGCCTAAACTGGTCGGCTAGACTGACCCTGGTGCTGTTGTGGCTAATAACCCCGGCCCCACTGGCCAGAATCTTTACCACCATATCTTGAACCACTGTAGCCACCCTGATGTCGAGGTCTCTTATCTCTGGACCCCTGATCATATCGCTGTAAGTCCTCCACAGTACGAGCATAGTCTGCGATAGCCTGAAATGACTGACCATTGGCAATCAATATCTCAGCTGGCTTCCTGATCTCTGGCCTCAAACCCCATACAAATTTGTGAATCCTATCTACCTAGGTAGGAATGATCATAGATCCAAACGGTGCTAGCTGATGAAAACGGGTCTCATACTCCGAGAGAGTCCTAGACTCCTTCATAAGGTGAGTAAACTGCTCCCTGCGACGCTCACGATCACTCTAAGGCAAGAACTTGGCCCTAAAGGCCTCATAAAACTCAGACCAGGCCAAAGGAGGTGACGATGGTGGTCTACAAGCAACCTGGGCCCTCCATCATAACTTCGATGGGCCCTCCAACTGATAGGTAGTATAACCAACCCCGTGAGTCTCCAACAAACCCAAATGATGCAACATCTCCTCACAGGTAGTAATAAAGTCATGTGGATCCTGTCCAAAAGTACCAGCAAACCTCGGAGGTGCTAACCTCAAAAACCTACCCAATGCCTTCTACTCTGACTCTGTCATAGCTGGCAAGGAGCAAGAGGCTATGCAACAGATAGGACCGGAATAACCTCCACATGGGGAGCTGCAGTAGCAGGCTGTGCTCCTGAACTCTATACATACAGCGGTTCCCCCTGAGCAGATGTCTGTTCTACCTCAGAAGGCCGCTCTCTAATCATACTCAAAAGCTATAATAGTAATCCCTGAATATCTGGAGGCTGAGCTACGGCTGGAGCTGGCACAGAAGTGGGCGCTGGAGATGGTACTAGAGCTGGTGGTACCTGGGCTACCCCCTGATCCACATGCTTCTCCGGCTCTATCTCAACTATAGCAGCTCTAGCAGGTGTCACTGCTTGAGGGCGTCCTCGACCCCTAGCTGGAGTGGGAGGTTCATCTCCGCTTGATGCCAATGATCTCGTACGAACCATCTGCGGAAGAATGAAGTAGAATAAATGAGATTTCCAGAAACCTCAAGGGTCCCACGCACGACACAGAAGCAATGAAAGAGTCAAATTTCCTAAAATGTCACTGTAGCCTCCCGAAGATTGAGTACGGACGTCTCCGCCCCAATCCGCAGGACTCTACTAGACATTGGATCCTATACCGATGACACCGGTGAACCTAGAGCTCTGATACCAAGCTGTCACGACCTAATTTCTTGGTCATGATGGCACCTACAATCCCCCTAGTAGGAGAACCAATCCCCGTAGCCCAGGACAGTTAATAATGGGCTACTATCAAACAAATAAGCGGAAGAACAGTTTAATAAGCAAAAGTAAGGGAACAAGATGAAGAGAATAGATAGCAGGAATATATATATACACATATGCGGAAACTAAACCAAACCCCAAGACCTGGTATCATAGTATAGAGCAAGAACTATATATAATGAGTACAAGCGATCCAAAACAACGTATACAGATGTCTCTGAATTGTAATAGAGTACATAAAGCAAAAGATAAACTAAAGCTAAGCTCCGATCGTCGAGAGCTCACCCTCAGTCTGAAGTAGTCCCCAACAGATCTCCAAGCACGAATCACAGCGATCTAACGGCGATGGCCCACGCTAGGATATGCACCAAAAGATGCAGGGGGTAGGGTGAGCACCAAATGTGAAGCATAAGGTACCCAGTAGGTATCATAGGCCGACTGGACACATATAAGATAAAAGCGTAGTAGCAGACAGAATAGAAACAAGTAGTCACAGAAATCAACAAAAGGTACATAGGAATTAGCCCAGAGGGAAGTCAACGGAACCACAAGTGAGGCCAGCAAGCAGAATATATACACCATAGGGATAGGTGAAAGTAAGAAACAACGCACCTGTGGTCCTTGCAATAACAGTGTATACATAATAAGTTTATGAAATAGACGGCATATTGGTAACCTCAAGTGTAAGAGGAAGAGAGAAAGAGTAACGATAGGCATGCTCAGAGACAGGAATCAAACTCAACTAATCATATCAATCTCAAATCCAGAAGAATGAAGTAGAATAAATGAGATTTCCAGAAACTTCAAGGGTCCTACGCACGACACAGAAGCAATGAAAGAGTCAAATTTCCTAAAATGTCACTGTAGCCACCCGAAGATTGAGTACGGACGTCTCCGCCCCAATCCGCAGGACTCTACTAGACATTGGCTCCTATACCGATGACACCGGTGAACCTAGAGCTCTGATACCAAGCTGTCACTACCTAATTTCTTGGTCATGATGGCACCTACAATCCCCCTAGTAGGAGAACCAATCCCCGTAGCCCAGGACAGTTAGTAATGGGCTACTATCTAACAAATAAGCGGAAGAACAGTTTAATAAGCAAAAGTAAGGGAACAAGATGAAGAGAATAGATATCAGAAATATATATATACATATGCGGAAACTAAACCAAACCCCAAGACCTGGTATCATAGTATAGAGCCAGGACTATATATAAGGAGTACAAAAGATCCAAAACAACATATACAGATGTCTCTGAATTGTAATAGAGTACATAAAGCAAAAGATAAACTAAAGCTAAGCTCCGATCGTCGAGAGCTCACCCTCAGTCTGAAGTAGTCCCCAACAGATCTCCAAGCACGAATCACAGCGATCTAACGGCGATGGCCCACGCTAGGATCTGCACCAAAAGAGGCAGGGGGTAGGGTGAGCACCAAATGTGAAGCATAAGGTACCCAGTAGGTATCATAGGCCGACTGGACACATATAAGATAAAAGCGTAGTAGCAGACAGAATAGAAGCAAGTAGTCACAAAAATCAACAAAAGTTACATAGGAACTAGCCCAGAGGGAAGTCAACGGAACCACAAGTGAGGCCAGCAAGCAGAACATATACACCATAGGGATAGGTGAAAGTAAGAAATAACGTCAATAACAGTGTATTCATAATAAGTTTACGAAATGGACGGTATACTGGTAACCTCAAGTGTAAGAGGAAGAGAGAAAGAGTAATGATAGGCATGCTCGGAGACAGGAATCAAACTCAACTAATCATATCTCTCAAATCCAGAAACTAACAGCCTAGCCGTAACCAATTTCATACTTAACCATAACAGGGAACAATTCTGTAAGTAAATAGCAAGAGTCTACCTACAGTTCCCCGGCCGCCCATACAACCGAGGAACACAAACAAGTGAAAACAAACCCTCCGGCATCCCATACTACCGAAGCGTACAATCAACAAACAACAAACAAGGGTGGAGCCTCAAACAATGAATGATATGATGCATGAATATCTCAAGTGAAATGGTATCTCTGTATGTATCTCCTCCGGTACCGATCTGGCCCAGCAGGTAGGTTCCATGGAAGGACACTACCCGTATACCTATACTCCGCTGTATACCCTTCCTCTGGTACACGCAGCCCAAAGCCCCTGGCCCGGATGGCAAGGTCCATGGGGGTCCCCGACCCCATACTAAAACTCAGTATCAAAACATGTCATCCGGAAGCAAGTTCGGGTTCAAGATAGAGACCCAGTCTCGAATATGCATGCCCAGACCCTGTACAGGAATAAAGTAGTGGGAAAATATCCCAAAAACCCCTCCAAGGGTGCCCGGGCATTACCGAGTCTAAACAGTAGAAAGTCATCTCAAGTGCTCGGTCCGACCGAGGCTAAAATCATCTCAAGTAGCAAGAAAATTCAACTAGCACCCCGGCCCTGCCGAGTCTAGCGTTAATCATAAAACTGGTGATATAAATCATAATTTTACCCAAGAATATTCACAAGTTAAATCGAACCATTTCCAATTTATTTCCATAAAAAATGGGCCCCCGGGGCCATGTAAGGTTTAGAAAATAGTGCCAGTAGGCCCGAAGCCAAAATCGTAATAAAACATGGATAAAACCTCTTTATATGCATGGAAATGGTATGATCAAACACAATAGCTTCCCAGCAGCTCACAATCAACCTATCGACCCTGCACAGGCCCATAACTACTCAACAAGCATAACCCGCCTAGAAGGATAATTTTATGCCCAGGACTCGCGGAAATTCCTAATATCCCACCTTCTATGTTCCAGAGTCAACAAGGCCTCACGGTACCACAAGGGTAAATAAAATGTATCGGCAAGTACTACAAGCAACGGAGGAACAAAATTAGGCGGACATGAATAAAGCGGTCAAGGTCTGTGGTACCAACCTAATAATCCAACCCAAGGATGCCAGCTAGTACAATTTTATCCGATATATGCTAAGTCTAGGGAGTATAAATCATAACCTACCTGTCGTCCGACGACAAGCTACTAGGACGACGATGTCCAAGCTCGAACCACTCCGAGAAAATCCAAAACTAAATCAGACTCGTATTTGGGCTTGAATAACTTGACGTAGATAATTGATTTCTTTTCCGAAATTAAACATAACATCAAAATATAATTTTTTCCCACAATTTCCCTCACTCGTGGGTGTAAGTATATGCATATACTGAAGAGTTATAAAATTGCACTTGGTAATGAAACAAATGATGAACAGAAGTTGATTGTCATATATATATCATGTACAATTGTTAAACAAAGTGAATGGCTCACAACTACAATTAATCAATTAATTAATTAACAAAAAGTGAAGGCATTAATTAGATGCCACCTTTCAGGTTAGTAATTGTTAAAGACTTCCCTCACCTCCACGTGTAGTGGAGGTGGAAGCATTAAAATTATTTTGATTCTGTTATGCATGTACTCGGGTATTGCGTAGGTTCGTGGTAAATAAATATAATATTTTAAATATATCATAATAAATAAAAAATCATTTCAAATAAAACCTACCATATTATAATAATAATTTTTAACATAACGAAGTTTGCTATCTTCATTAAAATATTAGTAATTTATAAAAAAATTATAAAATAAATACATACACAAATATATTATAACAAAAGTATTTTTCATAAATATTTAAAATATTTCAGGAAGGCAATACAGATAAAACTTTACCAAATTCTAATTTTAAGTCAAATCTTTTCAAGTACGCACGATGTTAATAAAATTCTCAGATTTAGGCTCGCAAGCCTTTGATACGGGATGAAGGTTAAGGTCATACGATCGCAAATCACTACCGCACGATTTTTATAATCAGCTCTTACGGCACAAGGAAGGCGTAAACGCGAGAATGACCAGAAGGGTCATTACATCCATCTATCTAAATTCATATGGTACACCTCTACATACAAGTAATTTCATCTAGACTAGCGGGTACTCATACTTCCCCTGGCTTCAAACACCAAACAAAGCGAAGATTTTCCCTTATGATTGTCGTCATTGAATCTATCATTGGGAATCGTCCCTCAAAATCAACCAAAAAATGACTTATCCAACCAAATTTCAAATAACACAAAACCCGATGAGGGCAATATCCAACAAACTAGCCCGACAAGGGCAAAAACACAATATCTAACATGGGAAAAACATCACCCCTAACTAGAAAGTAAAGCATGGTCCTTAATGCAAAATAACAAAATGAAAGACAAGGGTAAAACGTATGGGGCTCCCTGGAGTCTGTATCAGACTAGCAAACACAGGAGTATGCTGCACTATGCTAAGAAGAGGACCACACCTCATCATCATCATCATCCTCACTCTCTTCCTCAGTCAGGAAATAGTACTCCTCACTGTCATCATCTTTGGACACTGGGATCTTCTTGCTCGATTGTCCCTATTTGAAGATGGCTTTGTTACCTCTCCACATTTTGACATGAATTTGTTCCTATTCTTGTTCTTTTTCTTATCATCCTAAAAATCTCACTATATAGCTGCATGAGCCTTGGCAGACTCAACAAAGGCTTGCTCCAGCATCCCTACTGAGGCTGTCAGTGTGGCAATGGAATCGGCCTGCTACTTTTTGCCTCCAAGTATGACTGCATCTCTGATCTGGTGAATAGATCAGCTAACGGTGCTGGCTGTGTAGAGCTACTGGGCATCTGACTCATGATCTCCTGGATGGAAGCTAACTGAGAAGTAATCGACCCAAACAGGCCCTCATCCTGAGTACCCTCTAAGGAAGAAGGCAAATCCACTACTATATCAATCTTCCTCTTCTTACTATGTAGTGCACCTCCTTCCCCATGCACCTTCAATGGATGGTAAGCTTTATCAGGTGCCACCCATTTATCCCCAGGATATTCAGGAACCTCAGCTAACTGACACAGCTCAGTAATCAAAGAGGGGAACATCAAGGTAGGGCTAACCTGAAGCAAATACTCCCTCAGCTCTCGGACCATATAGTGATCGGCATTCACGAGAATGCTGTCAAGAATGAAAGTTATCATCCTAGACCGAAGAGGAGGAACCTCAGATTTATGCTCGAAAGGTGACACACGGCTACAAATGATCTCAAGTCACATCCCCACCTCAGCTGTGAAAGTCTTTAATGATATGGACTTGAGAGTTCTTGCCAAACTCATTGTCGCTCCCTCAGGACACAACTTAGACACCATCCAAGTGCCCGAACATGAATCCTTTTGTTGCATAGGCTTAAGTGTATCGTTGGACAACCAATAATGTGCATTAATCTATTCCGGCGCAAATTTCACAACTTTCCCCCTAATGATGAGCTCTGAGTTGTTGAAGTTTGTAAGATTTAAGTTTGCATAGAACTCCCTCACCCATTCCTCATTTTCCTCACAAGGGGTAGGTATGAAACATGTCCATCTCGTAGTCAAAAGATGCCCATAGAAATTCGGGAGGTGTGCCTCTAAATTTGTATCATCTATCCCCCTCTTCGGCTTAATCTTTTTATCAAGGAGGTTCTTGTAGTAGCGACATTGATAGTCACGGGACATGAATCTTATGGTGTCATATGGTTCTTCCGCAGCTTCCCCTCAATTACATTACCCAAATGTTCATCATCAACAAGGTCATGATCCATTTTTGAAGCTTGAAGTACCTAAAAATGTGAAATGAAAATAGAAGAAGTGTATGAACGTGTTCAACAATTCAAAACCAAGCATGTGGGCGAAAGAAATAATTTTTTGAACTTCGGGAAGACACGAAAACATGCTACTATTTTGCAAAAAGTTTGCCAGTAGCCGCACTTGCGGAATTTTTCATCGCAGGTGAGGTGTCGCATCGGCTGTCTTAACCAGCACACCTATGCTTCCTTCAATTTTCACGACTGTCGCAGCTGTGGCCTGATGAGCGCAGGTGAAGCAACGCCCCTGCACCTTCAGGACTACACCTGCGGCATCGTCTTCTTTGGCAGAGAATTCTAAAATTTACACCATTGTTCATACTATATACTATAAGCATTCAGAGATTCACCTTTATAAGAGCAGGCTTCAAGATTAAATGGAACAAGACACATACCTTAAGAATTTATGGGGGGGGGGGTCGAATTTAGACCTTGAGACCCTTTTCTTTCTTGCATAATCAAAAGCTTCTTCCCTTTTTATCCTTTGAAAATTCTCTTGAATAGTAGTGGGGAAGTGCAGTGTGTGAGAGAATTAGTGAGGGATTAAGGAGTTGAGAAGGGAGGGTGATGGGAACAGTTGGAGAGAAGTGGGGAATTTGAAAGGGTGTGTGCCCTTTTATTTTCTGCCAACAGAAGTTGACATGCGCACCTCTGCTGGCTTAGCCGCTGGTGCACCACCGCCTCTGTGTCAGTTAGTCCGCTCCTGCATCATCGCATCTGCGATACTTTCCACCGCAGGTGCACCTCACTTGGAAATTTTTGCCAAATTTTTCTCAACTTACTATTTCAAGATGCGATGGTTGGTGAGACGCGCACAACCACTGGTGCGAAATGCACCAACTTCGCACGCTTTATCATTTATGGCAGCTTCACTATTTTTTAGGTGCATTTGGGTATGCGATGGGCACTTTTTGAGGTGCAGAACGCACCCATTTCGCAAATTTTGACCTGTTTGGCAGCCATACTGGCTTGGTGTCCATGCGCACACTTAGATATGCGTTAGCACCCCATCTAGCATGTCATTTTGGCACCCTTTTTGGTCCTTGATTAGATTTTTATGAGGCGTCCACTTCTCAACCTTCCCAAACAACTCAAAAAGACTTAAAACTTTATGGATTAGTCAAAAATCTACACTAACATACTCTAATAAAGAAAAAAACAATTTAAAACCTTCATAAATTTTAAATAATGGGTTGCCTCCCATCAAGCGCACAATTTAACATAGCAGCGCGACGCAAGATACCTCACCATTTGGATCTCCATTTGGAAGATTTGAACCTTTGACCCAAACTTGAATCGAGTTTCCGGTGACAATCCTGGGGTGAAGGTTTGAACATGAGAAGGCCATTCTCTTGATTTTGCATTTTGCACTTTTTGGCCTTCAAGTGAGGAAGGACACTTTGCCTTCTTTCCATGACAAACTCAAAATCGAATAGACCTTCATCCACCCTCTTTCCAAGGTCTTCCAAAATCTTGATTACTTCGAATCTCATCCATTCAATCAAACTAAAGGTCGAACAAAGGTTGGAGTGGGATTTGGGCGTCTCTACCTTCAAGCTTTCCTCATTCATAACATCCTCACTTAGAGATGCTATGACATCATGACCCACAAATGGGGTAGTTGGTTGCAACACCACCTTTAATTCATGATCCTCCCTTGTGTTTTCCTCTTCTTTAGCCCTTGCATCCACAAAGCCTTGCTTGATGGATTGCACACTCTCCTCTTGGGTTTTTAGCGAGGCCAAGAGGGTTTGGAGCTTTACATATATGCCTTTTTCGCTTGTGAAGTCATGGTCCCTGTTAAGGTCACAAGCACCACTAGCAACATTGTTAGCACAAAAAGGGGGAGGGGGACGATCATCATTGGGGCATTTGCTCTAATGTCCATCACGACCACCACACAAATAGCAATTGTGCCTATCATAGGAGCCTTCCTCTCCTAGGGCCAATTCTACACTTTCGTCCAAGGTGGGGTCTTTCATAATAAACACAATAGTCGGGAATATAAATTGGGATGTAACTATCAACATTTCCAGCATTCAAATAAGCCATGATGCCATCAACAAACTAAACTAAACAAAAGAAAAACAACTATTCACAAAATTGAACTAGAGTAAGTAAACTCAAATTCTAAACTAACTCAATAAGCCAAATTGTTCCCCAACAATGGCGCTATTTTTTATAATGCTCAAATCGTGCTCTCCAAGTTGGAGGTCACGACTATCGTCAGAGCAAAACAAAATTTATAATTTCCAAAGAGTGTCAGGATCGTACCCAAGGGAATAATGTAGTCGCGATCGAGCTAATAGAGAATCCAAGCAACTTATTGAAGTTCAATTAAAAAAAGGAGAAAAGATATCTAAAAGGGGGGATTTATGAACTACAACTAAAGATAAAAGAAAATCAAATAAAAGATAGGTTGATCAATGGCTTTCACCTTGCTTTCGCCAAGCAAGGATGACAAGGGAGAATTGGGAATAGGAATTCAATTCACAAGACTTGCACCCGGTTGACACCTAGGTAGTCTTGGCTAAAGGTATGCCTAATCGTCTTTCGACTAATCGAGCATATATCTCATGTGTTCTCTCAAACCACCACAAGTAAGTAATAACCAACTAATTTAACTTGGGTGAGTTGGGTTATCTCTAACCCCAACTCTTAGATGGGAGTTTCCGGTAACTAAACTATCTCTAGCTTTGATCTAGAGTGGAAACCCCAAATCCCCACTATTGGATCTTCCCGAATTAAGGAAATTCTCTCTCAAGAAAAAACCCAATTTAGAAAGCTAAGTCAATGTTTGAAACTATTGACTATAAATTGAAGCATTGAGGATTCAATAGACCCAAATAATCAAACAAGAGCAAAATCTATATATGAATTCAATACCCAATAAGTATTAACTCTAATACAAAAACCCAAAAATCTCAAGACAACAATACACCAATAAAATAGCAATTAGGAACAAGAGTTTGAAGAATGGAAATTAAGATTTTACAATACAAAGCATCCAAATCTTCACTCCTATGGTGTTGGTTGATGAACTTGCTCTCCAATCTTGCTAAAAGATGTGAGATTAGCCAAAGATAGCTTCCAAAATGGCTTGGAGGTTTTTATGTGAATTGGGGTTTTTCATGATGGAAATGACCAATTGGGCCTTGACTGGAATCCGTCAGCCGCACCTGCGAAATTATAGCCACAGGTGCATTGCCACAGGGGCGAATCTTGTGGCACAGGGGCGTGGTCGCTGTGGCGGCCTAAATGGCATAGGTGCGCCTGTGGCAGTTAGGCACAAGGGCTATTGGTGCGCTCTTTAGATCGCTCCTGCGTAAGTGCTGTTGTGTCTCATAGTTTGCAGGGGTGACTGACCTGGTGCTAAAATAGAGACTTCTCCCTTTTTGCTCTAATTTTTATCCCTTTTGCTCCACTTGTTCCAAGTATTCGCAGAAACACAAATCACCTAAAATATACTCAAAACATGCCATAAGTGATCTCATATCATCATTAGAAGACACAAAAGCATAAGAAAAGAGATATAAATAAGTGGTAAATCCACCACTTATCAAGCACAAGCTCCAAGTCTCAGGGTAGTGTCACTAGTGAGCGCACTCATCCGGTTTGCAAGAAGTATGGTAGGAAAAACCATGGTGAGTGTATTGCAGGTAGTGGGAATTGTTTTTTATGCGGAAAACTAGGCCATAGAATGAAAGAGTGCCCAGTGGCTTCACATATGGGGCAGGGATACTCGTCAGCAGAATCAGGCTAATTCTAGAAGCTCCAATAGGTCACCCTAATCAGTAGGGTGCCTCATCTAATGCAGGTGGCAATCAGCGCCAAAATAAGCTTTATGCTCTTCAGACTCGACAGGACCAGGAGGATTCCCCCGATGTGGTCATGGGTATGTTATGAGTCTTTCATACTAATATTTATGCATTGTTGGATCTCGTAGCTACACTTTATTGTGTGACTCACTATATAGTAGTAGACTTTGGTGTCAGTCCAGAAATCCTCCTAGAACCCTTCTCAGTCTTTACTCCTGTTGGTGATTCAGTCATAGCTAGACGGGTATACAGAAAATGCCCGATCACAGTTTCTCAGAAAATCACCTCAACTGATCTTGTTAAGTTAGAAATGAATGACTTCGATGTTATTCTAGGCATAGACTGGTTACATTCCTGTTATGCCTCAGTTGATAATATAACCAGGATAGTTCTATTTTAGTTTCCAAACGAGCCAGTCTTAGAATGGAAGGGTAATACCTCAGTGCCTATAGGTCGGTTGTCTCTTACCTTAAGGACAGAAAAATGATTTTCAAAGGGTGTATCTATCATCTAGTTTGGGTTAAGGATTCATATTCTGAAACCCCAACTCTTAAGTCAGTCCCAGTGGTTAATGAATTTCCAGAAGTGTTTCTAGAAGATATTCCTGAAGTTCCCCCCTAAAGGTAAATTGACTTCGGAATAGATCTCCTTCTAGATACCTAGCCTATCTTTATTCCTCCTTATAGAATGGCTCCCAACGAGCTTAAGGAATTAAAGGAATAGGTGAAAGACCTTCCAGATAAGGGCTTCATCAGACGCATCATCTCTTTATGGGGTGCTCCAGTTCCTTTCATGCGTAAGAAATATGGTTCTCTCAAGATGTGCATCGATTATCGTTAGTTGAACAAAGTCACAATCAAGAATAAGTATCCTATTCCCAGGATTGATGACTTGGTCAACCAGCTTCAGGGTGCCAATTACTTTTCTATGATAGACCTCAAATCCGGCTATCATCAGCTTAGAGTCAGAGAGTATGAAATTCCAAAGACAACCTTCAGAACTTGGTATAGTCACTATGAATTTATAGTTATGTCTTTTAGAATGACGAATGCTCCTACAGTTTTTATGGATTTTATGAATAGGTTTTTCAAACAATACTTGGACACATTCGTTATTGTCTTTATTAATGATATCCTTGTGTATTATCGGAGTGAAGAAGAACATGCAAATCATTTGAGAGTTGTGCTGCTAACTCTCAAGGATCACCAGTTATTCACCAGGTTCAACAAGTGTGAATTCTAGTTGAAGTCAGTTTCCTTCCTTGGTCATGTGGTGTCTAGTAAGGGTATCCGAGTGGATTGACAAAAGATAGAGGCAATAAAGAACTGGCCTAGATCCATTTATCCGATAAATATCAGGAGCTTTTTTGGGTTTGGCGGGTTACAACAGGAGGTTTGTTGAAGGGTTTTCATCCATATCTGGCCTATTGACCAGATTGACTCACAAAAAGGCTAAGTTCCAGTGGTTAGATGAGTGTGAGAAGAACTTCCTAGAGTTGAAGACCAGGCTGACCACATCTCTAGTTTTAACTCTACCAGAGGGTTTAGATGGTTTTGTTGTCTATTGTGATGCATCCAGAGTCAGCTTGGGTTGTGTCTTAATGCAATATGGTAAGGTTATCACTTATGCCTCCAGACTGCTTAAGATTCATGAGAAGAATTACTTGACTCACGACCTCGAGCTTGCAGCACTTGTTTTCATCTTAAAGATTTGGAGACACTACTTGTATGGTGTTGTCATGCCCCGAGGCTACCCCTTGGATGTAATGCGGGACCTGGGACCACCGGTGCCCCAAGTTAACACTTGGTCAAAGCATAACTCAGATAACATAAGAAAACATAGCGGAAGCATAAATAGAAAACTAGGCAACCATATCCATAAATAGTAAAGTCAAGAAGACACAATCTGAAAGAGAGACTCGATTAAGTATCTATGTCTGAAAAGCCTCTACATAATACATAAGGAGTTACTGGGACAAGACCCTAGCTAACTCTAAGTATTGAAGAAATGATAATCAAAGATAGACTCAACAACTGGTCCTCAGAAAATGAGGAATCACCAACACTCGTTGAATGGCCTGCGATCTCTAGCCACGTGCCTGAGGATGAAAACCTGAATCTGCATCATCAAGAGGATGCAGCGAAAGAATATGCGTCAGTACTACAGGATGTACTGAATATGTGAGATATGCATAAACATAGTCACAACATACTTAAAACATATTTGAAGCTGAATTCATGCATTGTAGGACAAGTTATAAGTAAATATCATAGTTTAAGAATAAGCATGAAATGTAGATCAAACCTCAAAATAAGATATCATAAAGCTTAGAAAACTTTAAAACATTCATACGGGAGTTTCTTATAACCGACAATAGACCATGAGAACTACATGGAATCAAACTATATAACCCTAGTTGGCAAAGCTACCCCGAACCTTGCCAAGGCATGGGGAACTACACATATCGTAGCGTGGAACCACTTTCATAAGGGGATACTCTCAACTAATGAGGACCCTTCTTCATTAGGAGACACTGTCAACTAACGAGGACTCTTATTCATGAGGAGACACTCTCAACTAATGAGGACTCTTCTTCATGAGGAGACACTCTCAACTAACGAGGACCCTTCTTCATTAGGAGACACTCTCAACTAACAAAGACCCTCTTAACCTACGCTGGCAACATAGTTTTGAACTTGGACTATCTAGAACCCTTATTACTCGATACTAAATACTACTCCCAAAACATACATATAGCTCATAATATACAAGTGACATATCTAATGCCAAAACTATTTGAAAAGCATAAGGACATATCTAATGTCATGAAAATTCAAATCATAAGTCATAAGCTTATCATAGCCATAATTTAAACATACTTTCTTTCTAAATTCATAGCTTAAAGAATTAGGCTTGCAATTTCACAATACTTGAGGTCATGTTATCTAAACATGTCAATTTTCACTTGAAAACATGCAATTTAGTAAAATCATACTAGAAATCCTTCTTTAATCATTGGCTTTTGATAACACTTAAGGAATCTAAAATAAAACATGGGTAATGAATGAGAAACCATGATTTGATGCTTTAAAACAGAAAACATAAGGTTCCCCCAATTTGGGTAAGAACCCTAATTTCATAAATTAAATTAAAACTTGGGGGTTTTAGGCATAAGGGTGAAAGGAATCCCTTATTGAATACCTACATACCTGATCTTGAAGATTTCCTAACATGGAACTTAAGGATGGATACTTGGAGATGAAACCCTAGGCCTTGGAGCTTGATAGAAGAACCCTTGATCTTGAGGTTGAGACTTGGAGTTATGCTGTTCTTATTCTCTTTTGAGGGCTTGAATGGGGGAATAAGAAGAGACTTAGGCTAATTAGGGTAGAAACCCTACTAAAAGGGGTCAAAACAACCTCACTTAGAAGTTAAAAGAGTGAGAAATTACAAAAATACCCCTGGACTTAAGCTTGGAAAAACTGATAAAATAACTTGGCTTTAGGGACCACGAGTCAGTCTACGGACTATCAAAGTGGATGATGGATCGTCATCTAGTTCGTGGTTTCAGGAACCACTTCTGGGACTCTTATAGAATTCCATTCCACGAGTCACTCTACGGTCTGTGATTCTGAACGACGGACCATCCTGTGACTCGTGGTTTTAACTTCAGGAAATAAGGATCCTCTGACCCAAAGAAATTACAGATGGAAGCATGGGTCATGGAATGGGTTGACGGGTTGTCAACCCATTCATAGAATGTAAAGGACTTGGTACCTCTCTGAAGGTGATTTCATGGGTTACAGGATGGACTGTCATTCAAAATGATGACCCATCAAGTCACTCATGGAATATAGGGAATAAAAGCTGAATTTTGACAAACCACGGGTCACTCTATGGACCGTGGTTTTGGTATATGGGTCGTGAACCAACCAGTGGTTTTGGAGGTAAAAATTCTAAGTTGCAGGTCTATTTTCACGAGTCACGGTACGGATAGTGGTTTAAAACCACGGTTTGTCATCCTGTCTGTAGTCACTAATAGTGCTGCAGTAAAATACCTATAACTTTTTACTCCAAATTTGGATTAATGCACAGTCAGTGGCATTGGAAAGAAGACTCAAAAATGTTTAATTTAGTGTGTAATAGGCCACCTAACTCTTTATATTCTAGGAGGAATGATCGATTGAAGTTGACCCTAGTTTAGTGTTACATGAAAACTCATTTGGTTGAGGTGCTTTCAACTTAACTTGATGATAGGAGTTTCTTATGAATATGATTCGCATCCAAAGCACTCACCATACTAGGAAAATGATCATTACACTCATGAAAAAGGTTCGAGTATTAGCTTAGGATTTTTGGGGTGTTACAATATCTCTCCCTTGGGATCACTCGTCCTCAAATGAAGACTAACTAGGCTGAAGTGGTAGGGAAAGAGTTGGAATTCCACCAACTGAGTTTTGAAAGCTGGAGTATTGACATGGTAACTGATTTCTTACTGAAATATGAACTGAGATGGATTCGTGAGATCTATATGCATATTGTGAGTATAAGAACACCGATAGGATATGAAACTGGATATCCAACATGATAACTGGTCTGGAGTGAGAGTAGGGACTTAGCTGAAACTCATAAAGAATGAACGCATTCTTAGAGATTGTAGTTAGCTGAAAGGAACATAAAACTGAGAGAAGTACATATAAGGGAAAACTATTTCCTTCTAAATGCCGCACTTACCATTTGCAACAAAAAATCTCACCGGCGCACATATAGATACTAAGGTCTGAGTCTAACTATCTGCTTTCTCCATGTTCAAGCCTATCTTGACTAAATATCTTGCATCTAGAGTTACCTCTTAAGAATAGTATTTCTTCCTATCACAACAACCAACCAACCTTGAGCTCCTAATCAAAGGCTCACTAGTTGTACAAAGCAAAGGCCCACAAGTTTTTGTGTCATGATATTCAAGCTTATAACTATGGTCACCTAACAATTTTATGGCTTATCCTATCCTAGACTTTTCCCGTCTTCCCTATCATACTTACGAGCTACAATATCAAGAATTTCTACAAGGAGACATACCAAAATTTCTCAACAAGAACACCAAACAGAAAATAAATCCACTACTTCTCGTCTAGGCTACTACTAGGATTCCTCCCTAACACATATAACAATATAAGCCAGAATCACTGAAAGAAAAGAGCGGGAGCATAAGCATCAAGAATGAAGGATTATTGATCGGGCTTGACTTACACTCAGCTTGATCTAGCCACTCAAGGTGAGGTCCGAGAAGTCGAGTTCAATAGCATGAGTGCCTCACATCTTGTATATATAAAGCATGGCTAGAGAAAGGAAACCATAAGCATGAACTGTTTCAAGAAATCAGGTTTGAGCACATACATGGAGTAGCATGATTTGATTAGTCATTAGGGAATGTCTGAAGAATGAACTGAGTAAATAGGACTGAGCATACTATGAGACATGAGTTTACATACATGATGAGTATCAGGGCCTGAAGTTGGAATTTGTAGAATTGTGAAGCAGGAGTAGGGTCATTGTCTTATGTAATCACTTGTCATTCAAGGAGCTGAATATGAGCGTGAATCTAAATGGAGTTTGTAAATTCGAAATAAGACCATAGCGCTGACACACCAGGCAAGCAAAAGGTATTGTAATGACTGAAGTATACTTATCATACTAGGATGGAAATAAGCTTTTACCTCCCCTCCTAACTCTGTTCTAATACCCATTAGCATCACTTCCTCAGCCTCCAAAATCAGACTGATTCTACATCCCACTATCTCCCCCTTAGATTCCTGCTACCTTTCTAAGTCTGTGGACCTCTCGCCAATCTCTAAATAGAACTATGATCATTTTACCCTAATAGAACAGACACAAATCTAGAATTTAGTATGAATATCCACTTTCTTCTATAGTCTAAGGCTCTCCCTCAACTTAAAGTCTAGGCCTCAACACTTCTATCTCCATTTATCCTAAGTTAAGACAATTTACAACCAAAAAAGAATAGGGGTCTGGGGACTACAGATGCATAAATGAAGATATCTAGTGACATACCTGATTTAGCTTCTGGAGAAATACTCTTACATGGCTGTCTAGGCAGTGAAAGGAATCGGTTTTGGAGCTGAACACCACTGTTGCTCTGCTTAGCTGAGGAGAAATCCCTGATCCTATGGCCTAACTGACCATACATAAAATACCCCTCCTTGCCATCAAGGCACTTACATAGATGAAACTTACCACAACTACTACAACGAGGGTACCTCAAGGTCTTTGGACCCTTATTATGACAAGACTGAGAATCGAGTACAGGCGTGCTAATTGAAGATGGGGTTGGTCTGAATAACCTCTGCTGGAAAGATGACCAGTTCCTACTACTAGTTTTCTGCTGACTAGAGTCGTGGTGCATGTTCTGGTTTTCTTATTCTTCCTCTTTCTCTTCTTCAGTTTTTCTTTCTCATTCAACTGAGCTATCATGGCTTGAGACAACATACAAATGGCTTTATAAAATTCCACATTCATAACCTCATGGTCAGAAACAGGAGGATTAGGATCCCTCTTGAGGTGTCTTCATAGAGGCATTATCTGAAATGCATAAGGAATGGATTAGAAGGGTAAATAGAGTTAAACTCTATCGCACAATATTGAATATGAAAGAATTGAAGTTTTTGTTAAGACACCTCGTAGACTCCCTCTCATAAGTGTGGCGCGCTTCACACCCATGAAAGAGATTCTACTTGATGCAACTTTTAGACACCCTAGGACTCTTGAACTTCATGCTCTGATACCAAGTTTGTCATGTTCTGAGGCTACCCCCTAGATGTAACACGGGACCTGAGACCATAGGTTCCCTAAGTTAACCCTTGATCATAGCATAACTCAGATAACATAAGAAAATATAGCGGAAGCATAAATAAAAAACTAGGCAACCATCTCCATTAATGATAAAGTCAAGAAGAACACAATCTGAAAGAGAGACTCGATTAACTATCTATGTCTAAAAAGCCTCTACATAAGACATAAGGAGTTACTGGGATAAGACTCGAGCTAACTCTAAGTACTGAAGAAACAATAATCAAAGCTAGACTCAAGAACTGGTCCTCGGAAAATGAGGACTCACCAACACTCACAGAATGGCCTGCGATCTCTAGCCACGTGCCTGAGGATGAAAACCTGAATCTGCATCATCAAGAGGATGCAGCGCAAGAATATGCGTCAGTACAATAGGATGTAATGAATATGTGAGATATGCATAAACATAGTCAAAACAAACTTAAAACATATTTGAAGTTGAGTTCATGCATAGTAGGCCAAGTTATAAGTAAATATCATAGTTTAAGAATAATCATGAAATGTAGATCAAACCTCAAAATAAGATATCATAAAGATTAAAAAACTTGAAAACATTCATACGGGAGTTTCTTATAACCGACAATAGACTAGGAGAGCTACATGGAATCCAACTATATAACCCTAGTTGACAAATCTACCCCAAACCTTGCCAAGGCATGGGGAACTATAAATATCGTAGCGTGGAACCACTTTCATAAGGGGATGCTCTCAGCTAACGAGGACTCTTCTTCATGAGGAGACACTCTCAACTAACAAGGACCCTTATTCATGAAGAGACACTCTCAACTGACGAGGACCCTTCTTCATAAGGAGACACTCTCAACTAACGAGGACCCTCTTAACCTATGCTGGCAACATAGTTTTGGACTTGGGTTATCTAGAACCCTCATCACTCGGTGCTAAATACTACTCTCAAAACATACATAAAGCTCATAATATACTAGTGACATATCTAATGTCAAAACTATTTGAAAAGCATAAGGACATATTTAATGTCATGAAAATTCAAATCATAAGTCATAAGCTTAGCATAGCCATAATTTAAATATACTTTCTTTCTAAATTCATAGCTTGAAGAATTAGGCATACAATTTCACAATACTTGAGGTCATGTTATCTAAACATGTCAATTTTTACTAGAAAACATGCAATATACTGAAATCATACTAGAAATCCTTCTTTATGCATGGGGTTTTGATAACACTTAAGGAATATCAAATAAAACATGGATAATGGATGATAAACCATGACTTGATGCTTTAAAATAGAATAATAAGTTTCCCCCAATTTGGGTAAGAACTCTAATTTTATAAATTCATAAATCAAAGTAAAACTTAGGGGTTTTGGTATTAAGGGTAACAGAAATCTCTTATTGAATACCCACATACAAAATCTGAGCTTGAAGCTTTACTGCCTTGGGACTTAAGGATGGAAACTTGGAGATGAAACCCTAGGCCTTGGACCTTGATAGAAGAACCCTTGATCTTGAGGTTGAGACTTGGAGCTATGAAGTTCTTTTTCTCTTTTCAGTGCTTGAATGGGGGAATAAGAGAGACTTAGGCTAATTGGGATAGAAACCTTACTAAAAGGGGTCAAAACAACCTCACTTAAGAGTTAAAAGAGTGGAAAATTACAAAAATACTCCTGGACTTAAGCTTGGAAAAATTAATAAAATAACTCGGCTTCAGGGACCATGAGTCAGCCTACGGACCGTCAAAGTGGATGATGGACCATCGTCTGGTCCATGGTTTCAGTAACCACTTCTGGGAGTCTACTGGAATTCTATTCGATGAGTCACTCTACGGTCCATGATTCTGAATGACGGACCATCCTGTGACTCGTGGTTTTAACTTTAGGAAATAAGGATCCTCTGACCCTCAGAAACTACGAATGGAAGGATGGGTCATGGAATTGGTTGACGGATCGTCAACCTACTCATAGAATTTAGAGGACTTGGTACCTCTCTGAAGGTGATTTCATGGGTTATAGGATGGACCGTTGTTCAAAACAATAACCCATCAAGTCACTCGTTCAATCTAGGGAAGAAAAACTGAATTTTGTCAAACCACAGGTCACTCTATGGACCGTGGCTTTGGTCTATGAGTCATGAACCAACTAGTGGTTTTTGAGGTGAAAATTCTAAGTTGCAGGTTTGTTATCACGAGGCGCCATACGGACCGTGGTTTAAAACCACGGTTCGTCATCCCGTCCGTAGTCACTGATAGTGCTGCAGTAAAATACCCATAATATTTTACTCCAAACTTGGATTAATGTGCAGTCAGTGGCATTGGAAATAAGACTCAAAAACCTTTAATTTGATGGATACTTGGCCACCTAACTCTATATATACTAGGATAAATGGTCAATTAAAGTTAGCCCTAGTTTAGTCTTACATGAAAACTCATTTGGTTGAGGTGCTTTCAACTTAACTTGATGATAAGAGTTTCTTATGAACATGATTCGTATTCAAAGCACTCACTATACTAGAAAAATGATCATTACACTCATGAAAAAGGTTCGGGTATTAGCTTAGAATTTTTGGAGTGTTACATGTGTTCATGTGGATGTGTTTACAGACCATAAGAGCCTCCAGTATGTGTTCACCCAGAAGGAGTTGAATCTTCATCAGTGAAGGTGGATCGAGTTCCTTAAGGATTATTATATGAATGTTCTCTACCATTCAGGTAAGGCCAATATAGTGGCTGATGCACTTAGCAGATTGTCTATGGGTAGTGTGTCACATGTTGAGAAAGAGATGAAGGAATTAGCTAAGGATGTTCATAGGCTCGCTCGCTTAGGAGTTTGCCTTATGGACACAACAAATGGTGGTGTGATAGTTTAGAATGGGTCAGAATCTTATTTAGTGGTTGAGGTAAAGGAAAAGCAAGACAGTGATCCCTTCCTACTTCAGTTAAAGGGTGCAGTTCATCAACAGATAGTAGAGGTTTTCTCCCAAGGGGGAGATAATATGCTTCACTATCAGGGTCGTTTATGTGTTCCTAATGTGGATGAGTTGAGGCAGCAGATCCTAACAGAGGTCCATAGTTCTAGATATTCTATTCATCCCAGTGCCACTGTGATCTACGGGAAGTCTATTGGTGGAATGGCATGACTAGGGACATCACAAATTTTGTGGCTAAGTGTCCCAATTATCAGCAAGTGAAAGTAGAATATCAACGACTAGGAGGTGCGAATCAGGATATTAACATTCCTACTTGGAAGTGGAAAGTGATCAATATGGACTTTATTACAGGCTTACCCCATACTCACTGGTAGCATGACTCTATTTGGGTGATAGTGGACATGGTGACTAAGTCAGCTCACTTTTTAACTATCAAGACTACAGATTCAGCAGTGGATTATGCCAAGCTCTACATTTGTGAGCTAGTCAGGTTGCATGGGGTGCCTTTTTCTATCATCTCAGATAGGGGTACTATGTTTATATCTCAGTTCTAGAGATCGTTCCATAAAGGTCTCGGTACTCAAGTAAATCTCAACACATCATTTCATTCATAGACGGATGGTCAAGCAGAGCATACCATCAAGACCTTAGAGGATATATTAAGGGCTTCTGTGATCGATTTCAAAGGTAGTTGGGATGATCACTTGCCTCTTATAGAAGTTTTCTATAATAACAGCTTCTATTCCAGCATTCAGGTAGCCTTGTACGAGGCACTTTATGGGCGGAGGTGTAGGTCACCTGTTGGATGGTTTGAAGTAGGTGAAGTAGCCTTGATTGGGCCATATTCAGTTCATGAAGCTAAGCTCATTATGGAAAGGTTGAGGACTTCTCAGAGTCATCAGAAATCATATGCAGATGTAAGGAGAAGGGACTTAGAGTTTGAGATTGATAATTGGGTTTTCCTGAAGGTGTCACCCATTAAGGGTATAATGAGATTTGAAATGAAATGGAAGCTCAGTCCCAAATATGTAGGACCTTAAAGAATCCTGATAAGGGTTGGTAATGTGGCTTATGAGTTAGAGTTGCCAACCGAGCTAGCAGCGATTCATCCAGTCTTCCATGTTTCACTGTTGAAGAAGTGTGTTAGTGATCCGGCATCAATTGAGCCATTAGAGAATATGGTTGGAAAGGATAGCCTCACCTATGAAGATGTTCCAGTTGAGATTCTTGACCATCAGGTTCGTAGGTTGAGAAATAAGGAAGTCGCTTTAGTGAAAGTTCTGTGGAGAAATCAATTAGTTGAGGGAGCTACTTAGAAAGCAGAAGCAGCTATGATGACCAAGTACCCTCATCTCTTTCCTTCTAATTCAGCTTCAGCTTGAGGTAATAGTTCCTATGCAGTTTTCTCAATTTACTCATGTGTGATTTCCCTCAGTTTCATATTCCCTCAGCTCTTCCTGCATGTTCAGCATGCTTAAATGTCTTTAGAACTCAATTCAATCAGAAATCAACTTTTAGAAACCAGTTGCTAGGGATTGCAGCTCTTTCCCTCCAAACTTAGCTTAAGTAGTCTTCATTAGAGGATGAATGATCTCAAGGGGAAGATATTGTAACACCCCAGGATTTGAACTAACTATTGTACAGTACTTAGCAGGAAATATTTAGAAATATTCCAAGTTTCCAAAAACCACAATGAAGATTATGGACCGACATTCAGCCTCACGACCCATGATCTGACCCATGGACTGACCCCAGTGTTGGTACCCTTGATTCTATAGGTGATTTTACGAACCATGGTTTGAAACCATAGCATGTCCTATCACTCCTGAATTTGGCCATCAGAGAGATGCTAGTTTGTCACCTCAGAACTACAGATGGAATCACGATCCATAGTTTAGAACCATGGTCCATTCTGTCAATCCTGGTCTAGTCCTTCAGAGAACCCTCGGTTCAGGGTCCAAGAACCACAACTCAAAATGATGGTCCGTCATTCTGATCCATGGACCATTCTATCACTCATGAACCAGTAGACAAGAGGACCCCAAAACTCAAGAATAGAACCACGACTTAGTCGATGGTCCATCATTCTGAACCACGGTCCATCGACCAATCCGTGGAATGATATTTTGAGATTTTCAGTAGTTTTCAATTTTAATTCCCAGGGCTATTTCAGACCTTTTCTATCTTTTTTAACGGCTAATCTATGTTGTTTAAGCTACCTAAGCTTGACTATTAAGCCTAAAACTACCCAAATTCCTCATTCTCTTAGATTTTTAATCGACACTTAAAAAAAGAAAGGAAAAGAAGTGTTCTTCTTCTCCAAAGCAGAAACCAGGTTCTTCAAAGTTCTGGCTCCAAACCGAAGGGTTTCTTCCAAAGATTCTACTCTCAGGTATGTGGAAATTCATCAATGGGTACCCTTTCACCCATTGAGTCCCCAAGTAATTCTGTATCTCCAGTTTTCAGTTTATTCTTCAGGACCTAGGGTTCCAGAAATTTATGAACATCTTGTATCTCAATTTTCATTGCTATGCATGGATCCTATTACATATTTTCTTGAAGTCTAGCATGGTTATACATGCAGAATTCTCAAACCTTAAGTATGTTGTGAATTCAGTACCCTGCACTATGATTTATAAACTGTATCCTTTATTCAGAATTTCATGATTTGAATGCTTTCAGTTTCAGTATTTTATTGCATTATCAGAAAGTCGGTATTTTGAGCTATCTAGTTTATTGGTTTATTACATATTCAGTTGGGAGTAGACTTAGCTCTGAGAGGACGAGGGGATGGAGGCTCACCCATTAGCTTAGTCTAAGACCTTTAGTAGAAGTCTCAAAGTCCCAGAACTATGATGCCACCATACGTTCTAAAGGGGTCACTCCTCAGATCAGGCTTGACACCCTAGTCTTTTCTGGACATAAATTAGTAGATCCACGCCAGAGAATATTTGTATCCTTGGAAAGGTATGAAAATCCTCTCAGCCAGGGTTACATGTTAGCCCCACAGTTAGCTCAGTTTGGGATATGTCGGTTAATAGTAGCTTCCACAGTTCAGATTCAGTATTACATGACCTTGTACCCAGTTATTCAGATATTTAGTTCAGTTCAATACTATACATTTGTATGTTTAAATACTTGGTCATTGCATCAGTTTTATCTTTCAATTTCTTGTTCAGATTATCTTATCGTATCCATATATATATATATATATATATATAGATCAATGCATATTCTGCATGCTTAGTACATTCGAAGTACTGAATCATACTTTTGTGCTACATCTTATTATGATGTAGGTTCAGACGCTCAGCATCCGGACCACGCCTAGCTCAATTTCTCAGAATTCTCAACAGTTTAGTTGGTGAGTCCTCATATTTCGAGGACAGGACTTATTTCATTATTTCAGTCTTTTGCTTTAGTTTTCAGATTATTAAAGTTAGTTGGGGGGCTTGTCCCAACAACTCATCCCAGTAGAGGCTTTCAGACATAGAGTCAGTTTTTCAGCTTATACAGTTAGTTGATACATTTTCAGACACTTTACATATATTCGAAGATTGTTGGTTTATATTACATATCTTTCTTGATTACATTAGTTTAGCTTCGCACAGATATTATCTTAATTAGAATGCTTAGTATATGCGAGGCCATGGGTTAGCTTTGGGTCACTTGTGACTTTAAGCACCATATTACGTCTAGGGGGTAGCCTCGGGGTGTGACATAGAGCCTTCATAATTTTATTCTACATAATAATATATGTATATGAACATGTTTTTTTCTATGAGTGGGATTTGTTTAACTCGATATCTAAAGTGATATTGCTTAAAGATGTTTTACACTACGACGGGGTCATTGACATAAAACTTGACTTAGAGTTTGAATATGATTTTCTTACTTAATGACTATGAAATACTACTATTATGGACTGACGATTTTAACAATAAAGTGGTTCAACTATTTTATCATGATTTTCATTTCTTGTGTTTGATCTCGCTACTTGGGAGAAAGAATAGTCATTATGAATCCTAACGAGGTTTGCACTACTTTTGGGAGGAAGAATAGCTTTTGTGGGTTGGTAGCCCCGATAAGATGCCTTTGGATTGTTTAAGGACCTTAACGTGTGATTTTCCGTTGTTATTACTGATTTGGGCCTATATGGGTGTGAATTGGTTAACTTGTGACATGATTGAACTGATATGAATTTTCAAACATAATGAACTAAAGTTTATTACTTCTTCATTAGTGATTTCACTGAGTTTTAATGATCTACTTTATTATTGGATTTAAATTCTTTTACTTATACTGCTTTACTTATTTAGTTATTTATACTATTATTACTTTGTGTATATTGACTCTTGCCCCAAAACACCACTGAGTATCCAGTACTCAGGCATATCATTATTATTTTTATGGTGTGTTAAGTAACGAGGGAGAGAAACTACAAGTTATGCAAAGTTAGAGTACTTTTCACTCATCCTGACTTTCGGTGAGCTCACATTCTTGATCGTGAGATTCATGACTCTTTTTACTGCTTTATTAAATTTTGAGTTGTTCCTCGACTTAGATATTTTTTTTATAAAGGCTTCATTGATAAACATTGTGTTGTTGGTACTATGTAAAGTTATTGCGTCAATGTTGAGGTACATTATCATTCTTAACTACTAGACAATTTTTTTAAATTATTTATATTATTTTTTATTTTATTAATATTTTGATCTTAAATATGCATTATTGACTTAATTAATAATAAAGTGAAAACCGTGTGAACTAACTTATCTATAGGGTGTTTCCGGTACAATTCATCAGCAATAGATGCTTATTGCGCTAGGATCGGATTTGGATCGTGCAAGGAGCCTGCTCTGATATCAAATGTTATTTTGGCTATCACTTATTGTGCAAAAGAATCGTGTTCTTTATTCAGTAAATAAGAAGTAAATTCCAGAATATAAAAGCACATGAAATTTTATCGTTGAAAACTCATTGATTAAGGGAGTGAAAATCACGACCTATTTTCATAAAATTTACATCCAAATTTCACTAAACTCGAGAAGTTTTTAGGTTACAACTCTATAACCAAAGAGACTTCTTTTAGTACCTTATACGTCTACAATTTACCAAATTGTAGCAAACTTTTTCAAGATTACATTCCTCCTAGTTTAAAAAGTAAACTAGAAACTTCAACACTTTGATCACATATCACAATGCTTCTACGAAAGAACATAGGCTACAATCTAAAGAACAAAAGACTCGAGCCTAATCAACTCAAGAACTAAAACAGAAGCTTCCTCCAGAACAAGTTCTTTCATTGATCATTTGAATCTCACAAAGCACTCTCTCGCAATAACTGCTACTACCAAGAACAAGTTTTGCATTTGTAAGAATAGCGTAAGCTCAATAGCATTAATTGGTGATTTATATAGGAGTAGTGATGGCCAAATTTCCCTTGGCTTCTTCCTCCAAGTACCAACAAAATTTTATTGAGGAGTCTAATCCTACGTGGTCTTGGTTTCCTTATCTATTTCGAACTTCACACAGTTTTTCCTAATTATAAAACTATTTCCTTTTCTGCAAATATGGAAATATTTTCATGTTGATTTCGTCTTCCTTGAACGATGTGTTTAATCCAACCCAATTCCTCAAGGAATCTTTCTTGCATTTGAAATTTGCTTTACCACATTTGATCAATAGTCGTCTTTAATCGTCTGCGAAGAACCTTGTTCTTTCATTGTGTGCGTAGAACTTCTGCAATCCAGTTCCGCCAAGAGACCTGCTAAGGTCATGGTTCTTCTTTTAGTTGTTTGTGAATCATAAACACTACCAATTCCTTATTGAACCTATTATGATTCTTCTGTAATTTGTTTGTCAATCATCAAACTAGTTTACATTCAGCTTAACAACTGGGGCTATTAAGATTAAGTATCCATTAAAAGAAATTTAAAGCCTGCGAGAGAAAAGATACCCAATACTTTATGAATTTGCTATACATCACTAAATACCTTGTGGCTTGCTATCCAAGATGCTAAAATTAAATTTAGTTTTAGTAGGAATAGTAGAATAGGTTTGAGAGTTTGGAATTTGAGTGTTGATTCTTTAAATATAAATTTATTCGGTACGATCTCATATTTTTTCGATTACTTTTTATAAATTGACGAATAACCTACCCTAGTTATTTGGTACAGTTATAAATTAATATATCAATCGGTGATTTTTTTTTTTAAAAAAAAAACTAATAATCGATTTGGTACGGTAAATTGAGTTGGTTCAATCGATTCTTAAATAATCATTGACACCCCTTATAAGCGTAACCATGTATTTTGTTATGATGCATAATATCTAATATAATTAAATATTTTATTATAAAAAATGGTTATCTCGGAGTTATTTTCTCTGATCAATATTTCGCTTTAGAGCTTTGAACTATATATTATAATGGCAAAATAAGGAACTCATCATCATAAACCAAATACTTATTCATTGCTTTATGGTCAATTTTGTGGGGAAAAAAAAAGGAATAATACAAGGGCCGAGGTTGGCAAGAAGACCGATAACAGAAAAAAAAATTAATAAGAAAACTAAAACTAGTATTAGGTGATTAATTGACTCATTGTAGGTCAGTAAAATGAAAAGGAAATCAATGTGTAAGCTCTGAAATTGCATAATAAGCAATCATAATGGGAAGTGACACCAGAATGCCGATGATTGACCTGTAATATATGAAATTCGCATAAAATAATCAGATCATATATCACGTATATGGATGAAAAATAGAGAATAAAAATGAAAAAAGAATCCATAATGGTAAAAATGTTTTTTTTTTTTTACAAAACGACTTACTTTGGTGAAATGATTTTGTACTACTAGCTTGTATAAGCTATTGAAAAGATTTAGAATAAAATATATTTTTATTCTATTAATGTGTTGCGCTAGTCACTAATTTCTCTAATATGTATATTATATTCTATATTCCGAATTGAGCTGAATAGAAGATGTGAAAAAAAAGAAGAAATAAATGATGAATGAAATAACTTACACAGCGCTAACAATCTCAGGGTGAAGTCCATATTCTTTTGCCAAAACAAAAGAGGCGATGCCGGGGGGTAATGCTGCCTACAATCATAAAATACGTGTTATTTTCAGTTATTGGATAGAAATATAATTATAATAAAAAATGCTTCCCTAAATTGTCAGGTGGGAGGGTGTTCCAATCAAAATTTATTTCGATTGAAATGTTATGAATTAATTTTCTTTTCCTTAGAAATCAACTTTCTTCTTTTAATTATTCAAAAATGTAACTACTGGTAAAGTTGTTCCCATGTGATTAGGATGTCACGGGTTCAAGCCATGAATACAACCTTTTGCTGAAATGCATGGTAAGAGACTGAGTATAATAACCCTTATGATTCGGCCTTTCCCAGGACTCCACGCATAGCGCAAACTTTAGTGCACTAAGATACTTTTTTAAAAATCGACATTGAAATTTAATATAATTCCTCTAACTCAGGTCAACAACGAATAAAACTTCAAAAAAAAAAAGGAAGAAGAAGCCCAACCAAGTATTTTTAAAAAAAGAAGAAGAAGAAGAAAGAATTGGGGTAGGGGAGGGAAATGGAGGAGGGAATTACAGGATGGGGGAATCAAATTTTCAGCCCTCGCCAACAAGATGAAAATTGAGACAACCAATCAATTGACCTATTAGGATTCCCCTCCGACCAAGTAAATGGTCATAATGCAGGTTAGTAATTAATTTTACTTGGACCATATATAATGCCTAATGGTATCATTTCAAATTCTCTGAACCTAATTTAAGACAAATGAAAATTGTATAATTATGATAAAAATTATACCTGGAGTATGGCAGCTCGTAAAACATTGCCATGTAAACCTACGATGAAGGATCCTATGGTCATCGTAGCTGGTCCTACAAGAAACCTCAAAAACAGTCCAAATACTATCACACCTGTGCCACCGGCCAATATTTTCTGTTGCATTGCCACAAATAACCCTGCATTCATGTAATTACAAGTTAAAATAGTATGCAATATGTAAAATGTATTCTATAGGAACGTTTTCCTTGGGTCTAGCTTAGTAACTTGGTTTATTTTCTAATTTTTAAAGTAAAAAGATATGAATGTTTCTTAATATAGTGAATGCTAGAATTTCTTTCCAAAATATCAAATTTTAAGCGTGTCTTAGTTGTATATAGTGCAATTTTTAAAATGTTTTAGTGGATTGAATAATAAGTTTGATGTATTTTATATCTATGGAAACAAAATATATAAAAATGATAGGAGTCCATAATCTGTTGAATATTGCTAAAATTTTAAAACTGTCGAATTACTTGAAGGGTGAATAAACAACTATAATATTATAAACAATGCATCTATCATAGAAACTCTATTATTACATATTATGGTACTTCCTCGGTCCATTTTATGTGGCACACTTTCTCTTTTAGTCCGTCCTCAAAAAAATGTCACATTTCTATAATTAGAAAAAGTTTAACTTTGAAATTCATCTTTTACCCTTAATGAAATGATTTACAATCACACAAATGTTCAAGAATTATTTTGGACCATAAGTTTCAAGTGTCTTCCTTTTTTTCTTAAACACTGTGTCAAATCAAAGGGTGTCACATAAAATGAGACGGAGGAAGTATTACTTTTCCATTGCATGAGTTAGTTTAATTTCATTTGCAAGACAATGATAATTAATATCATAGTTTCATTTTTTTCCCATATGATTATTCTAACATCAAACTAGCAAATACTAATAATTAGGTGGGAAGATAGAGATGTAAGTGTTGAAAAGGTCACCAATAGTAAACATTCCAATGCCACTTCCTGCCTTTGACATTATTGATATGCATTCCTTCACAATATTCGGCAGTCCGAAATGCCACCTAAAAATAACATAAGTTCTTAATTCATAGATGAATTCAAAATTTAAAATCAACACGTTCAAAATGGATGTGATCAATTATAATTTATTATTTTAAAATCTTGTTGGATACGTATAATTGATTCGATACAAAGTAGTAGGTACAGTTGAGCGCATACAAAATTCGCTCTAAATTTTCCTTTAAACAGAAAAAATACCGACACAAAAAAAGAGAAATCTCAAATAAAATAAGTTATTTTTAACATACCTGTCCGCTACCAGAGACCACATTATGCCAAGAAAACAAGCATAAAAGTTAGGATTCTTGGATAACTTAGTCCATGCAACCTTCATTACTGATCCCAAAGATGGTGCTTTTGTGCCTGATGATGTTGCATTATTATGTCCTTCTAAATCTTGATTAGCATCATCACATGAAGCCATAATCTCATTTTTGGCATTTCTCAATTCCATCATGAATTGTATGATTATGGACCAAATGAGAAATTGAATTGCCAATGATTGAGTCACTAAATCAACTCCTACTTGAGGACTCATGGCATGCAATACAGGAATCCCCATAACAAGTGCATTAGTTAAGCTACAAAATGAGAAACTTGTTATGGACCAAGAAAAGCTCCCTTTGCTATAGAAATTAGCCCACAAAGTGAGAACAAAACCAATGATAGCTTTAGCAATAAGATCACCACAAATGAAGAGATAGTTCATTTTATAGGGATTTACTTGGGAAATGAAGTCAAAGGTGAAGAAAGGAAGAACAAAGAAGTAGTTCAATCTATTAATAGCATCACAATGCTCAGCATTAAGTTTGTGCCACCATTTTACAGAACCATAACCTAGACCTAATGCCACATAAAGTGGCATCATGGCTTCAACAACCTTGTAAATATCTGCCCACCCTATCATCTTCTTCTTCTTTTTTTTGTTGTGTGGAAAGAAATCAAGAAAATAAGGTATGTGAATTCTTTAGGAACATCTTAAGTTACCTTACCTTAAACACCACCTACTTATATACTAATTACTTAGAGGCTTGTCCAATGAGACAGATTCCTTTCTTGTTGGAAACACATGTTAATTTGAATTTGAGTCTATTGAACAATGTATCTAGTCAAACATAGAGTGCTTTAGTTACCGATTCATCCGAAAGATAAATTAATAATTATATAATTAATAGATTCAAACCGAGTATATTAAATGAGTTCTGATAGCATTCCGAACTCAAACTCATAGGGTGTGTTCAGTATGGATGAAATCATTTTGTTTTTCAATTTTTCCATATTCGATTGGTTAAAATTTTGGAAAAATATTTTCCTTAAAAAAATGAAGTTTCTTAAAAATAACGGCAATGACTTCCCTAGTGAAAGTAGGGAAAACAAGTTCCATATGTGGCATTTCACATTGATTGTGTTCTTCCCACCCTCCAACATACCTGTGATAGCAATTTTCATTAATGAATGAGAATACAAAATAAAACTTAACGCATTCATTTCTCTAGAATTGATTATACAGATGAAAAATACAAAGTAAAAATTATTGTATTCATTCTCTGAATTGCTTGAGAGAAAGTAATTGTGACTTTAATGAAAGCATTCAACCGTTATTTTCTTAACCGACAGAGCTATTCTATTTCTCATCATAACCTTCACTTTTTACACCTATATATTGAGATGTACTCTTTCCTTTATGAGAGGGTACACACAGAGCGAAAGAAATATTATCTCTTTTATCTTTCTTTCTCAAATACTCCATCCTTTCTTCATGACTTCCTTTCTTTGTTAATTTCTGGGCAATTGTTTTGTGCAACTCTAAACTTTCAGTCACGAGTGCACGTATTTAAAAGTAGCTATGGAACCTTGGGGAGTGACCGGCCTTAATAATTTGCACCGAAGTCAGGTCGAAATTTCTTTCAAGGCAGTGGTTTGCCACGACACAGTATTTTGTGACTATTTTCTTGCTATTTATTATTCAGTTTAATATCAATATTGTAATATTTTTCTCAATAATTTGAAAGCGATTTTCTTACGTACAATATGGAGAAATGGCTATTTCCTTGAACAAAACTTTTTCTGATCTGTCAAAGCTTGAGTCATTGGACGAAAATAATTTTAAACATTGGATCACATAAATTCCTGATTTTCTTTGAATAATTAGAAGTTGATTATGTTTTATTTAACGAACCTCCTACTGATGGTTCTAACATTATTATTGATTTTAGCACTGTTGTAGTTGTTGATGATGCTGCTAAAAAGAAGTTTGAAAAAGATAACAGAATTGTTAAAGGACATTGGCTGAACCATATGACTAATCATTTATTTTATTTATTTGTTACTTATAAATCTGCTAAAGAAATATGATACAATTTGAAAAAGAAATATGGCGTTGATGATGCAAGAAAAAAAAATATGTTCGTCCAGTGAATTAAATTTCAGATAATTGACAATAACTCAACCATGAAACAAGATCATGAATATGAGAACTTGACTATTGATGTTCTCAACGAGGACATGAAGATGTGTAAGATTTTTCAAGCCAATGTTTTACTTGAAAAATTCCCACCATCTTGGAGTGATTATAGAAATCAAATGAAGTATAAGAAAAGAAATTTAACTCTTCAAGAACTTATAAGTCACATGAGGACTGAGGAGACAAACCGTCTCAAAGATAAGATAGAAGCTCTTTCTCTTAATTTTTCTAAAACTAACCTTGTGGAATCTTCTGGTACTATTGTGAAAGACAGGTTCAAAGACAAACAAAAGAAAGTCCCGAAAAAGGGACAGTTGAAGAAAAAAAATTACTTCAACTAGCCAGAGAATCAAATTAAAAAAACAAAGGAACCTTGTTTTGTCTGCGAAAAATGTCACGCCCCGAGCCTACCCCCTAGACGTAACACGAGACTCAAGGTCACAAGTAATCTCAAGATAACCCTCTGACATTAGCATAACTTAAAAACTGAACAAAACATAAGAACGGAAGCTGAACTAAAGTAATGAGCAACTTAATCTTGTTATAAAAATATAAGTCTAAAAATGACAATATGAATTAAACTGAATATCTTACTCTATGTCTCAAAGCCTCTATTACTGACGATGGGATAAGCCCCGAACTAACTCTAAATACTGAAAACTGAATGAAAGAACTAATAGTCTAGAATAAAGCTAAACTCCAAGTCCTCGAATGAGGAAAACTCACCAAGTTGGCTGGATGTGCTACTGATCTACTAGCCTCGAATCTGGAGGCGAGCTACTGAATCTACATCATGATAGGATGCAACACAAAGAGGTATACAGTCAGTACTATGGAATGTACTGAGTATGATAGATATGCATAAGTCATGATAAAATATACTTAAAAGCATGCTTAAAACTGATATCATGCATATTTCATGGTAAAACATGCTTAAAGCATAACTAAAACTGAAGTTGTACAATAATAGTAAAATCTGTAATGAAGTGACTCGATGCAATATCATAAGCAAGATATACTTGAAAACCATAAGTAACAATAGAAGTTCTGAAATCTGAAAGCAAAGAGTCAATACACTTAAAATCTGAAACTGTTTCTGTGGGAGGTTCTCTAACCGATATAGACCATGTGAGCTACATGAAATTCGATGTATCCGCCCCATCGAGATGACCTAATATACCTTGTCATGGTATAAAGGCATAACTGCGGTGTGATCACTAATTTTAATACCCAACAGAGGAGACTTATGAACCTACGAGGGTACGTAATTCTGGGACTAAGGATACGCTCACCCCGTCTAACTCGGTGCTAAATACTACTCTCAAAACATACATATAGCTCATATAATACTGGTGACATGTCTTATGTCAAAACTGTTCTTAGCTTAGGTAGACATATCTAGATGCCAAACCTTTCATAAAATATAAGGATATATATGATGTCCAAAATTGTTCTTAGCTTAGGTAGACATATCTAGATGCCAAACTTTTCATAAAACATAAGGACATAACTGATGCCCAAAACTGATGAAAAAGCATAAGGAAATATCTCATGTCATGCAAATCTCAATCATAAGTCCTAAAACTTAGAAATACCATAATTCAAAATATACGTTTCCTTCTAAATTCATAGCTTGAAGAAGTAGACATGAAAATTCATAATACTTGAGGCCATGTTATCTAAACATGCCAAATTTCACTTGAAAATATGTAATTCAATAAAATCATACTAGAAATCTTTCTTTATGCATGGGATTTTGAAAACACTTAAGGAATCTCAATTAACACATGGGTAATGAAGGAGAAAACATGAATTGATACTTGAAAACTTAATACACAAGTTTCCCCCAATTTGGAATCAAAGTAAAACTTGGGGGTTTTGGGCATAAGAGTGAAAGGAATCCCTTATTGAATACCCACATACCTGAACTTGAAGAACTTCTAGCTAGAACTTTGGGGATGAAGCTTGGGGAAGAATCCTTAAGGTTGAGGTGGAGACTTGGAGAAGAAATCTGAAAGAAAACTCTTGAGAGACTTTCTTGCTTGAGCTTCTATGGTCTTGCTTGTTTGAAACCCTAGATATCTTGAGAGAATTGTTTAGAGGTAGATTGATGTTCTTATGAGAAATAACCTCTTTTGGGTGTTTAAAGGATGAGGGGAAAGGCTTGAGGTAAGGAAAGGACCAAACTACCCCCAACTTAAATGCTGAAAAAAATACAGAAAAGTCATCGGACAACGTTCCCCACGGGCCATCGTGGCTCCCACGAGCCACCGGATCCAACTGTCGGCTTCATGAGGGTCAAATAGCCTCACTGGAAAGTTCTCACACCCTGTCACCATGGGCCATCGTGGTCACTATGGGCGTCGGGACTGCCGTTAGAGCTTCCCATGCCCGTCGAATTTTTGACAACTGACAGTGCTTCACTAAAATGCTCATAACCTTTTACTCCAGACTCGGATTAATGAGAGGTTGGTGGAGTTGAAAATAAGATTCATATACCTTTAATTTGGTGGGTACTAGGTCACCTAACTCTTTATATTCTAGGAGTTATGATCGTTTGAAGTTGACCCTAGTAAGAACTTACATGAAAACTAAATCGGTAGAAGGGCTTTCAACTTAACTTTGAGCTAGGGCTCCTTTATGACATCAATTCACATCTAATACTCCTTCAAAACTTAGGAACTAATATTAATACTTAGATATAAAGAAAATTTATCTATTTCGGGTCTAACAATGCATGAAGAATAGTTCAGATCTTGATTTAAAATTTTTGGGGTGTTACAGAAAATTTGATCACAGGGCTGCCCAGTGCTATCTAAGACAAGGGAAAAACTCAAAGTAGTGAGAAAAAGATGATTCCCAATCTCATCTTGATGAGAGTGATGAAGTGATTGTTGCTTTAGTCATCGAAAGAATCTGGTGGCTAACAAGACTGGCTGGTGCTGGACACAGGAGCTTCAAGACATTTTTGCATCAACAAGGAGTTGTTTCATGACTTTGAGGAGTCCACTAATGGCGAGTGTGTCTACATGGGTAACTCCACTACTGCTGGAGTTATGGGTAAAATTTTTTTTTAACTAAAATTAACTTCTGAAAAAACATTAGCCTTGAACAATATTTTGTACCACTTGTCAACAAAGTAGACCTTAAACTTATTTTTGAAGATGATAAAATAATTACTTCCCGTGAAGGAGATTTGTTGAGAAGAAATATCTTAGTAGGGGCTTATTTGTACTGAACATTATTCAAGAGATTGTCAATAATGCAAGTACTTCTAATTCTTCTTGTATTACCGAGTCTATTAATTTGTGATATGGTAGACTAGGTCATGTTAGTATTGCTTCTATTAAAAGACTTAAAAATAAAATTAATCTTTGAAATTAAAACTGATAATCTTTTTAAGTGTCTTATGTGTGTAAAAGAAAAATATGCTAAGACACCTTTTAAATATGTTACTAGTAGAAAGATCGAATTATTTGAACTATTATATTCAGACTTAGCAGATTTCAAGAACACTATTAGCAAAGGTGAAAAGGTATTACATTACTTTTGTTGATGACTTCTCTAGATACACTAAGGTATATCTTTTTAAGTATAAAGATGAGGCTGAGAGCATGTTTTTGAAATTCAAAGCAAGTAGAAAATTAATTAGATAGAAAAATTAAGAGATTTAGATCCGATAAAATAGGTGAATATAGTACTAAAACTCTAGAGAATTTTTGTGAAAAAAATGATATTATACATGAGGTTAGTGCTCACTATACTCCCCAAATAAAATAGTATAGCCGAATAAATAAATAGAACCCTTAAGAAAATAATGAATTCTATGCTTTTAAGCTCTGATCTATCTGACAATATGTGGGGAGAAGCTATCTTGTGTGCATGCTATATTTTTAATAGAGTCTCTTATAAAAAGTTGGACAAGATCTCGTATGAATTGTGAAAAGGGTTTGCCCCTAACTTAAAATTTCTGAAAGTGTGGGGGTGTTTGACTAAGGTTGGTCTACCTGAGTATAAACGGGTAAATATAGGTCCTAAGATTTTTGACACTGTCTTTATTGATTATGCTCAAAATAGTGTTGCATATAAATTTATGTCTTTGAATGATCATTCTATTTGTGAGATGCAAAAATTTTTGAGTGTATTTTTTCTTTAAAAAATGATATATATATTGATGTGCAAAATAATACGTCTATATCTGCGTATGCTAATTCTCATATTGTTCCTTCTTCTGATGTTATTTCAAATGAGAATGAAAATAAACTTAGAAGGAGTAAAAAACGTAGAACTGAGACTAGCTTTGGTCCTGATTTTATCTCTACCTTTTTGACTGAGAATTTTGATATTGATACTTTAAATGATGAATTAGTGTCTATCTACTTAATAGAAGAAGACCCTAAGACTTATGAGGAAGCGATGAGATTAATAGATGTGATGTTTTGAAAAGAGACCATTAAAAGTGAATTAGATTCTATAATTTTTAACCACATATGAGACTTGTATGATTTCTTCAAAGGTTGTAAACCCATAACTAGCAAGTGCATATTTAAGAAGAAATTGAGACCTGATGGTACAATTGATAAATAATAAGGCTAGACTTGTAATTAGGAATTTTAACCAAAAAAAAGGTGTTGATTACTTTGATACTTATTCTCTTGTGACTAAAATAACGATCATTAGAACTCTTATTGCTTTAGTCACTATTCATAATTTAGTGATACACTAAATGAATATCTAAACGATATTTTTAAATGGTGATATAGAGGAAGAGATCTATATGACTCAACCTGATGGCTTTGTGGTCCCAGGACAAGAGGATAAAATATGCAAATTGAGAAAGTCTTTGTATGAACTAAAGCAGACACCTAAGTAGTATGACAAGTTTAATTTCACATTAATAAATAATGACTTTATTGTTAATTCATCTGATACCTGTATTTATTCTAAAATGATAGGATCGGATTGTGTCATTATATATTTATATGTGGATGACATATTAATCTTTGACTCTAATGTGAATGTTATCAATGAGATTAACAACTTTTTATCTTTTAAGTTTAAAATGAATGACCTTAGAGAACCAGATGTGATTTTAATGGTTTCTCTTTATGTCAGTCTCATTATATTGAAAAGATGTTAAATTTTATTAATTATTTTGATGTAATTTCAGTGAGAATTCCTTATGACTCTAGCATACATTTGAGAAAGAATAAAGAATTTAGTATTTTACAAACTGAATATGCTAAAATAATTGGGAGTGTAATATTTTTCATGAACTATACTCAGTCAGCTATAGGTTATGTTGTTAGCAGATTGAGTAAATATACTCATAATCCTAGTAGCGAACATTGAAATGCTCTTCATCACTTGTTAAGGTATTTGAGAGGTACTATGAATTGGTGTTTGTATTTTAATAATTTTTCTGTTGTTTTAGAAGGTTTTTATGATGCAAACTAGGTAACTAATAATGCTGAAGTTAGCTCCACTAGTGGCTATGTGTTTATTTTGGGTGTAGGTGATATTTCATGAAAGTCTTTCAAATAGACTTGTATAGCACGTTCTACCATGAAATCTGAATTCACTGCTCTGAAGTTGGCAGGGAAAGAAGCTGAGTGGCTGAGAATTTTTTTGGGAGATATGCCATTATGGGGAAGACAATCTTTACTAGTCTCTTTACATTGTGACTCACAGACAATAATTAAAATTGCTAAAAATAGTGTGTACGATAAAAAAGAAGAAGACATATTCGGATTAGACATGGTGCAGTTAAACAGTTGTTCAAATATGGTGTTATTTTCTTGGAGTATGTAAGGCCGGAAAGAAATTTAACGGATCCTTTAATCAAGAGTCTGGCAAGAAAAATAATCCTTAAATCGTCAAGCGGGATGGGGCTAAAGCCTATGAATTGAGGTAGTATGATGGATACCTATTTGTGATCAAACGAAATTATATTAGGCCTCAATATAGACTACATATCCTATCCCTATGACGTAAATTAGTGTTTTATAAGATTGAGCTTATTTTGCTCTTAATGATTTCATAGCCTTAAGGTGGTCTATTTGTGATAGACTTGATTGATTCACCTACGTGAGTGTAAAGGTGTGATCGCCTTTTATGAAAGACTTGGGTCGTCTTTCTAAAGCACTCATAAGATCCAAGGTGTGTGCATGACTATAAAAGCACTTTGTGAGTATCACAAAGTTTGCATAAAATCAAAAATATGATATGTGTTGTGGGAGTGTCAATTTATGTCCATTTAGTTCAAGAGTACTTCACTTTGTGGATATTTATTGTTGCTTCATTTCACTACCTGTCAATTCAAATCGAAAAATATTGACACTTAAATACATGTTCCTTTTTTTTCCTAGAAATTATTCTTATTATTTTTCCTTTCGCATTTATGAGGGGTTGATATCAATTTTCATTAATGAATATACAAAATGAAACTTACCGCATTCATTTCTCTAAAATTGATTATACAGATGAAAAATGCAAAGTAAAATTTGTTGTATTCATTCTCTGAATTGCTTGAGAGAAAGTACCTTGTGACTTTAATGAAATCATTCAACCATTGTTTTCTTAATCGATAGAGCTATTCTATTTCTCATCATAATGCTCACTTTTCACACCTATATATTGAGATGTATTTCCTTTATGAGAGGGTACAGACAGAGAGAAAGAAATATTATCTCTTTTATTTGTCTTTCTCAAGTACTATATCTTTTCTTGACTTCCTTTCTTTGTGAATTTTTGAACAATTGTTTTGTGCAACTCTAAACTTTGAGCCATGAGTGCACGTGTTTGAAAGTAGGTGTGGAACCTTGAGGACTGACCGCCCCTTAATGATTTGCACCGGAGTCGGACCGAAATCGCTTTCAAGGCAGTTGCTTGCTACGACATAGTATTTTTGACTATTCTCTTGCTATTTATAATTTCAGTTCAATATCAATATTTTAGTATTTTTTCTAACAACCTCATCTTCACAGTTCATCCCACCCCCATAGCCCCCAACCCCACCACCCTACACCCCTACCTCTTATTTCCACCTTCATCTTACATAATATTTGGCTAAATTATATACAAATTCTTTTAGGATAATATTATTTACTTTTGTACCAAACACAAAAAAAATAAGTAAAAAACCCACTTATTTTCATGGAAAACATTTTCATTCATACAAAACACATCCATAATGTTTAAATGTACATAAGATCTCCATCTGGTCAAACAAGTGATCTATGAAGACCTAGTGAAACACAAAAATAGTAATTAAAGAACAATTTGCAATAGTAAATCAAGTTTTAATCGGTAGTCAAACTTGCTAATAGACTAATATTATAAGAATAATTAATTTGGGGCCTTTCTTGTTAACCCAATAAATGCTCATGCATGACTGACTTGACAAATTCTCACTTGGGGAGTTATGAAAGTCTTCTATTCCTTTTAAGTAAGATTTGGTTGGCTACTGCTCCCTTCATCCATCTTTATTTATTCAGTATATTAAAAATAAATGTTTAATAATACTTGTTCAGTTTAGAAAACTAATGTATAATTTATCATTTCGTGTTAATTTTATACTTTCTATTAGATATTATTCATTACCAATGCATTTTCAAAAGCATTAAATTTATTATATTCAAAGGATGATATAGTAAAGTTACCCCCATTATTTATTATTTTTTGAAGTGTATACTAAGTCAATAGTGAACAAGTAAAGATGGACGGAGAGAGTATTGACTAGCTAGTAAGCCACAAAGGAAATTTAGAAGAACAACTAACGTGTCATACTAATTAAGAAAGTATAACATGTGATAATTGATTGACTTGAGAAAATTCTCAGACCATAGGAACTTCACGTCGACGGGATTAAAATAAGGATCATTAACATGTGCTAACTAAACTGTTTTAATCGACTTTGACATGGACTAACATGATTAAATAGACCTTTTCTTTTTACTACGATAGAGGAACGACTCCTATTTACAAATCGATCCTATTAAATAAAAATAAAATAAACAACGGAAGACTCTCCCTTTAAAATATTATTCACTGCTAAAGTACATCATGTGAGTAAATCAGTAACTTTCTAAGTAAGCTAGAAGTTACATGAATATTTGTATGCGGTAAAAAAGGGTCCTGAGTAGATAGATGAGTGATGCGGTGATACATGATAAGGATGACCGATTTTAACTGTTCAATAAAAAGCATCAGGTAATATCTTCGGGACATGACATATATATGCAACTCGATTTGGGACGGTTCTGGAGTTGGTACTATCAGGACCAATATCATGCCGATAAGGCTCATATAGTTTCGAAGACACGAGATCGAATGCTAAACCACAGTCGAGCAAGATAAAGATGAGATAGACTTGTAAGCTCGCAAATCACAGGAGATGTTGAGATTTTCGCCGACCGCGTAACTGTAGAATTCGTGATCAAGGGGAAGACCTAAAAGGGGAGAGTTTAACGGAGGCTGCTCCCTAGCTAGGGTTTCTTTATAAATATTTATTTAGTTATTTATAATAGGGGTTCCACAATTTCTATGAAGGCTCACAACTCTCAAGCTCGTTGACGATTATAATCAAGGCTACAATACATATTTCATATTTTACTATTTTTTATTATAGTTCTTACCTTTGTTATCATTATGATAGGCCAAAATATATATATTTAATTAGTATTTATTTTATATTTTATTATTTTATTAATTATAAAATTTTGTGCTTAATATATATTTTTGATGTGTAAAAATAAAGGATGATAAGATGAAGAAATTTGAAGCAAAATTGAATGAAAAATAAAAAGTTATATAAGGAAATAAGCAAGTAGCTCAATGAATTGAATTTTATATAATATAATATATTTTTTTTAAAGTTAAAGTGGCACAAGACCTTTTATTAAGAAAAAGTAAGGGCAAACCACAAAAAGCACACAATTTTAACCCTTAATTACTCTCTTAAACAGTACTTTACCTATTTACTGTTTTTATCACCTTTTTGATTGCGGATACATGCGTTATTGAAGCTGAGTCGATATATCTCAGATACATCATGAATTTAATTGGTAGATTAAAATGGAAAGTAACAAAAATAGCGTTAAAAAAGGAGAGAATCGCGTTTCCAACTCATAACAGAATCAAAAATATCTTCTCCTTCTTTTTGAAAGCAAAAATTTAAAATATTATCGTCTCCTTCGTAACTACACCACTTTCTTCTTCTCAAAATGAAATTGCACAGTAATTTTTTGTTGATTTTTTTGTTGTACGTAATGACAACAGTGTCAATGTTGCTAAGGCATTCTGATTTTTAAATTTTTTCAATTCAATACAAATCTTTCAAAATTGATGGGATTGTTATCCTGGATGATGTTTCTTACGAAGATTTATTTGCTGCCATAGCAATAAAACTCAGTGTCAATGTATCTAAGCAACGAATAGAGGCTAGATACATCATTGAAGGTAATTCGATAGCAATGGAGATTCGAAATGATATGTGAGTGAAACTGTTTATTAAGGTGTTAAAACATGTATCTAATTTTACGATATATTTTTTGTGCATTACTACTCATGAGAGGAAGATTGGATGCAGTAGTAGTGGTTTGATTGAGTGCGAAGTAGAGACAAACGCAATTGAGTGTATCGAGGATAATGATAATGATATACTAGCACTGATTGCTGCTGAAAATTTTAAGGCAATTTGTGCAATCAAAATGGATGTTGATCACTTACTTATTCATGCCAATAACAAGATAGTAGAGGTGATGAATTAGATGTACATGGACAAGGAAACTGTTGCAGCTGTGATGACTAAATATACTATTGACCATAGATTTCAGGTCAGAGTGAAGAGGTCGGACAAAAAGAGGTGGGTTAATTCAACAAAATATGGCTAGATATATGTAATTGGTATGACATGTATTGTATGTAGTGTACACACAAAAAAACTAGATACATAGTATTTTAAATAGATAAACATTACTGAATCAATAAATATTTCATATTCTGTGTAAGGAACATCAGTTTTGTTGCGTAGATACATTATTTTGATTTGTATAAGAATAATCCGTATATACATTAGACGTAGAATCAACTAAAAAATTATAGTACGTGTAAGATGTGCTAGATATATTTTTTGCTGTGTGATATTAGATAATGGCCATAATACATGCTAAAATTATTAGATACATTGAGTTATTTGTCTAACATACATAATCTGTGTCTGTAGCTATCTCCTTAAGTATGTAAATCAATAGTGTCCATGAAAGTTTAGGTCATCATGGTTGAATCATTCGCCTATCTTTGTGGTTAGAGAATTCATTGATAAGCACACATGCCCAATGAAGGATAGAGTATATGATCAACGTCAAGCTACAATTTTTTTGGTGGAATTATTGTATCAAAAGTGGTGAATCATAAAATAAAAAAACACACACACCAAATGACATTATTGTTGATGTAAAATATGTACTTAGTGTGGACATTAACTATATGAAGGCATGACATTTCAAGGAGAGGGCTTTGAAGATGGTAAAAGGTGATCCTGTTGATGGCTACAGACAAATGCCTGGATACTTATATATGTTAGGATCAGTATATCTTAACTCTTACATAAAGATGCATAAGTTTGAAAAAAACGAGTCATCTATCTGTTTATAGAACTGTATCCACTAAGCAATGGATTTCAGCATTGCAGACCAGTAATCATAGTGAACGCTTATCACTTAGGTGGATCATATAAGAAAACTTTTGTTTCAGTTAGCACGTTGGATGGAGCAAATATACTTGGATACATATGAATTTTACTTTATTTTTACTAAAATGTATATATTAACAACTATTCTGTTATAGATAACTATTTGAGTTGTAGATACATGTTCCTTAACAGATAGCAGGAAATAGTATTTGAGAGAATAAAATTATACTAGATACATGCCATGTATATTGTAAGTTCTATATATATGAACTGTGCCTGATACATGGTATGTATATGTTACATTGTTCTAAGCTCTGCAAAACTAGCAATTAAGTTGCTTATGATTTTAATTTTTTATCAGGGCATATACTATCAGTTGAATATGGATTATTGATTGAGAAAATGACTCTTCATGAATGTAATTTTTTCAATATTTTAAATTTGCTTTTGAAAAGCATGCAAATATGTGTGTTATTTCAGATCACAACAAATGCATAATTAAGAGCGTAAGCATAGTATATCCAACTGTACAATATTATGCTTGTATGTGACATATGTGAAAGAATGTGTGTACAAATTTTTAAAAGAGTAAAGATCCTTGAGCAATATATTTTTGTCACGTCCCGAGGCTACCCCCTAGGTGTAACACGGGATCTGGGATACAAATGTCCCAGATTAACCCTTGATCATAGCATACTCAAGCATAACAAAAGGGTAAGTGGAAATATAATAAAAGATAATGGGAATCCATAACAGAATATCATAAAGTCTACTAGAACTCAAATCCGGAAAATACAACCAACTATATCTGAAGCCTCTAAATCTTAAAGTACGAGTTGATGGGACAAAACTCCAATTAACTCAGAAATTCAACGTAAATGACATAAGGAAGATAACTCATAACTCTGGCCCTCGATTGATGAGAACTCACCAATCAGGTAAGCTGAAAAGATGGCACTGACTAGCCACGGGCCTGAGGGATAGAGCCTAAATCTGCATCATTAAGAGGATGCAACACAAGATATGCGTCAGTACTATTGAATGTACCAAGTATATGAGAAATGCATGAACATGAAAAAAATATGCTAAGTATGTTTTAACAATCGAAATCATGCTTTAAAGGTAAAACTGGATGCAAATGACTCTATGAAATACCACAAGATGAAAACATGATCATAAACAAAGAATCTAAAATCTGAATAAGAGTCAAATACATTTTTAAAGCATAAACTGTTTCTGAGGGAGGTTCTCTAACCGACATAGACCATGTGAGCTACATGAAATCCGATATATACGGCCCATCGAGAGGACCCAATATACCTTGTTAGGGTATAAAGGTATGACTGTGGCGTGATTACTAAATCTGATGCCCAACAGAGGGGAGTTATAAACCTACGGAGGCACGTAGTACTGGGACTAATGGTACTCTCACCCTGTCCAACTCGGTGCTAAATACTACTCCCAAAATATACATATAGCTCAGATAATACTAGGCATATCTGATGCCAAAACTGATCATAACTGATGACGTATCTGATGTCAAAACTATTTGAAAAGCAATAAGACATATCTGATGCCATGAAATTTAAATTCATACATTTAAAGACTTAGCATAGCTATACTTCAAATCATGCTTTACCTTTCTAATTTCATACTTGAAGAATTAGGCATGGAATTTCATAAACACAAGAAAGGTCATGATATCTAATCATGTAAAAATTTTCTTGAAAACATGCAATTCAATGGGGTCATGCTAGAAATCAACTTTAATGCTGGGCTTTTAAAACCAATGGAGGAATCATAATCAAATCATAATTAAGCAATAAGAAGATATGAATTTAAGCATAGAAACTGATTTCATAAGTTTTCCCCAATTTAGATCAAAACCCTAATTTTACAAGTTAATAATTCAATTTGAGGATTGGGATTTTTGGGCACAATGGTGAAAGGAACCCATTGTTGAATACCCACATATCTTGATTGAAGTTAACCCACTTGAAATTGAAAAGATTTGGAGACTTGGACTTGGAGCTTGAGACCTTGAGCTTGAGAGGGTTCTTTTCCTTTTTGGGAGATGAATGAGGTAATGAGAAGGGACTTAGGCTAATGAGGATAACAACCCTTCTAGAAATAGTCAAAACGACATCATTTAGGAGTTAAAAGGATGGGTAATGACTAAAATACCTCTGGGACATAATTAAAAAAAACTGAAAAAAGTTGACTTTCAGGGACCACAAATGGGTTCCACAAACCGTAAACCAAACCACGGCTCGTGATTTCCATCTGTCATTCCTGACCAAAGAACAAGCTATAGAAGCCAAACTATGGGTCAACAGGACAGACCTGTAGAATGGATCATGAGTCATAAACTCGAGTCGTCATTTCTGGGATCTGATCTGGTCTCTGATCAGGTTTCACGAGTCAACAGGACGGACCCGTAATTCAAACTATGGTCCATCGTCTTGACTCGTGGTTCCTAGGAATCAGTCAGTCCTCAGGTCTGATACTACGAGTTGACAGGACGGGCCATAAAATAAACTACGATCCGTAGAACCAACTCGTGGTTCTCAGATCAGAGTCTGAACCTGACAGAATTAAACTATGGATCCATTCCATGACTCGTGGTTCAAACCACGGTCCGTAATTTGACCCGTAATCCCTGAAAACTTCAGAATTTTCAGATTTCTTAAGTTTAAAGCTAGATCAAATTTTGGGGTATTACAATTTTATGCTATGACAAAAGCATACAAGGTAGAGAATTTTAAAATTCTGATAGAGAAAGTGGAGAAGATGGACCATAGAGTGAAGGATTATCTTATTAGGGCTGGATACGAAAAGTGGGCAAGAGTGTATACAACAATGAACAAGAGTAGAATGATGACTTCAAACATAGCTGAATGTATCAATGATTGTCTTCTTGAGGCACGTGAACTGCGAATTTATGAATTCTTAGAATATGTACGAATCGTATTTGGTTAATGAAATAAAAGTAATGGAGAAAGACTAGATATACATCAATCGAGTTAGGTGATAGATTTTAAAAAGTTCTCGTACTGAACGAGCAGAGATCATCTCGTATGACGGTGTATTTTGTAAAACTTATTTCTATTTTTCTGGTATGTAGTTAATAACAAATTTAATTGTGTCTTTTGTTTATGTATAATAATATATAATATACCCTACAATATTTTTTTAGGTTATGCCATCGTCGAATTTTATTTACTCTGTTAATGATGATGATAAAAGATACATTATCTGCTTTAATAAAAAAAAATATAATTATAAATGATTTTAGCTAGATGAGATACCATGTGTACACACACTTTTCATTTTAAAAAGCAAGAATATAACTGAGGTGGAGTTGTACTGCTCTGACTACTATAAGTCAACAACACTTGTGAAGATATATGAATTGTCATTTTCTCTAATGCCCAATAAAAAGAATTAACGTATACCAAAAATAGTTCAAAAAGAAGTGATTTTACCATCAAAATATAAAAGATCAACAAAAAAATCAAAGAAAGAAAGGCACAAAAAGATGAGTGAAGCACTTTACCAAAAATAAATCGGTGTGGACATTGTGGGCGCAAAACTCATAACAGGAGGTCGTGTGGTTACTTTCCACAACAGATTTGACTGATACATTAGATACTTTATTTTTACCTGACTGTTTTTAGTTGATGTTTGAACAAAGATTTTAATAAATGAGGTGTTTGTTATGAAAGAAGACCTTCGTGTAGCATGAAATAAGCTCTTGTGTTTAATAAGAGCTAGTTATTAATGTTTGATACATCATTATGTTTAATAAATAAGTTATTTATTATGTGAGAAGATTAATGAATATCATGAATTTATCAATGTTATATTAAGTAAGAATATTGTAGACCTATATTACGTATATTTTAGCATATATCTAGTCTAAGAGTAATTAAAACATTGACTGATACATGGAATGAATATGTTTCTAATTTTTAAAACATTAATACTATACTAGATACATGATATATATAAACTATTAAAGTGTATTTCTCATGGTATGTTCTTTTTTAGTTGTCATGTATTATTTACAAATATAATTTGTGTATATACAATTTATAACTAGATACACTAAAAAAAATATTTCTGATAAAATACTTTTCATATATATATAAGCAGACACATTTAAATATTCATAAAATATAAGATTGATATTAACTAGTTAATACAACCATGTATTTTGATGTATCTGGCATAACATAAAACCTATAAACAAACTCAAAAATAATAGATTGTTCAAACTATATTGGTAAAACACTAATCCAGATCTATAATATCATCAACATTCGTGTGGGTGAACTTACGCTTTGGGGATGATGGGACTTCATTATCACTGATTTTACCATCACTAGCCTTGTGTGTTCTATAGTTTCATAGTAGTGAAGCATATCTAATACGATGAACTTTGAATATCAAGACTTGGAGATGATATGAAAATTTGATCACTCAAATAATCAAGAACTCCACAATTTCTGCACACGTTTATGTATACGATTAAATATATTACTATATATTAAAAATATTAACTTATTTTCGTGTATGAAGGATACAATTTACAATGTTTTACTTTTTTGTTGTGCTATATTATTGAAAAAATCAATCTCAAAATTTTATTTATCAGTTTTATCCTTGTATGCATCAAGTTTGGTCCAGTCTGTTCACTCTATCTTGTCATAAAAATTAATATTTATCAAAAAAATAGTAATATTTCAGCGATCTTGTTAATTTCTGACTTGATTGTAGTTGTGTGGCCAACTGCCTAGTACGAGTCATAAATGCGAATAAACCTTTCCTTGAGTGATACAACTGTCAAAATCCAATGCATCTTCTCCTTAATTTTGACTAAAATGTAGACATCGTCTATCAAAATATCATCGTAAATTAGTAGGAATTCTGAAACCTTTAATATATGTAGAAATTGAATCTTCTTGGACAAAAACACTCACATCAATATCCTCTGTTTTCATGTAATATCTATGCCATATGTCACGTATAAGAGGAAGAAATATACACATAATCGTTGTGTATTTGTAGTTATTGTTGATCTGCTGCTTGAATTTTTTGCGCAAGTAGTAAAAGATGACATCCATATGCTGAAATAATTTAATTAATATATTTATAAGTGTATGAAATATTCATGAAGTTTGTTGCTCCCTTATGTTGATGAATATTAATGTGTGACAAATAAAACACTAGATACACAATAAATAAATAAATAAATAAATAGCAATTTAATTTGCACTAGAAACATGATTATAACACTAAAACTGGATACATTATACCAAGCATCTTTTTCATTTACACTTAATATAAGACTAGATACAAGCAAATCAAGATTAATAACTTTTACACTAGATTCATAATAGTAAAATTAAGACCGGATATATCATATTAAGCTACTTTAATATTTAGATATAACACTAAATATACAACAGTCACATCTGCATTAGATGCATGACACTAATCACTAACAATGAATATATCATTTTAATCTACTTCAGTATTTAGATATAACACTAGCTACATATAAAATCACTAACAATCACATTTACCCTAGATACATGATATTAACTCTTACTGGATACATCATATTAAGTTGTTTTAGTATTTAAATAAAACACTAGATACACAATAAATGACTAACATTAAAAAATATTGTATAATGTCTATTCTATTAGGGAGGCACCTTGTCTGATCCTGTAGTGATCATCTTTATCGTCCCTGGATGAGCTAAATATATTAGATAAAGCAGTCAAAGCGTGAAAAAATAAATATCGAATTGAAAAAAAATTGAAGCAAGACAATGAACATACTTGGTTGAATGGATTTCAGGAGCCCATCATTTATCCGGTCAACATATGCTTCGAAAAGATCCTCAGCATGCTCATCACTTATTATGTCAGACTCAAACAGATATTTCAAAGGCATACTGATATTGAATTTTTTTTTTATCTTTTTCACCGGGGAAATAATTTATCACATATAATGACATTGTATATCTAGAAGACCTGAAAATTCTCTAAGCCAGCATCTGATAGTCCATATGTACAACTATACTTCTGACAGGAACCTTCATTGAAAGCTGATTATCACTAATAAAGAATTGACTTTCAGTGTTTTTGTTTGGAGGTATTGCAATAATTGATACAACCACGAGAGAGAGATTCTTTGCAGTATCAGGTGTGCCTTCTTTACCAAATATTGCATCGATTGAAGATTCTTGAGGAAGCTCAAACTTCGCCTGTAATGTTGTTTAATAATTTTTTTTATCAATTATCAAATAATATATATGAAAAGCATATGAGTTGTCAATCAAATTTAGATAGTTGATAAAGTATTCAGTTTACATGGTTATTGAGTAAACTATGTAATTATTAGATACATGGCCATTAGTTAAGCTGAATGCATGATAAATCTAAATAAAAATATCCATTTATTAAAATAAATATTCAAAATAATTTCAGATACATGTCTATGTTGTAAACTGAATACATATGGTACTAGCTACATAGTGAATTTTATTTGAATATTGTGAAGGTTTAATCCTCTGTTAGAAATATGGTGATTGAAATATAAACACATAAGGCACGCATAATTATATGATATTACCTTCATATTACGATGATATTCATGAGTCTGATCTGTCGATCTGTCGGTAGATTTACTAGTAGAATCATTGGGAATGTTGACAGCTTCTGAAATATTAATTTTGGCTGAACTATCAATGTCTGCACTTTGATTTTCTTGTTCTTTTATATTTTAATTGATAGGAGTGTCCGTACCCTGAGAGTTAATTAATAATAAAATATACTAATATAAGATTTGTAATGTATCTAAACTGTAGTTTGAACTACCTTTGACTGTGGAACAAAATTCTCTTTTAATGTATTCATGATGGTAATGAATTGAGTCTTGACATAGTCATAAAGTATATCAAATCTTTTGTCAATCTGATCATTAAAAAATAAAAATATAAACTTGGCTATGTAAAAGAATTATTTAATATAGACAAATTTAATACTTACATGTCTTTTTAATGAATCTATTTCTCCCTTGCATGCGTCGTCCTCATTAATTTATCCACTGATAAATTCATCCATTGATTTTTTTAAATTTATTCGTGTGCAAATAATGATTGTCTTTTACTATATCCTTAGGTAGATAAACATGAGAATCTGATTTCATAATAGGCTCTGCATTCATAACTGATGTATCTTTCTCAAAGACGTATGGGAGATCGATGATACCGATATTATCAATAAAAGAAACATGTATTTGAGCAATTTTTGAGAGATAATAGAAATTCTTTTTCTTAGCTTTTTCTTTGCTGATTTTTCACTCTCATTAACATTCTTCTTGACTTTTTTGGGCTTAGAAACAAACTTTGATTTCTTTAAAGGAGGCTCGAATGATGGATCAGCTTCCTGGCATGCCTTCTTGAGGATATTTTCGGGTGGTGCAGAAGTAAAATCCTTATAGCCGTCTAGAATGGATACACTATTGGATTCTTTTGACTGAGGATCTATCAAAGGTTGCAAGTCAAGAATTGCAGATTCATTGACCGTGGGAGTAATATTTTGAAACACCTTCTGTCATGTAAAAACAGTAATATAAGTAGCGATAGAAATAAAATCATAGATGTAGAATGATATTGTACTAAAAGATATATATGTTGTTATACATGATACATGTCTAAGTATCAAGTGTAAATGTGCATATTGGATAGAGTAGAAGTTTTTATGTTTGATACATGTGTGTGTATCATATTAAATAATTTATACTTGATACATTAGTAATTTTGTCTACTGTATACATGACATGTATCATGTATAAGTATGTCATGCTGAAAACAATTGTGACCTCATATGTATCCTATACATGATATATCATATATTATGAAGATAAATCAAAAAGAGAAAGGGAACAACTTGAAAGTACATTTATCTTACTAAAGATTCCTGAGATGAGACTTTCGTACTTGAGCTTCTCACCAATAACTCGTCAATTTAATATCCTGGGAATGTAATCACCTTCATTAACAATAACTTCTTCTTTGACATCTGAACAACATTTATATATCCAAACTTGAATTGTGTATGACATTTCACAAATTCGGAGAAACTTTTTTTTGAAGTCAATGATATTTTTATAAGTTATGATTAGATTGTCAAATGCACGCTTGCCCCATGAATACTGATTGTATGTGTCTTTATCCACAAGATCAAAATATTTCTCAGGAATGCTCATTTTAGGGGTCTGTGAAATAATAAATGTGTCAATGAAATATAATATCGTCATTTTAACAACATCTTTACTATTATTGCCCCATCTCTTCTCTATGAAACATACAATTAATTGAAATTTGTTAACAGGGGTTGAACCTGGGAAATACTTCTTCTTGAGCCTGCTAATCTTATCATCAGGGAAATGAAAATCTTCATCGCTATCTATTTTAAATCAGTAATAAGAGCAAACTCAAGACAACTAAATCATAGAAGGGTTTGATTTGCACACAATCAGGACTCATTCGAATTGTCCTGCTCTACTTCAAGCATCATGATGCACCTAGAAATTTATCCTTAAAAATTATATTTGGGTATATTGGGATATACACCGAAGCATGTCCTCTCAAATGTTGCAAGTTCTTCAACTGTGAGTATTTTCGACAGGTCGTCAACGATCTTAGTATTGTGTTCGCTACTAACACAGAGAAAATAGGTAGGAAGATTTTCAAGAAAAAATTTAATTTTCTGAAAAAACATATGAGATATATCATCAGATGCAGTATTCTATATTAATAATATTAGCTGATACATCACTGTTTCTCAGAACCAATGCAGAAAAAGCTATGTATTATGTACAAAATGTTAGACACTAGATACATGAAACATGTGAATGAAATAACTGTGAAACACAACTATATTAATGAAATGATATGATACATCATATTTTCTCATAGCCACAACATAGGTTGTCATATATCATGTATAAAAAATAATTGATGTATATATAATTTACACTAGATACATGTAAAAATAATTAAAAATATTTGAATCATTAGAAAACACACAAAATACTTATGCATATACTTATGTATCTAATGTAAATCGTATGTATCATAACGATTGAGATGTATATATAATTTACACTAGATACATGTAAAAATAATCAAGAACAGTTGAATCATTAGGAAACACATAAAGTACTTATGCATATACTCATGTATCTAATGTAAATCGTATGTATCATAACGATTGAGATGTATAAATAATTTACACTAGATATATGTAAAAATAATCAAGAACAATTGAATCATTAGGAAACACAGAAAGTATTTATGCATATACTCATGTATCTAATATAAATTGTATGTATCATAATAATTATCTGGATGTATCTAAGCTATATTTTACCTTTATTTCAGCATCGTAAGCTTCGGCTCCAACATCTTTATCCTTTGATTTATCTGGGTCATCATTTGGTTGATTATTAGTTGTGTCTATAATATTTTCATGCAGTTACATCATCTTTGCAGGATCGTGCCGATGCTTAGGTTTATTTTCGATAAAATTCTAATCATCAACGTTATATTCACCAGGGACAAATTGAGTAGAATCTATTACAATATTGTCTAACTGAGTAACTCCCAAACTATATGAAGGCCCTTCGTTGTCTATTAATTGAGTTTTCAAAAATAAAAGTTTTTTAAAATTGGGTTTAGAAATTTGTGAATTTAAGTTGTAAAAGTAGAATTGAAAACTTGAATATACTATAGATACATAAATAATGGTACAATCATTAACAAAACTCAATAATTTTTAGTAAAAAACTGTCAAAATCTGTCATTAATGGTGAAATTAATTTTTTTAAGATGATAAAAAAGAAATAATGGGGGAAAAATAGTTTACCGTGAATATGAAGAATTGTGTTTGAACTATGACAGTTATTGTGATTGTAGACATCAAATTCAAAATATGGAGAAGGGAGGTTTGCCGATGTATCTGGGGGATGAAGGGAGGGGGGGTTGTTAAATTATTGTATAAAGTGTAATTAAAATAAAATAGTGGGTTATTTAGTAAATATGGTGGGTAGGCATGTTTATTTAGATAATTTTTTCAAAAAATAATTGTACAAACAAGGGCCAGCCAAAGCGAGGCATATCCAAAATAAAAAAACACGCAAAGAAAATAAAACATAGCAAAAGATAAAAAAAAAAGGAAAGTAAAGTGGTCAAGCTATCTAATTGAACTCAACCCTAAGAACTCGCCGCCCTCCTTGCACCTACGAAGATGTCAAAGATGCTGCATCATCATTGACAAGCTATGTTAGTGGAGGTAAGGAGGTTTCTTGGAACTCATTCTCTTTAATTTCGTGAAATAAAAATACCTCTTCATATCTATAGCTCAATGATAACAAACAATTTCAAGTTTTCGGCCACTATGAGGCACCTCAAAGCTCTCACCAGGTGTTGTAGCATCATACCCGTTAGAATTATTCTTCGAACTTGAAGTTGTGTTTTTCAGGTGAAGCAGAGGTGTCGGAAGATCTCAAATCCCTAATTTCTGGAGAGTGTAATAGTGAACTGACTAATTTGTGACATATTTTGTTTTCTTTCCATGGATTGAACCACCGAAGGAGTTGATAGCACCACTTAAAAGAATCACACTAGATGCCCCAAACTTCTATTATGGTGATGTACTTCTTGTACTCATTATTCTTATCTTTTCCCTTCTATGATTTTAACTGGCTGTTGTACTTGTAACTGTAAACTTGAGCGTTGTTATTGTTGTTGCTGCTCAGTTGATTGGGTTCTTCTCTTAATCTGATTTCCTTTCTCTAATCATCTTGACTCTAATACTACGAATTTGTTGTTTATCATTGTTCAGAATTCTCCTTGCTTGTGTTGGCATGCTTATAAAATCATTGAATTGAATGGTACCTGAAAAATCAAAAACCGTGTTAGTTAAATAGTCAGCTAGCTGATTTCCTTCTCTGAGAGTATGAGTCACTTTAATGTCCCTTTTTTCCATCCACTCTTTACTCCTCTGAACTTCAATGCTAATGGTCCATGGACTCTCCCAAATACCTTCAATCACAATTTCCATAATTAGTGAGCCTGCTTTCACATAGAGTGGCATAAGTTGTGCCCTTACACAATATTCTAGTCCTTATTCTATTTCCAGAGCTTCAGCCCCTAAGATAGTGGTGTTAGCCATGACTTCAGCACTTGCATATAAGAGATATTCCATATCATCTCTAATGCAAAATGCCAATGAACTAGGCCCAGGGTTCCATGTAACACCCTGGAAATCAAACCAGCAATCTAAGTTAAAATCTCAGAAAAATCTCAAATTTCCAGAGATGATGAGTCAGTCGATGGTTCATGGTTTGAAACCATAGTCCGTCCTGTGCACTCATTATCTAAGTTCCAGAAGACCTCTTAAACTATCCCAGAAATGATGAGTCAAGGGATGGTCCATCCTTCTGGACGACGGGCCTTCATCCCCAGCCGTAATCCTTGAAAGTTCAGAAAGTTCAGATCCCTCAAGGCAAACCACGAGTCAATAGGATGGTCTGTAGTTTGGAAGTACGGACCGTGGTGTGACTCGTGAAATGCAGTTCCAGTAGCCCTAATAAGTTTCAATGGAAAACCAAGGATCATATTAATGGTCCGTCTTTTGGGATGACGGACCGTAGACCAACTCGTGATCCCTGAAGGTCAATTTTTCCAGCTTTTTCTTAATTAAGTCTCAGGGGTATTTTAGTCAATCCCCACCCTTTTAACTTCTAAATGATGTCATTTTGAATATTTTAAGAAGGTTTTTCATCCTCATTAGCTTAAGTTCCTTCTCAAACCTTCATTCAACTTCCAAAAAGGAAAAGTTCTCCTCCAAGCTCCAAGTCTCAAGTTCAAAGTTCAAGTCTCCTAAGTCTTTTCAATTCAAGTGGGTTAGCTTCAATCAAGGTATGCGGGTATCCAACAATGGGTTCCTTTCACTTTTGTACCCAAAACCCCCAATTCTTACTTTGAATTATGAACTTGTGAAATTAGGGTTTTGATCTAAATTGGAGAAAAACTTATGAAATCAGTTTCTAAGCATCAATTTATGGTTTCTTATGGTTTATTTATGATTTGATTAAGATTCCTTATTTGGTTTCAAAAGCCCATGCACTAAAGTTGATTTCTAGTATGATTCCATTGAATTACATATTTTCAAGTGAAGGTTTACATGTTTAGATAAACATGTCATTATGTATTTATGAAATTACATGCCTAATTCTTCAAGCATGAATTTAAGAAGGAAAAGTATGTTTTGAATTATGGCTATTCTAAGATTCAAGAACCTATGATATGAGAATTGCATGATACCCGATGTATTTTCATGCTTTTCAATAAGATTTGGCATGAGATTGTGCCACTATGAATTTATGAGCTATATGTACATGTTTTGGGAGTAGTATTTAGCACCGAGAGATGAGGGTTCGATTACCCAAGTCTAAAACTACGTTGCTAGCGTAGGTTATGAAATGAGGTGCCCTATGGGCTTATAAGAGTGGATCCACATCTTGATAATGGTGTCATGTGTCTTAGCAGGCATTAGGGCAGCTTGGCCAACTAAGGTCATATAGTTGTGTATGGTGACTCGTTCCTTGGCACGGTTCAAGTCAGATTTGCTAACTAGGGTTATATAGTTAGATTCCATGTAGCTCACATGGTCTATTGTCGGTTATAAGAAACTCCCGTATGAATGATTTCAAGTTTTCTAATCTTTATGATATCTTATTTTGAAGTTTTGACTACGAACTCATGCTTATTACTCAAACTATGATATTTACTTATGACTTCTTCGATTATACCTGAATTCAATTTTTGATTATATTTTAAGCAAGCTTTCATATTATTTAAGCATATCTCGCATACTCGGTACATCCTATAGTACTGACGCATATCTTGTGCTACATCCTTTGATGATGCAGATTCAAGAGTCATTTCCCAGGCACGTGGCTAGAGCTTCTAGGCCACTCTATCGATCAGTTGTTGGTGAGTCCTCTTAGGTCGAGGACTAGTTATGTTCTTAGCGTGTGTCAACTTTTATTTCTGTACTTTGAGTTATCTAGGGTCTTTCCCTAGAAACTTTTTATGTTATGAGTAGAGGCTCTTCAGACATAGACAATATTTGGTCTTCTTATGGATCTTGTATCCCTATTTGACTTGATTATCCATTTATGTTATTCCGACTTTATTTATTATGCTTTCGCTTATCTTTGTTATGCTTGAGAATGCTATGACCAAGGGTTAGCTTGGAGCCCTTGTGGTCCCAAGTCTCATGTTACGTCTAGGGGGTAACCTCGGGGTGTGACATTCCCTTTATAGGAGCCATCAGTATTGCACTTGAAGGTTCCCTGATGAGGAGGATGCTACTTCACTAGTTTACACTCCATTTAAGGGTTATAGGACCCTAGGCTCTGCACCAACTGTGGCCAGTTAGAAGGATGTTTGTAATCCAAGCAAATCTTACTATAACCAAGAGAAATAAAGTCTGATTAATGTCATAGATTACTCTATTTCTTGACATTGATCCACCATGGACAATTGCATTTCTTCTCTTCCACAATTGCCATAATATGACTGTTGGGGAAGCCTAAAAAAAGGCTGCAATTTGGAGGCACAACCTGCTTTCCACCATTGTGCAATAGCCTGATTAAGTTGAATAAAAGGACCCTGAACTACTGTTGCATCAGCAAAATGATACCAAATACCTTTAGCATAGTCACCTGTTAAGAACAAGTGTAGCATGGTCTCCTGTTGAGGGTTCTCACAACACTTGCATCTCAAAACTATAGTTATACCATTCTTTTTCAATGCATCATCTACTAGTAACTCTTTTCCACACTCTCCATAGAAAGAATGAGATTTTGTAAGGAGGACCATTCACCCAAAGTGTTATAACCGGGTTCGTCATTACGAGTAAACTTTTCATGCCAATTTTAGAGTTATAAACTTTCGGGTTTGGGAGTTAAAATTTTTGGGCTAGGCTAGTCTCGGATGAAATCTGAGCAAGGTATAGTCTAGGAAAAACCAGGTGAGGATTGGGTAATGTGTCTTGTAATGAGATGGATTTTCCATTAGCTATAGAGGAGTCCGAGTGACTTTTCGGAAGAGAATTTGGATAAGTAGAACTCCCAGAATCGAGGTTGATGTGAAGGGGTTATTCCAGAATGTCGGGGATTCAAGGTGTGTTATAAAATGGGCACTTTTCTAGGATTTTCTGAGTTTCTTCCCATGATGAGCACTTTCACTACGCCATAGTGGTGACCACTATAGCAGACAATGTTGGTTTGCACCTCTATAGCAGATGGTTCCACTATGGCGGTACCGCTATAGCGGAGTGTGGACCGCCATAGCAGACGAGTCAAGATTTAATGTAGAAAACTTTCTCAAAACAATCAATTTTCATCAAGAATGTTTTGAAAGAAGGGCTAGGTGTTTTTTGGCAAACTTACTCCATTTTCCACCATTTTTCGTACTAAAGGTAAGAATTCTACTCCCCTAATTAAGTACTATCTTTTCTACGGGGTAGAATTGCTAGTCTTGAACTTAGAGAAAGGTTGTGACTAACCTAGGAATGGTAGAATCCGAGAAAAAAGAGGATTCTAGGATGTTAAAGTTCTTGGGTCTTGTATATTATTATTGGGTTATGATCATTTAGCCATAATTCTCTAAATGTATTCGTCAAAATTATGAACTTAGGTGAATTCATGGCAAGAAAGCCCAGAATGGGTGGAATGATCATAGTTTGGCCTGAGGATTTGGGATTTTGCATAATTCGAGTATTTTAGGCTAGTAAATTAATTAAAACTATTGTATTTTGTTTCTAGACTAAGAAAAAGGAAAGGATTCAGAAAATGAGAAGGCTCCAGTTCAATAGAGCTTTGAGTAATTTGAGGTAGGTGATGGCTACTGATTCCCAATATACATTATGTGTTTATGTACCATTATTTAGTAGTGTATGAATTGCATGCTTATGGAATGAGGGTGAATGTCTAATTGTCCCGTTATCAGTCTCTGTGAAATAAACTTATTTGTTGCTTGTTGGTTTACAAGTGTGTTTGTTCATTATTTCTAATTGATTAGACTTGGTATGACATTCGGTTGGCTTGGGTACCACGCCTGGTACAAGAATACTAACGGTTGGCTCGGGTTCCACTCCTGGTTTGGGAGTACTAACGGTTGGTTTGGGTACCATACCTAGTATGGAAATTCATAATGGTTGGCTCGGGTACCATGCCTGGTACGGGTTATTTTAATTGCTTTGTTGTGATCTTTTTATGGTTCTATGAGTGGACCGGGTTGTACATCTTGACTGTGATTATTGCATATGATCCATGAGAGGCCAGCTGATTATATCTAATTGTGAGGTTGGTCTTAGTGTAGGCTGGGATTGCATGTCCAACACTTAAGTGATGTTAGGGGGATCCTTGGTGGGTCCGGGCTATGTCAAAAGGGTATATGTTGATGTCCTTGAGTGTGGTCATTGGTTTCTATTTGGTTCATGTGTTAATAAACTAAGGGAGAGACTTGTAGTCTAGTTATATGGTTAGTGTGTTCACAAATTTTCTGTACCTTACTGTATTTTGGTTTATTATTCATATTCTGTTTTATTGGAGCTGGCCGATGATCCTACCAGTATATGGTGTTGTGTACTGATTCTGCACTTACTTTTCTTCTGTGAGTACAAGAGATCATTTAGCGACTGAAGCACGACCTCACTTGTAGATTCGGCAAATTCAGAATTCAAGGGTGAGCTGTTCTTCTAGGCTACCTTGTTTTCGTCCATACCTGGTTATAGCCCACTTGTTTTGGGATTCAACTTCCATTTTATTTTTGGGGTTGCATCCCCGTATTCTAGACGTTGGTAGAATATTTTGTTACGATGACTTTCAGGTTCTAGGGAGGATTTTGTTTTTCCGTAGAAATTATGGTATTAGTGATGAGATATTGAATTGCTAGTTTATCTATTGCACACTGGTTTTAAGGTGTTAGATTATGATAAGTGTTGGTTAGTAATGGTTCGCTCGCCTAGGGGTTTAGGTGGGTGCCACTCACGGTGGGTTGGGTCATGACAAAGATGGTATCAGAGCCCTAGGTTCGTTGATCTCGTCGTACCAAAATGAGTCTAGTAGAGTCTTGCAGAACTGTATGGAGACGTCTGTACTTTTCTTCGAGAGGCTATAGGAATTTAGGAAACTATCTTTTCTTTCTTCCTTCGTGCTATAACTTGAGTCCAATTGGTAACTGATGATACAAATTGGTATCTAACTCTTCCACTCTTCTGTGCGCAGATGGTTAATACGAGGATAAATGGAGCGAGACTAGCAGTCCCAGCAGCGGGCCCGACTGTCAGAGGTAGAGAAAGAGGCAGGGGCAGGGGCAGGGGCAGGGGTCGAGGTAGAGCAACACCCGTCAGGGGTGGAGCTCAGGTAGCTGTAGGAGCACATGAGGTGACCCCTCCCCCACCCCAGGATCAGGTTGAAGAGGAAGTCGAGGTTGCTGTTGAGGAGGGTGTGGAGCTGGCAGAGGCAGCATCGGCTGGAGGTGCAGGCCTTCCTCTTATCACGCCCGAAGCATTTCAGCTAGTGTGGAGCTTTCTGAGTGGACTAGTTGGTGCCGGAGCCACCCCCGCGAGTATTGTAGATCAGGCTCTGGGCACTCAACCAGCGGTTACTACATCTTCTAGAATGGATGCAGCATCGGGCACAAACAACTTTTTTAGACCAATGCTAGGTCCGGTTATGACAGGAAATGAGCATGAGATGCTGACCAAGTTCCTCAAGATGGAACCTCTTACGTTTCAGGGTACTGAGAAGGAAGATGCCTATGAGTTCATATTGGACTGTTATGAGAGGCTGCACAAGCTGGGCATTGTGAAACAACATGGTGTTGAGTTCGTCACTTTTCAGCTACAGGGTGATGCTAAGCAATGGTAGAGGTCTCATATGGGGCCATCGACCTTGCCTCCACTGACTTGGGAGAAATTTCATGCTCTCTTCCTAGAGAAGTATGTACCTCGTACTTTGAGAGATTGCAAAAAGGATGAGTTCCTGGCTCTGGAACAAGGTAGAATGTCGATCTCTGATTATGAGGCCAAGTTTCATACCTTGTCTCATTTTTCTACACAGTTGTTGGGTACCGAAGAGGAGAGGGTTTGGTTATTTGTAAAGGGTCTGAACACAGATTTGCAAGTGTTGTCCGTACACATGACTTCTGCAGGGAGAAGCTTTAATGAGGTCACCGATTATGTGAAGAATTTAGAAGGGGTTAAGCAGGTCGGGCACGCTTATGTGTTAGCCAAGAAATCCCAAAATGAGGGGAATTTCAGTGGTTCGTACTCGCAGGGCCACAATCAGCATGTGTACTCTACCCATCCTATTCAGTCAGCTCTACCAGCTACTACAGGTGGTCGTTCGGGAGCTAATAAGTAGTCGTCAGCTTCTAGAGGTCAAGGAGCTTCTTACACATCTACCAGCAACCCTACACTTGATCGCGGTTGTTTCTATTGTGGTGATCTGGGTCGTTTTAAGAGGGAGTGCCCTCACAGACAGACTGGTAATCAGGCTCAGCAGCAGTCCAAGGTTGTGGTCTCAGTAGGTAGAGGTGGTTATGCTAGAGGTCATCCATAGGGTGGGCGAAGAAACTTTCAAGGAGGTCGGGAGACAGAGGTAATGACAGCGTGGGAAGGGGTGCGGCAAAGCCAGCTAAAGAAATTGATCGAATTGATGACCTGGCTCACTGCTATGCTTTTCCAAGGAGATCTGAGGCGGAGGCGTCAGACGCGGTGATCAGATGTATAATTCCTGTATATTATAGGATGGCTTCTGTACTATTTGGACAATGATCTACTTACTCTTATGTGTCTGTGAACTTTGCATTGGGTGTGGGTTTGTGTCATGACCCAGACCGTCGTGAGTGGCACCCACCCAACCCCCGAATGAGCAAACCAATAGAGTTCAACCCTTTTCCTAGACTAACAGCCTAAAACCAACAAAACAGAAGTAAACTAGCAATTTAATAAGTAAGAACTATAGCATTAATATCATCCTGCGGAAAATCCCCCTAGAAACTGAAAGTCGCAGTACCAAACATTACTGCCAATATCTAGAATACGGGGATGCAAACCCAAAGGAAATACGGAAGTAGTTTTAAACCCAAAACAAGTGGGCTGAAACTCTAGAGATAAATCCAAGGTAGCTTGATCAAGCAGCTTACCCTTGAAGTCAGAAATCGCCGGTGCTATAGATGAGGCCGCGTCTCATCTGCTGGAAGATTTCCTGTACTTACCAAAAGGAAAGAAAGTGCAGTATCAGTACACCACCACTGTGTACTGGTAGGATCATCAGCCAATTTTTAGATAAATAGTGTATAAAGAATACGACAATATCAAGTAAAAGGTATGGAAGACATGCAACAATATTAACAGACACACTTAGACTACAAGTCTCTACTTAGCTTGTTCCTGCATGAAATCCACCACCGATATTCTAAGCCACAACCATATACCAATAACTATACCTTCTCGTCTAGCCCGGACCCACCCTGTGATACCCTCTAGACAACACAAAATGTCAATTACAACCCGGCCTAAACCAAGACCAACAACATAGTTATACAGAAATTTTCGGCCACTCAAGGACCATCAAACCAATAAAACATTAAAATAATCAACTCGGTCCACTCACGGAACAAATATCAATCAATGCAACACAACAATAAAAATGCAATGATGCAACAAAAGTAAACACGTACCAGGCATGGTACCTGAGCCAACCGTTAGTATACTCGTACCAGGCATGGTACTCGTGCCAGCCATTTGTTATACCCGTACCAGGCATGGTACCCTAGCCAACCGAATATCAACAACTCACAGTCAAATATATAATCAAACAACTTGTAAGCCAACAAACAACACCCTTCAATCACAGACTGTAAAGCAAGAACCTTAGACATTTTACACAACTCCCCTAAGCAATGTAATGCATACAAGCACTTAGATATGAGTACAAAAATATACAACATTCACAAAAATCATAAGCCATCACCTACCTCGAAATGAGCCAAGCTCTATTCAACCCGAGCTTTCTTGTGTTCCGGATTCCTTTCTCGTTCTTGATCTAAAATAACACACAAGTACATACAATTAACATACAAGGCCTGCACAATACCCAGATTACACTAAATCCCCAAACCCTAAGCCACCCATGATCATCCCACCCTTTTTTCGGGCTTTTCTACCGTTAATTCACCTACTTCTATCATTTTTACGGATAAAAATAGAGAATTTAACAACCTATGATCATGATAACATACTTTTAACAATTCCCAAGAACATTAATGCTTGGAATCCCCTTCCTTCCCTAAATTCTACCATTCCTAGGTTATTCCAACCTTTCCCTAAGTTCCCTCCTAGCAATTCTACCGCATATGAAATGTAGTACAAAGATTGGGGAGTAGAAACCTTACCTTAGGGAAGAAAATCAAAGGAAAAAGGAGGAAAATTGCCTGGAATCGCCTAGCCCTTCTCCCAAAACAAAATTGTGAAAACTGAAAGTTTTGGGGAATGTTTCTGCATTAAAATCCCGTCGGCCTGCTATAGCAGTCCCTGCTTTGCTAAAGCAGTCCTGCTATAGCGGACAACTCCCGCTATAGCGGTCTTAAACAGTGTTGACCGCCTTGACCACTGCTATAGTGGTATTTTCCACCGCTATAGCAGAGGCTGCTACCATGGACGGTTGCGCTTGTCATGGACAGAATGTTCGGAAATTCCAGTTTTTTCCATTTTACAACACACTTGTTTCCCCCGACGACCCAAAACAACCCCTTCACGTCAAACGCATTTCCGAGAGTTCTACTTACCCAAATTCAATACCGAAAAGTCCCCCGGACTCCCTTATGTCTTGGCTACATGGAATACTAGCTTAACGCAAGACACATAAACCAATATTTACCTGAATTTCCCTAGACTCCACCTCGCTCCAAAACTGGACGAGGCTAGCCTAGCCCAGATTTTCAAACTACCAAACTCGGAGTTTTCTAACTCTAAAACTTGGCACGATTGGACTACCCGTAATGATGAACCCGCTCATTACAACAGATACCAATTTACCCATCGTTCATTTGCGAATGATCAAACCTGAAATTACGGAAATAAAAGAAGGGAAGTGTAGTACCTGAGTTCTCAAACAGTTGAGGGTACTTGTACCGCATGTCCTTCTCGGTTTCCCAAGTGGCTTCCTCAACTGGATGATGCTTCCACTGAACCTTTACCATGTCAATCACCTTTGGTCTCAACCTCAGGACATCCCAAGCAAGAATCAAAACCGGTTCCTCTTCACAACAAAGGTCCTTATCAAAAAGTACCTCATCCCACTTGATGATGTAATCCCCATCCCCATAGTATTGCTTAAGCATGGATACATGGAATACCGGATGGACTATCGATAAACTAGGTGGTAGCGCTAACTTGTAAGCCACTGCCCCACAATTTCAAGAAATTCAAATGGACTGATGAACCGAGGGCTAAGATTGTCCTTCTTACCAAACCTCATAACCCCTTTCATTGGTGACACCTTCAATAATACCTGTTCACCAGCCTGAAAGTCCATGTCCCAGACCTTGCGATCTGCATACTCCTTTTGCCTGCTTTGAGTAGCCAACAACTTGGTATGAATGCCCCTTACCTTTTCCTACTCTTCCTTCACTAAGTCTACGCCCAGAGGCTTTACATCGCCTTCCTCAAACCACCCAACTGGTGTTCTGCAGTTCCTCCCATGAAATGCTTCGAATGGTGCCATGTCAATACTGGAGTGGTAGCTATTGTTGTACGAGAATTCGCACAACGATAGAAACTGGTCCCAATGACCCCCAAAGTCCATCACACATGCTCTCAGTATGTCCTCCAATACCTGGATCGTCCTTTCCTACTTACCATTAGTCTAAGGATGGAAGGTTGTGCTAAAAGTGAGTTGTGTACCCAACTCTTCATGTAACTTGCCCATAAACTTAGAAGTAAACTACGTACCTCTATCTGAAATGATGGACAGTGGTACCCCATGCAGTCTCATAATCTCATTCACGTAGATCTTAGTCAATTACTATGAATTGAAATCTACCCTGACCGGAATGAAATGAGCAGACTTGGTCAGCCTGTCAACAATGACTCAAATTGAGTCATACTTCCCCAATGTCTTGGGAAGACCCACCACGAAATCCATGGCTATCCTTTCCCATTTCCACTCTGGAATTGACATTCTCTGAAGTAGTCCTGCAAGTCTCTGATGTTCGTACTTTACCTGCTGGAAGTTCTGACATTTGGACACAAAATCAACTATGTCCTCTTTCATCCCGGGCCACCAGTAATGCTGCCTCAAGTTCCTGTACATTTTAGTCATACCCGGATGAATTGAGTACCGTGAACCATGAGCTTCTGCCAGGATTTTTTGAATCATATCATCTACCCGAGGAACACAAATCCTCTCTCAGAAATGCAACACCCCACCATAGTCTAGGATAACGCTTCTGGACTCCCCGAGTATTGCCTTATATCGCAACTTACTCAGTTTTGGATCCTGAAACTGTTTCTCCTTTATTTCCTCTATGAAGGTGGCCTTGACCTTAATACTGGCCAACAACCCACCTCGATCTGAAACACCCAAGTGCATGAACTTGGCCTCCAAAGCCCGAATTTCCTTAGTTAGTGGTCGTTTGGACACCCCTAAACAAGCCAAGCTACCCATGCTAACAGTTTTCTGGCTTAATACGTCTGCCACCACATTAACCTTACCCGGATGGTACTAAATGGTCACATCATAGTCCTTCAATAGCTCTATCCACCTTCTCTGCCTCAAATTGAAATCCTTCTGGGTGAAAACGTGCTGCAGACTGCGATGATCTGTGAATACCTCACACTTGACACCATAAAGGTAGTGTCTCCAAATTTTTAATGCAAAAACCACCGCTGTCAACTCTAAGTCGTGAGTCGGATAATTCCTCTCATGCACCTTCAACTGACTGTATGCATAGGCTATTACATTCTTAACCTACATCAATATAGCACCCAAACCAGAATGTGAAGCATCGCAGTAAATAATAAAGTCTTTACCTTCAACCGGCAAGGACAATATAGGAGCCGTGGTCAAAAGTGTCTTGAGCTTTTGAAAGCTCTCCTCGCACTTGTCGAACCACACGAATGGTACATCTTTCTGTGTTAACCTGGTCAGGTGAGTAGCAATAGAAGAAATATTCTCAACAAACCTCTGGTAGTACCTTACGAGCCCAACAAAACTCCTCACCTTAGTCACAGAGCTAGATCGGGCCCAACTCTTGACTGCTTTAATTTTCTGGGGATCCACCATCACCCCCTGTTCTGACACTACATGCCCCAAAAATGCCATTAAAGTTAACCAAAACTCACACTTAGTGAACTCCGCATTAAGCTTCTGGCGTCTCAAGATATCCAACACAATACGGAGATGACTAGCATGCTCCTCCCTACTCTTAGAGTAGATCAAAAATATCATCGATAAACATAATCATGAAGGAATCCAAATACGACTTGAATACCCTATTCATCAAACTTATGAATGCTGCTGGCGCATTGGTCAAACCAAACGACATTACTAGAAACTCGTAATGCCCATACTGAGTCCAAAAAGTAGTTTTTGGGACGTCCTCAGGCCTAATCTTTAACTGGTGGTACCCCGACCTCAAGTCAATTTTTGAAAACACTAATGCGCCCTAAAGCTGTTCAAACAAATCATCTATATGGGGTAAAGGGTACTTATTCCGGATGGTCACCTTGTTCAACTGCCTATAATCAATGCACATCCGCATACTACTATCCTTCTTCTTTACAAATAAGACCGGCGCACCACAAGGCGAAGTACTGGGACGTATAAATCCCTTATCTAGGAGTTTCTGAGCTGAGTCTTAAGTTCCCTTAACTCTGCCGGAGCTATATCATACAGAGGACTGGAAATGGGATGAGTGCCTGGCTCCAAATTGATACAAAATTCTATATCCCTGTCCGGAGGCATACCAGGCAAGTTCGCTGGAAACACCTCTAAAAATTCAGAAACCACTAGAACTGACTCAATAGGCAGGGACTCTACACTATCATCCCAGAGATAAGCCAAGAAGGCTAGACACCCCCTCCCCACTAGCTTCCTAGCCAAAACAAAGGATATTATCTTAACTGGCTTAGGTATGTACACACCCTCCCACTCTAGTCTATCCTTACCCGGAATCTCTAAAGTCATAGTCTTGGTGTTACAGTTCAACACAACATGATAAGGAGATAGCCAGGTCATACCCAAGATACTATTAAAATCATCCATATCCAGAATTACCAAGTCTACCCAAGTATGCAACCCCACAAACATAATAGAACAGTCATGATATACATGAGTCACAATCACAGACTCTCCAATCGGAGTAGAAACATAGATAGGAAAATCAAGGATATCACAAATCAAATCCAGCCCAAATGCAAAACTCACAGACACATAAGAATATGTAGAACCTGGGTCAAATAATACCGAAGCCATTTTATCATAGACAAGAATGGTACCTGTGATCACCGCATTTGAGGCTTCTGCCTCGGTCCTCCCTGGAAAAGCATAGCAATGAGCCTGATCATCAATCCAGGTAACTTCCCAGGCCAGCTGCGCCGCACTTCTGCTTGCGCCGCTGTTTCCCATCTCTCTGGCCTCCCTGAAAATTATCTCGCCCACCCTGTGGGGGGACCCCTAGCATTACCGCCTATGCCTGCCGGGACCACTGCTCTAGTATGCTTCTGACCCTGATTACCTACCTGCCTATATGGACACTCCCTCTTAAAGTGGCCCAGATCACCACAATAAAAGCAACCACGGTCAAGTACAGGCCTGCTAGCTGATGTATAAGACGCTCCTTGGCCTCTAGGAACTGAAGACTGAGCTCCCTGACTACAACCTGTAGTAGCTGGTAGAGCGGATTGAATAGGATGGGCCGAGTAATCCTGTTGATTCTGGACCCTGGAATATGAACCATCATAGCTTCCCTCATTCCGGGGCTTCTTGGCCAAAGCCTTAGCCTTCCCCACTTGCCTACTTCCCTCTAACTTCTTCACATAGTCCACCACATCATTAAAGCCCTTTCTTGAAGAAGTCATATGCATTGACAGTACCTATAGTTCACTATTCAGACCCTTGACAAACAACCGAACCCATTCCTCCTCGGACCCCAACATCTGTGTGGTGAAGCAAGACAAAGCATGGAACTTGGCCTCATAAGTCGAGACCGACATGCCACCCTGTTCTAAGTTCAAGAACTCATCCTTCTTCTAGTCCCTCAAAGTAAGGGGGACGTACTTCTCTAGAAACAACGCATGGAACTGCTCCCAAGTCAGCAAAGGTAAAACAGCTACAAGCTTTAGCAACCTCTTTCCTGCGGAAAAGACCGACACTCAACATGAGACCTTCACCACTGCTTGGCATCACCCTACAGCTGAAAAGTGACAAACTCAACCCCATGCTGACGTACAATACCCAACTTGTGCAACCTCTCATAGCAATCCAGGATGAACTCATAGGCATCCTCCCTGTCTGTACCCTAAAACGTCAGAGGTTTCAGCTTAAGGAACTTATTCAGCATTTCATGCTCATTTCTAGTCATAACCGGGCCTAGCATTGGCCTGAAGAGATCATTCATGCCTGAAGCTGCATCCATCCAAGGCGTTGTAGTAACCGATGGCTAAGTATCCAAGGCCTAATTTGCATAAGCTGCGGGTTTGGCTCCAGCACCAACCAACCCACTCAGAATATTCCACTCTTGCTTAAAAGATTCTGGTGTCATAGTAGGAAGGCCTGCAACCCCAACCGGTGCCGCCTCCGCTTGAGCCCCTTCACCCTCTACAACCACTTCTTCTACATCCTCAGCAACATGCTCTTGAGCTGGGGGAGGGGTTACCTCGCGTGCATCAACAATAGCTCGAGCTCCACCCCTAGCAGGTGTGGCTCCAGCTCATCCCCTACCACTTCCCCTACCTCTTCCTCAAATTGCTGGGACTGCTGGCCTTGCTCCATTGTTCCTTATAGTAACCATCTGCGGACAGAAGAGTGAATGAAGTTAGATACCAATTTGTATCACCACATACCAATTGGAATTAAGTTATAGCATAAAGGAAAGAAGGAAGAGATAGTTTTTCCTAAAGCCCTATAGCCTCTCGAAGAAAAGTACGGACGTCTCCACACCATTCCGCAAGACTCTACTAGACCTGTTTGGTACGACGAGATCAACAAACCTAGGGCTCTGATATCATCTTTGTCACGACCTAGACCATCGTGAGTGGCACCCACCAAACCCCCAGATAAGAAAACCAATAGAGTTCAACCCTTTTCCTAGACTAACAGCCTAAAACCAGCAAAACAAAAGTAAACTAGCAATTTAATAAGTAAGAACTATAACATTAATATCATCCTGCAGAAAATCATCCTAGCAACTGAAAGTCGCAGTACCAAACATTACTACCAGTATCTAGAATACGGGGATGCAACCCCAAAGGAAATACAGAAGTAATTTTAAACCCGAAACAAGTGGGCTGAAACTCTAGAGATAAATCCAAGGTAGCTTGATCAAGCAGCTTACCCTTGAAGTTAGAAATTGCCGGTGCTATAGATGAGGTCGCGTCTCATCTTCTAGAAGATTTCCTGTACTCACCAAAAGGAAAGAAAGTGCAGTATCAGTACAACACCACTGTGTACTGGTAGGATCATCAGCCAGTTTTCAGATAAATAGTGTATAAATAGTACGACAATATCAAGTAAAAGGTATGGAAGACATGCAACAATATTAACAGACACACTTAGACTATAAGTCTCTACTTAGCTTGTTCCCGCACGAAATCCACCACCGATACTCTAAGCCATAACCATATACCAATAACTATACCTTCCCGTCTAGTCCGGACCCACCCTGGGATCCCCTCTAGACAACACAAAATGTCAATTACAACCCGGCCTAAACCAAGACCAACACAACAGTTATACAGAAATTTCTGGCCACTCAAGGACCACCAAAGCAATAACAAATTTCAATAATCAGCCTGGTCCACTCAAGGAACCAATATCAATTAATGCAACACAATAATAAAAATGCAATGAGGCAACAAAAGTAAACACGTACCAGGCATGATACCTGAGCCAACTGTTAGTATACCCATACTAGGCGTGGTACTCGTGCCAGCCATTTGTTATACCCGTACCAGGCATGGTACCCGAGCCAACCGAATATCAACAACTCACAGTCAAATATATAATCAAACAACTTGTAAGCCAACAAACAACACGCTTCAATCACAGACTGTAAAGCAAGAACCTTAAACATTTTACACAACTCCCCTAAGCAATGTAATGCGTACAAGCACTTAGATATGAGTACAAAAATATACAACATTCACAAAAATCAAAAGCCATCACCTACCTCGAAATGAGCCAAGCTCTATTCAACCCGAGCTTTCTTGTGTTCTGAATTCCTTTCTCGTTCTTGATCTAAAATAACACACAAGTACATACAATTAACATACAAGGCCTGCACAATACCCAGATTACACTAAATCCCCAAACCCCAAGCCACCCATGATCATCCCACCCTTTTTTCGGGCTTTTCTACCGTTAATTCACCTACTTTTATCATTTTTACGGATAGAAATAGAGAATTTAACAACCTATGATCATGATAACATACTTTTAAAAATGCCCAAGAACATTCATGCTTGGAATCCCCTTCCTTCCCCGGATTCTACCATTCCTAGGTTATTCCAACCTTTCCCTAAGTTCCCTCCTAGCAATTCTACCGCATAGGAAATGTAGTACAAAGATTGGGGAGTAGAAACCTTACCTTAGGGAAGAAAATCGAAGGAAAAAGGAGGAAAATCGCCTGGAATCGCCTATCCCTTCTCCCAAAACAAAATTGTGAAAATTGAATGTTTTGGAGAATGTTTCTGCATTAAAATCTCATCGGCCCGATATAGCGGTCTCTGCTCTGCTATAGAGGTCCCGCTATAGCGGACAACTCCCGCTATTGCAGTCTTAAGCGGTGTTGACCACCTTAACCACCGCTATTGCGGTACTTTCCACCGCTATAGCGAAGGCCGCTACCACGGACGGTTGTGCTCTTCACGGATAGAATGTCCAAAAATCTCCTGATTTTGGCCATTTTATAACACACTTATTTCCCCTGATGACCCAAAATAACCCCTTCACGTAAAACGCAATTTCGGGAGTTCTACTTACCCAAATTTGATTTTGAAAAGTCCCCCAAATTTCTTTATATCTTGGCTATGTAGAAGACTAGCTTAACACAAGACATATAAACCAATCCTTACCCAGATTTCCCTAGTCTCCACCTCGCTCTAAAATCGGTCGAGGCTACCCTAGCCTAGAATTTCAAACTCCCAAACCCGGAGTTTTCTAACTCTAAAACTTGGCACTATTAGACTACCGTAATGATGTACCCGATCATTATAGTTTGATATATAATGTCCTTGATTCCCTCTATCCATGTGTCTATCCCAGTAGGAGAGTGGGTGATTGTGACTCATGTTTATCGTACTTGTTCGGTGATATTTATGGGGTTGCAAACTTGGATAGATTTGGTAATTCTGGATATGGTAGACTTTGATATTATATTGGGCATGACCTGGTTGTCTCCTTATTATATTGTATTGAATTGTAATGCTAAGACTGTGGCTTTAGAAATTCCGAGTAAGGATATAGACTAGAGTAGGAAAATGTGTACAGGCCTAAGACGACCAAGTTCATATCATTTGTTCGGTCTTGAAAACTAGTGGCTAGAGGGTGTTTGGCCTTCTTGGCTCATCTGCGGGATGATAGTGTGGAGTCCCCATCTATTGAGTCAGTTTCGGTTGTACTAGAGTTTCAGGAGGTGTTTCTGGCGGATTTGCCTGGTATGCCTCCGGATAAAGACATTGATTTTTGTATTGACTTAGAGCTAGACACTCACCCAATTTCCATTCCTCCTTATCTCATGGCTCTGGCAGAGTTAAGGGAACTTAAGACTCAACTTCAGGAACTCTTAGATAAGGGTTTTATCCATTCCAGTGCTTTGCCTTGGGGTGCTTCGGTACTGTTTGTGATGAAGAAGGATAGTAGTATGCGGATGTACATAGACTACAAATAATTGAATAAGGTTACCATCCGGAATAAGTATCCTTTACCCCGTATAGATGATCTGTTTGACAAGTTACAGGGTGCGTCTATGTTCTCAAAAATTAACTTAAGGTCAGGGTATCATCAGTTAAATATTAGGCCCGAGGACATTCCTAAGACTGCTTTTGGACTCAGTATGGGCATTACGAGTTTCTAGTGATGTCATTTGGGTTGACGAATGCGCCGATAGCCTTCATGAGTTTGATGAATGGGGTGTTTAAGTCTTATTTAAATTCATTCATCATCGTATTTATAGATGATATTTTGATCTACTCTAAGAGTAGGGAAGAGCATGTTGAGCATCTCTGTATTGTGTTGGATATTTTGAAGCACCAAAAAATGTATGCGAAGTTTTCCAAGTATGAATTTTGGTTGACTTTAATCGCCTTTCTAGGGCATGTGGTGTCAGAAAAGGGGTTGATGGTAGATCCGCAGAAGATTGAGCTAGTTAAGAATTGGGCATGGCCTAGCTCTATGACCGAGGTGAGGAGTTTTGTGGGGCTTGCAGGGTACTATCGCAGGTTTGTCAAGGATTTTGCATCCATTGCTACTCACTTGACAAGGTTGACTCAGAAGGAGGTACCGTTTATGTGGTCCAACAAGTGTGATGAATGCTTCCAAAAGCTTAAGACTCTTCTTACAAAGATTCTCATCCTTTCACTGTCGGTTGAAGGTAAGGATTTTATTGTATACTGTGATGCTTCACATTTGGGTTTAGGTGTTGTGTTGATGTAGGACAGGAATGTGATAGCATATGCTTTTAGGCAATTGAAGGTCCATGAAAAGAATTATCCAACCCAAACTTGGAGTTGGCAATGGTGGTCTTTGCACTCAAGATTTGGACACACTATCTTTATGGTGTCAAATGTGAGGTGTTCACTGATCATTGCAGTCTGTAACACGTATTTACCAAAAAGGACTTGAATCTGAGACAAACAAGGTGGATGGAGTTGTTGAAGGATTATGATGTGATCATCCAATATCATCCGGGTAAAGCTAATATGGTGGCAGACGTATTGAGCTGGAAGACAGCCAGCATAGGTAGTTTGGCTTATTTGGGGGTGTCCAAACGACCATTGGCAAAGGAGATTCAGACTTTAGAATCAAAGTTCATGCAACTGGGCATCTCAAAACAAGGTGGAGTGTTGGCCAGTGTTTAGGTCAAATCCACATTCATAGAGGATATAAATACTAAGCAATTTCAGGATTCGCAGTTGAGCAAGCTTCAGAGCAAGGTAATATCCAGAGAGTCCAGGGATGCCACGTTGGACTCTGGCGGGGTTTTGAATTTCAAAGGAAGGATTTGTGTTCTTCGAGTTGATGACATAATTCAAAAGGTGTTGACAGAGGCTCATGGTTTGCAATACTCAATTCATTCGGGCAAAACCAAGATGTATAGGAATTTGAGGTAACTTTATTGGTGTCCAGGGATAAAAAGGGAGATAGCTGATTTCATCTCCAAATGTTAGAACTGTCAATAGGTCAAATACGAGCACCAAAGGCCTGCAGGACTACTTCAGAGGATGCCCATTCTCGAGTAGAAGTGGGAGAGGATAGCCATGGATTTTGTGGTGGGTCTACCCAAGACCTTGAGAAAGTCTGACTCTATTTGGGTCATTATGGGCCGGCTGACCAAGTCATCTCATTTCATTCCGGTCAGAGTGGATAGTAATAATTTGTAGCAGTTGGCTAAGATCTATGTGAAGAAGATCGTGAGACTGCATAGGGTACCACTGTCCATCATTTCAGACAGGGGCATGCAGTTTACCTCTAAGTTTTGGGGTAGGTTACATGAAGAGTTTGGCACTCAACTCACTTTCAGCACAGATTTCCATCCTTAGATTAATGGTTAGTCGGAGAGGACAATCCAAGTATTGGAAGACATGCTGAGAGAATGTGTGATTGAATTTGAAGGTCATTGGGACCAGTTCCTGCCATTGTGTGAGTTCTCATACAATAACAACTACCACTCTAGTATCAACATGGCACTATTTGAGGCACTGTATGAGAGGGGTTGTAAATCCCCTATAGGGTGGTTTGAGGCAGGTGATGTGAATCCTTTGGGCTTGGACTTGGTAAAGGAAGCGCAGGAAAAAGTAAGGGGCATTCAGACCAAGTTACTAGCGGTCCAGAGTAGGTAGAAGGAATACGCGGATCGCAAGGTAAGAGACATAAATTTTCAAGTTGGTGAGCAAGTATTATTGATAGTGTCACCGATGAAGGGGGTCATGCATTTCTATAAGAAGGGCAAGCTCAGTCCCCGATTCATCGGTCTATTTGAGGTTCTCAAAATAGTAGGGCCAGCGGCTTATAGGTTAGCACTGCCGCCCAGTTTATCCATTATCCATCTAGTATTCCATGTATCCATATTGAAGTAGTATCATGGGGATGGAGATTATATTATCAAGTGGAATATAATATTACTAGACAAGGATCTTTGGTATGAAGAAGAATCGATCATGAATCTTGATCGAGATGTCCAAAAGTTGAGGACAACGGAGATCAAGTCTTTGGAAGTTCATTAGAAGCATCGTCCAGTTGAGGAAGCCACTTGGGAAATGGAGAAGGACATGTGGGACAAGTACCCTCACTTATTTGAGAATTCAGGTACTACACTTTCCCTCTTTTATTCTCCATATTTTTCGGGATTGATCATTCGGAGATGAATGATGGGTAAATTAGTATCTGTTGTAATGACTGAGTTCGTCGTTATGGGTGAACCCTTCATGCCAATTTTAGAGTTAGAAATTTTTGGGTTTGGGAGTTGAAAATTTTGGGCTAGGCTAGTCTCGGATGAAATCTGAGCAAGGTATGGTCTAGAGCAATCCGGGTGAGGATTACATAACGTGTCTTGTAGTAAGCTGGATTTTCTATTAGCTAAGGCATAGAGGAGTCTGGTGGGACTTTTTTAAAGTGAATTTGGGTAAGTAGAACTCCTAAAATCTAGGTTTACGTGAAGGGGTTATTCTAGAATGTCGAGTATTCAAGGTGTGTTATAAAATGGGCACTTTTCTGGGATTTTTCGAGTTTCTGCCCGTGAGAGCATTGTCACTATGCTGTACAGTGACCACTATAGCGGTAAAATGTCCACTATAGCAGAAGTCAATATTGGTCAGCACCGCTATAGCGGACGGTTCCACTACGGTGGTACCGCTGTAGCGAAGCATGGACCGCCATAGTAGACGAGTCAGGATTTAATGTAAAAAACTTCTCCAAAATAGTCAATTTTCATCAAGAACATTTTGGGAGAAAGGCTAGGCAATTTTGGGCAAACTTACTCCATTTTCACCATTTTTCGTCCAAAAGGTAAGAATTCTACTCCCCTAATTCAGTACTATTTTCCTATGGGATAAAATTTTTACTCCTGAACTTGGGAAAAGGTTGTAGCTAAACTAAAAATGGTATAATCTGGGAAAAAAGGGGATTCTAGGGTGTTAAAGTTCTTGGGTCTTGTATATTATTATTGGGTTATGATCACTTAGCCATAATTCTCTAAAAGTATTCGTAAAAATGATGAACTTAGGTGAATTCAGGGCAGGAAAGCCCGAGAATAGGCAGAATGATCATAGTTTGTCCTGGGGATTTAGGATTTTGCATAATCCAGATATTTTAGGCCAGTAAATTAATTGTAATTGTTGTATGTTGTTTCTAGACCAAGAACAAGGAAAGGATTCGGTAAGCAGGAAGGCTCCGGTTCAATAGAGCTTTGAGTAATTTGAGGTAGGTGATGGCTACTGATTCCCAATATGCATTATGTATTCATGTATCATTATTTAGTAGTATATGAATTTCATTCTTAGGGAATGAGTGTAAATGTCTAATTGTCTAGTTATCCGTCTCTGTGAAATGAACTTGTTTGTTGCTTGTTGGTTTACAAGTGTGTTTGTTCATTGTTTGTGATTGATTGGACTTGGTGTGATATTCGGTTGGCTCGGGTACCATGCCTGGTACGAGAATACTAACAGTTGGCTCAGGTACCATGCCTGGTACGGGAATACTAACAGTTGGCTGAGGTACCACATTTGGTACGGGAATTCATAATGGTTGGCTCAGGTACTACGCCTGGTACAAGTTGTTTTAATTGCTTTGTTGTATTCTTTCAATGGTTCTATGAGTAGATCGGGTTGTACATCTTAACTGTAATTATTGCATATGGTCCATGAGAGGTCGGGTGATTATATCTAATTATGAGGTTGGTCTTAGTGTAGGCCGGGATTGCATGTCCAATACTTAGGTGATGTTAGGGAGATCCTTGGTGGGACTGGGCTATGTAAAAAGGGTTTATGTTGATTTCCTTGAGTGTCATCATTGGTTGCTATTTGGTTCATGTGTTAATAAACTAAGGAAGAGACTTGTAGTCTAGTTATATGGTTGGTGTGTTCACATGTTTTCTGTACCTTACTATGTTTTGGTTTATTGTTCATATTCTATTTTATTGAAGCTAGCCGATGATCCTACCAGTACACGGTGTTGTGTACTGATTCTGCATTTGCTTTTCTTTTGTGAGTACAGGAGATCATCCGGTGGCTGAAGTGCAACCTCACTTGTAGATTCGGCGAATTCAGAATTCAAGGGTGAGCTATTTTTCCGGGCTACCTTGTTTTCGTCCATGACTGGTTATAGTTCACTTGTTTTGGGCTTAAACTTCCATTTTACTTTTGGGGTTGCATCCCCGTATTCTAAACATTGGTAGAATATTTTGGTACGGTGACTTTCAGTTTCTACGGAGGATTTTGTTTTCCGCAGAAATTATAGTATTAGTGATGAGATACTGAATTGCTAGTTTATCTATTGCATGCTGGTTTTAAGCTGTTATATTATGATAAGTGTTGGTTATTAGTGGTTCACTCTCCCGGGGGTTTGGATGGGTGCCACTCACGGCGGATTAGGTCGTGATATAAAGCTTGCTAAAAAATATATAATATAATATATTATGCAGCAAAAATTACAATTGCAATTGAAGAGAAGAGTACTTACCTGGCAACACGGCAGAATCTGGAGACAAAGCAGAAGAGAAAGGAGCAAAGTAACAAAAAAATAGATGTTGGACAATTGCCCAGGCACGACTCGGGCCACGCCGCGATAGAAAATTTCAGGATCTGATTTTTTAAAAATTATTTTGGATTCAGTTTATTTTGTCTAAAACTTTTTATTCAATCAGAAATTGTTTATAAGCACAATTTTTATATAATTTTTTATGCAGATAGAGCTAGAAGTCGTCGTGAAGGCCGAAGATAATTAGATTTTATCTCTTTGTTTTCATACTAATTAATTTTATATTTTTGTGGATGATTTATTGTACTTTCTTGATGTCTATATGGAATTAAACTTTTCATTCTAGGGTTATAATTCTTTCATGAACGTTGTTATATGAACATTGATTTCAATTATTGTCAAGACCCAATATCTCGGTCATGATGACACCTACAACCCCTCCAGTAGGCAAACTAATCTCTGTAGCCCGGAACGATCAGTAATGGGCTACTATCTAGCAAACAAAGCAGAAAACAGTTTAATAAGCTGAAGCAAAGGAACATGATAAAGAAAATAAATAACAGGAGTAGTATATATACAATGCGAAAGCTAAACCAAACCCAAAACCTGGTATCATAGTGTATAAGAGCCAAATCTGCATAAGGTGTACAAGAGTCCAAGACAATATATACAAAGTTATCTCCGAGTAGAAATAGAGTACATAATCAAGAGACAAACTAAAAGCTAAGCTCTGGTCACCAAGAGCTTACCCTCAGTCCAGAATATCACCAACACAGCACCTCGCACGAGTCTCCACGAGCTAACGGCGATGTCCCACACTAGGATCTGCACCAAAAGATGCAGAGTGTAGTATGAGAACCAAATGCGACAGAACAACATAGGCCGACTGGGCACATATAAGATAAAAGCATTGTAACAGACAGAATAGAAGCAAGTAGTCACAGAAATCAATGAAAAGTACACAGGAACTAGCCCAGAGGGAAGTCAACAGAACAACATACAAGGCTAGCAAATAGAAAATATACGCAACAGGCACATGTGTAAGTAAGGAATAACGCACCTGGGATCCTTTCAATAACAGTATATACATAATCAGTTTAAGAAATGGACAGTATTAACCTCAAGTATAAGAAATGGAAGAGAAGAGTAAAGGTAGATATGCTCGAAAAATAGGAATCAATACCCAAACTAATCATATCACTCTCAAAACCAGAACTAACCACGTTGTAGAATAATATCTCAAAATCATAACCGAGACAGAGGACAGTATCAGTATAAAGTAACAAGAGTATGACTACAGTACCCCGGCCGCTCATACAACTGGGGAACGTAAACAAGTGAAAACAAAACCCTCTGGCATCCAATACTACCAGAGCATACAATCAGCAAACAGCAAACAAGGGTGGTACCTCACACAGATAAATGATATGATGCCATGCTAAGTCAAGAGTGATAGTAGTACCGTATGTTACCCTCTTCCGGCGACTTATAAGGCCCAGAAAATAGGATCTATGGAAGGTCACACCTGTATACCCCTACTACACCGTATACCCTCCCCTCCGGCACTCGCAGCTCACAGCCTCTGGCCCGGAATGGCAAGGTCCATGGAGGCCCCGGACGAACATACTAGATGCCCCACAATCTCAAATCAATCCCCAAGTAAAGCTACCCCAGAGGGTATCCAGGTCTAAAATAGTAAGTCCAATAGCCCTAGCACACAACCCTGCCTAGTCCAGCATCACCCCAGAAGCTGTAGTAAATAAGAATAGCACTCGACCCCGTCGAGTCCATTATAAGTGGAACTAGTGAGAAAATGTCCTTTAAAAACTCCCTTACCCCAACAAGACCCATCAAAACATTACCGAACCCCCCTATAAATCATTTTTACCAAAAATGGGCCCCACGGGCCATGCAAAGTCTACAAAATAAGTCTCAGTAGACCCGAAGCCAAAACCATAGTAAAATCAAGAAGAAATCCCCCCTATCTATATGCATGGTGAATGGCATACACAATCACAACAGTGGCCCTTGACCCACACAATAACCTATCGGCCCTGCACAGGCTCCAATCGCTCTACAACACAGATATCAAGTATAATATCATGATAACGATACCCGAGACTCATGGGCACCCCCAAATAACCTAATGTCTATGTTCCAAAGTCAAACAAGGCCGCATAGGTCCATAAGGGTGATAACATCAACTACTAAGAATACTACACACAACAGAGAGAAGAAATGGGGTGAATCGCAGAAAAGCGATCAGGGTCTGTGGTACCAACCTAATAACCCAACCCAAGGATGCCAGCTAGTACAATTTTATCCGATATATGCTAAGTCTAGGGAGTTTAGATCGTAACTTACGTGTCGTCCAATGACAAGCTACAGGAACGATGATGTTTGGGGCCGAACTGCTCCGAGAAGCTCTGAACAAGCATCAAACTAACAAAATCATATATAAAATATTAAAACGAGTCTAACGATACCTATAATGCCATAATTGTAGCCGGGTCAAAAATTGGGTTACCGACAGGCCCATGGGCCTCGCAACCCAAAACCAAAAACAAACAGGAGCACGATGATCACCACCCCCAAAGGGGTGCATGCTCAGGTTTTTGAGGGAAATTGGCCAAAGAATTGGCTCAAACCAGCCAGCCAACCCAATGGTCAATTAAGGAATCAAAAGAGATAATTTGACAGATTAAAGTGGTTAGAACTTACCAGTTACGATGGAGGAACGATTAAGACCGAGGAAAATGCAACCCAGCACTCAGAATTGACTAAGTACAGTGCTTAGACCAGTTTTCAGCTGCCAATAATGGAGAATTTGATATTTTGAATGAAAGAGACGAAGTGAAACCTTATATACTATTTAAGGGTCCTTCATCACGGTCACGAAGGTACCCCTCGCGGTCTCGAGGGCCACGCTGGCTAGACCATCGCGATCGCGAAGGCTAGCCTTGCGATCGTGAAGAATAGAGAAAGGGGGACTTCATCGCGATCACGACCAGCGATCATGCGATCGCAACTGGCAATTAAGCGATCGCGAAGAACACGGTGCCAGGCGCTTCATCGCGGTCGCGAAGGGTGAGGCTCGCGATTGCGATAGAGGCTTGATGCCTGCACCTGCAACAGAAAAAAGTCTGCAACTTTCCAAAACTCGATGGGGCATTCTGGGTACAATCAGAAACTGATATTCAGAAACCAATAATGCTAACAGAGTGGAAACGACATTCCGGACTCAACAGAATCGATGGAACTTCCATACGAGGTCATTTCAAAGAAATGTTGACCCAAGTCAACACTAACAAAAACAAACCCAAAGGCTTGAAATGAGTCCGGCTAACCCAGAATCCAAACCAACCACCTTTCCACCCAAACTCATCATTTCAGAGCTGATGGAATCATCGAATTTTGAATCCGACACTCCGATCATTGAAAGTCACCCAAAGTTATACTTTCAACTCCAAATGGCCTGAAAACAGAGAAAACCACACAAAACCCATACCGGAAGTTCTCAGGCCTCAACTGAAGGTCCAACTAGACCAAACTCAACGCTCTAGAGCTAACTAAACTGTCAGAATTCAATTCCGAGCACGTTAGCTAAGAATGTTGACTAAAGTCAATGATATTCTAAGTTCAAGGTTTAAGATAGGAAAAAGGGTAAAATAACCAAACGAATGACCAGGGCACCGAACTACCAGTCCCAGGAAGCCATAAATGACTTGGGGCCGCTAGAGGAAAGCTCTAACAGTACAATGAATGCGCAAACGCAAAGATGACCAGAAGGGTCATCACAATATCCACTACTAAAAAGACTTTCGTCCTCAAAAGTCAAGAAGAAGGGAGTACCTGAAGGCTCGAACAACTGTGGATACTGAGCACGCAACTCACTCTCGGTCTCCCAAGTAGCCTCCTCGACTAGATGATGCCTCCACCAAACTTTCCCAACTGGAATCTCCCTAGATCTCAACCTCCTGATATCTCTGGCCAGAATAGCTATCGGCTCATTAATAAAAGACAAACTCTCGTCTAACTGAACTGAATCCCAATGCAACACATGAGACTCATCTGGAACATACCGGCACAATATTGAGATATGAAAAATTGGGTGAACAGCTAAAAACATCATAGGCAAAGCTAACATATAGGCAATACTACCAACCCTATGTAGAATATCAAATGGCCCAATAAACCAGGGGCTAAGCTTGCCCCGCCGACCAAATCTCACCACGCCCTTCACGGGTAATACTCAAATGAAAACCAAGTCACCAACACTAAACTCCAATGCATGAAGTCTACGATTAGCGTAGCTCTTCTGCCTACTCTGGGCGACTCTAAGTATATCCTGAATCAAACGGACTCGGTCTAAGGAATCTCTAAGCAAATATGTATTCTGTGGTCTGGACTCTAACCCATCAAACCAACTGACTGACAATCTGCAATGCCTACCATACAAAGCCTTAAAAGCTGCCATGCCGATTCTCGAATGGAAACTATTATTATAACCAAAATTGGCCAAAGGCACAAACTGATCCCATGAACCTCCAAAGTCAAGTACATAAGCCCGAAGCATGTCCTCCAGGACCTAAATAGTCCTCTTGGACTGACCATCTATCTGAGGGTGGAAGCGGTACTAACCTGAACCTCCGTACCCAAATCCCTCTGTATAGCTCTCCAGAACTGAGATGTGAACTACGTGTCGCGGTCAGCAATAATAGAAGCTAGGACCCCGTGCAATCGAACAACCTCACGAATGTAGATCTGAGCTAACCTCTCAGCAACGTAGAAAGTTTGAACCGGTAAGAAGTGGGCCAACTTAGTCAGCCGGTCCATAATCACCCAAATGGAATCAAAACTCTGAGAAGTACGAGGCAAACCAACAATGAAATCCATAGTAATACCTTTCCACTTCCATTCAGGAATGGGAAGTCGCTACAACAAGCTGCCCGGTCTCATGTGCTCAAACTTCACCTGCTGATAATTCAAGCACCGAGCTACGAACTTTTCTACGTCCTTCTTCATACCACACCACAAGTAAAGCTACCTCAAATCTCTATACATCTTTGTCATGCCAGGTTGAATGAAGTATCTAGAACAATATGGCTTGTGGAGTATCAACTGAATAAAATCACCAACCCTTGAAACACAGAGTCGACCATTAAACCTCAAAATACCATCAGAACCCAAAGCATCTCGGTTGGCCTCACCCTGAACCACCTGATCATGAAGGTCGCACAAACTCTAGTCCTCAAACTGTTGGCTCTAAATCTGATCAACTAGAGTAGAACGGACCTCAACACTGGCAAGTACTCTGCTAGGATCCGACAAGTCAAGCCTAACCAATCAGTTAGCCAAGGATTGGATGTCCAAGGCCAACGGTCGCTCATAAACTGTAAGTGAAGCTAGGCTGCCCATACTCACTGCCTTCCGATTCAAGGCACCCGCTACCACATTTGCCTTGCCCGGATGGTATAGAATAGTGAAATTGTAGTCCTTCAGTAGCTCAATCCATCTTCTCTACCTTGAGTTCAGCTCCCACTGACTCATAATGTACTGAAGACTACAATGATCGGTGAATATCTCACAGTAAACTCCATATAAGTAGTGCCTCCAGATCTTAAGCATGAAGACTATCGCCGCCAACTCCAAGTCATGTGTTGGGTAGTTGTGCTCGTGAACCTTCAGATGTCTCGAAGCATATGCTATCACTCGACCCTGCTGCATCAACACATAACCAAGACCGACCCCTGAAGCATCACAATACACAAAGAAACTCTGACCCTCAACCGAAAAGGTCAAAAATGGAGCTGAAGTCAATAAGGCCTTAAGCCTCTGAAAGCTATCCTCGCACTAATTCGACCACTGGAATGGGACATCCTTACTAGTCAGCATAGTCAAGGGTGCTGCTATGGAAGAAAATCCCTCAATGAACCATCTATAGTACTCGGCTAAACCAACAAAGCTGTGAACCTCGGTAGGAGTAGTAGATCTAGGCCAATCACAAACCACAACAACCTTACCCGGATCAACCCTAATCCCATCCTTAGACACCACGTGCCCTAAGAATGCAACTGACTCAAGATAAAACTCACACTTTGAGAACTTGTCATAAGGACGATGATCTCTCAAAGTATGAACTATAGTCCTCAGGTGCTGCTCATGCTCGTCCCTACTCCTCAAGTATATCAGAATGTCATCAATGAAGACTATCACAAACATATCCAAGTACGGGCTAAGCACCCTATGCATCAAATCCATAAAGGCTGCGGGGGCATTAGTCAACCCAAAAGGCATCACTAGGAACTCATAGTGTCCATAATGTGTCCTGAATGTTGTCTTAGGGATGTCCTCCGCCCTAATCCTCAACTGATGGTAGCCAGACCTCAAATCAATCTTTGAAAACACAGATGAACCCTGGAGCTGAACAAATAAGTCATCAATCCTCGACATCGGATACCTATTCTTCATTGTCACCTTATTCAACTGCCGATAGTCAGTACACATCCGCATCGACCCATCCTTCTCCTTCACGAAGAGAACAGAAGCACCCCAAGGATACACACTCAGTCTAATAAACCCCTTAGCTAACAAATCTTGGAGCTGCTCCTTAAGTTCTCTCAACTCAGCAGGAGCCATATGGTAGGGAGGAATAGAAATGGTCCTGGTGCTCGGCTCTAACTCAATAGCAAAATCAACATCTCTCTCAGGTGGAAGGCCTGGCAGGTCGGTAGGAAATACATCTAGGAAGTCTCTAACCACAGGAACAAACTCAGGAGATGAAGGGTCAGCACTAGCATCTCAGATATATGCTAGATAATCTAGACACCCACGGGAAATCAACTTCCTAGCTCGAAGACAAGAGATGATCCCAGATGGTGCATGGCTAACAGACCGTTGCCACACAATCGGGGATACACCGGGCATGGCTATGGTAACGGTCTTGGCATAACAATCCAAAACTGCACGATGAGGGTATAAAAAGTCCATGCCCAGTATCACATCAAAACATAACATATCGAGTATCATCAAATCACCCCAAGTCTCCAAATCACCAACCAATATCACACAGGATCTCATAATCCAATCCATTACTAAAGAATCTCCTACTGGGGTCAAAACAGAAACAAGAACAGATAATGGCTCACTAGACAACCCCAAACAAGGCAGAAAGTAGGCAGATACATATGAACAAGTGGATCCAGGATCAAATAAAGCCATAGCAGACTGATGGCATACAGAAATTGTACCTGTAATCATAGCATACGAGGCCTCTGCATCCAGTCTCCCAGGGACCGCATAGAACTGATGATGACCTCCACCTGCCTGACTGCTATCCCTATCACTTGCTCTGCCACATGGAGCACCACCTCTACCCTGACCGTCGCCTCCTCTAGCCGGTGGCTGAATGGAGCGAATAAGCTGAACTGTACCCCACTAGGGGAAATCTCTAGAGAAATGGCCATAAACTCCGTACTCATAATAGGTTGTACCCCGCTGAGGGCAATCTCTAGAAAAATGACCGTTGACCCCACACTCATAGCACGACCCTGATAACCCACCCCATCAAGACAAACCCGTTGAACCTGTGTGGCCACCTCAGCCTGATGCCCCAAAAGAAGTACCCCTCGCAGACTGACCACTTCGACCATGCTGACTGCTCTAACCCTGCTCAAACTGAGAACCAGAAGCCTTAAGCGATGCCTGAACCGGTCGACTGGCCTGACCCTAATACTGTTGTGGCTGATAACCCTAACCCCACTGGCCTAAACTTCTACCACCATGCCTAGAACCGTTGTAGCCACCCTAATATCGAGGCCTCTTATCTCTGGCCCCCTAATCATGTCGCTGTAAGTCCTCCACAGTACAGGCATAGTTTGCGATAGCCTGAAATAACCGACCACCAGCAACCAATATCTCAGTTGGCTGCCTAATCTCTGGCCTCAAGCCCCATACAAATCTGCAAATCCTATCTGCCTTAGTAGGAATGATCATAGCTCCAAACGGCGCTAGCTGGTGAAAACAGGTCTCATACTCCGAGAGAGTCATAGAATCTAGCATAAGCTGAGTAAATTGATCCCTGCGACGCTCACGATCACTCTGATGCAGGAACTTGGCCATAAAGACCTCATAGAACTCAGACCAGGTCAAAGGAGGCAATGTAGAAGATTTGCAAGCAACCTGTGCCCTCCACCATAACTTCACTGGACCCTCCAGCTGATACATAGTATATCCAACTCCGTGAGTCTCTAGCAATCACAGATGGCGTAACATCTCCTCACAGGTAGTAATGAAGTCATGTGGGTCCTGACCCCACGTACCCACAAACCTCGATGGTGCCAATCGCAAGAGGTTGTGCAATTGAAGGGATCGGAACAACCTCATGGGGAGCTGCAGTAGCAGACTCCGCTCCTGAACTCTGAACACCTAGGGTTGCCCCCTAAGCGGGTGTCTATGCTACCTCCAAAAGTCTCTCTCCAATCATACCCAACAGCTAAACAAGTAAACCCCTAATATCTGAAGACTGAGCTGGGGCTGAAGCTGGCACAAAAACTGGTGCTAGAACTGGTACTGGAGCTGGTGGTACCTAGGCTGCCCCTGGGTCCAGAAGTTACTGCTCTGGAGAGAACTCTAGCTCGTAGTCATACTCGGGCTCTACCTCAACTCTAGCAGCCCTAGCTGGTGTCGCTGCTCTGGGGCATCCACGACCCCTACCTCTACCCTTGCAACCACCCCTACCCCTAGGTGGAGTCGAAGGCACAGGGGCAGGAGGCTTTCCTCCGCCAGAAGCTGAAGATCTCGTATGAACTATCTGCGGAAGAGTGAACTAGAGTAGGTGAGATTTCCAGAAACTTTCAAGGATACTACACACGAGATAGAAACAAGAAAAGTCCATTTTTTCCTAAGATGTCACTATAGCCTCTCGAGGATTGAGTACGGTCATCTCCGCCCAGATCCGCAGGACTATACTAGACATTGGCTCCTATACCGATGACACCCGTGAACCTAGGGCTCTGATACCAAGCTGTCATGACCAGATTTTTTGGTCATGATGGCACCTACAACCCCTCTAGTTGGTGAACCAATCCCGTAGCCCAGAACGGTCAGTAATGGGCTACTATCTAGCAAATAAAGTGGAAAATAGTTTAATAAGCGAAAGCAAAGGAACGTGATAAAGAAAATAGATAACAGGAGTAATATATATAGAATGTGGAAGCTAAACCAAACCTTAAACCTGGTATCATAGCGTATAAGAGCCGAATCCATATAAGGAGTACAAGGGTCCAAGACAATATATACAAAGTTGTCTCCGAGTAGAAATAGAGTACATAATCAAGAGACAAACTAAAAGATAAGCTCCGCTCACCAAGAGCTCACCCTCAGTCCAGAATATCACCAAAACAGCACCTCGCATGAGTCTCCACGAGCTAACGGTGATGGCCTACACTAGGATCTGCACCATAAGATGCAGATTGTAGTATAAGTACCAAATGCAAAGCATAAGGTACCCAGTAGGTATCATAGGCCGACTAGGCACATATAAGATAAAAGTGTAGTACAAGACAGAATAGAAGAAAGTAGTCATAGAAATCAACGAAAAGTACATAGGAACTAGCCTAGAGGGAAGTCAACAGAACAACATACAAGGCTAGAAAATAGAATATATATGCAACAGACACATGTGTAAGTAAGAAATAACGCACTTGGGATCCTTGCAATAACAGTATATACATAATCAGTTTAAGAAGTGGACGGTATACCAGTAACCTCAAGTATAAGGAATGGAAGAGAAGAGTAAAGGTAGACATGCTCGAAAAACAGGAATCAATACCCAAACTAATCATATCACTCTCAAAACCAGAACTAACCATGTTGTAGAATAATATCTCAAAATCATAACCGAGACAGGGGATAGTATTAGGATCAAGTAACAAGAGTATGCCTACAGTCCCCCAACCGCCCATACAACCAGGGAACGCAAATAAGTGAAAATAAAAACCCCCGGCATCCCATACTATCATAGCGTACAATCAGCAAACAGTAAACAAGGGTGGTACGTCACACAGATAAATGATATGATGCCATGCTAAGTCAGGAGTGATAGTAGCACCATATGTTAGCCGCTTCCAGTGACCTATAATGCCCAAAAGACAGGATACATGGAAGGTCACACCCGTATACCCCTACTACACCGTATACCCCCCTCCACCACCCGTAGCTTGTAGCCTCTGGTCCAGAACGACAAGGTCCATGGAGGCCCTGGACCAACATACTGGATGCCCCACAATCTCAAATCAATCTCCAAGTAAAGCTGCCTAGAGGGTATTCAGGTCTAAAATAGTAAGTCCAATACCCCTAGCACACGACCCCGCCTAGTCCACCATACCGAAGCCCACTATAGATCATTTTTACCGAAAATGGGTCCCAAGGGCTATGCAAAGTTTAGAAAATTAGTCCCAGTAAGCCCGAAGCCAAAACCATAGTAAAATCAAGAAGAAATCCCCCTATCTATATGCATGGTGAATGGCATGCATAATCACAACAGTGGGCCCCGGCCCACACAACAACCTATCAGCCCTGCACAGGCTCCAATCGCTCTACATCATAGATAGCCAGCATAATATCACGATAATGATGCCCGGGACTCACGGGCATCCTCGAACAACCCACCGTCTATGTTCCAGAGTAAAACAAGGCCACACAGGGCCATAAGGGTAATAACATCAACTACTAAGAATACTACACACAACAGAGAGAAGAAATGGGGCAAATCGCGGAAAAGCGGTCAGGGTCTGTGGTACCAACCTAATAACCCAACCCAAGGATGCCAACTAGTACAATTTTATCCGATATATGCTAAGTCTAGGGAGTTTAGACTGTAACCTACTTGTCGTCCGACGATAAGCTGCAGGAACAACGATGTACGGGGCCGAACTTCTTCGAGAAGCTCCGAACAAGGATCAAACTAAAAAAATCATATATAAAACATTAAAATGAGACTAACAATACCCATAATTCCACAATTATAGTCGGGTCGAAAATTGGGTTACTGGTAGGCTCATGGGACCCGCAACCCAAAACCAAAAAGGAATAGGAGCACGATGTACACCACCCCCCAAGGGGTGTATGCTCAGGTTTTTGAGGGAAATTGGCCAAAGAATTGGCTCAAACCAGCCAGCCAACCCCAGGGTCAATTAAGGAATCAAAAGAGATAATTTGATGAATTAAAGCAATTAGAACTTACCAATTATGATGGAGGAACGATTAGGACCTAGGAAAATGCAACCCACCTAGGAAAATGCAACCCAGCACCCAGAATTGACCAAGTACAGTGCTTAGACGAGTTTTTAGCTACCAACAATGGAGAATTTGAGTTTTTGAATGAAAGAGATGAAGTGAAAGCTTATATACTGTTCAGGGATCCTTCATCGCGGTTGCGAAGGGACCCCTCGCAATCGCGAGGGCCACGCTGGCTAGACCATTGCAATCGTGAAGGTTAGCCACACGGTCGCGAAGAATAGAGAAGGAGGGACTTCATCGTGATCGTGACCGGTGATCGTGCGATCGCGAAGAACACGGTGCCAGGCTCATGATCGCGATAGAGGCTTGATGCCTGCACCTGCAACAGGAAAAAGTCTACAACTTTCCAAAACTTGACAGGGCATTCTGGGCACAATCGAAAACTGATATTCAGAAACCAATAATTCTAACAGAGTGGAAACGATGTTCCGGACTCAATGAAATCGATGAAACTTCCATACGAGGTCATTTCGAAGAAATGTTGACCCAAGTCAACACTAACAAAAAGGAACCCAAATGCTTGAAATGAGTCTGGATCACCCGAAACCCGAACCAACCACCTTCCCAACCCAAACTCATCATTTTGGGGCTGATGGAATCGCCGGATTTCGAATCTGACACTCCGATCGTTGAAAGTCACCAAAGTTACACTTTCAACTCCAAATGGCCTGAAAATAGAGAAAACCACACAAAACCCATATCGGAAGTTCTCAGGCATCAACTGAAGGTCCAACACGACCAAACTCAACATTGCGGAGCTAATGGAACTGTCAAAATTCAATTCCGAGCACGTTAGCTAATAATATTGACTAAAGTCAACGATATTCTAAGTTAAAGCTTTAAAACAGGAAAAAGGGAAAAACAACCAAACGAACGACCATGGCATCGAACTACCGATCCCAGCAAGCCATAAATGACTTGAAGCCACTACAGGAAAGCTCTAACAGTACAATGAATGCGCAAACGCAAAGATGACCGGAAGGGTCATCACAACTAATTAGTTTATCACATTGGTTCATTTATTTACTCATGAGTTTAATTATTTGATTTGCCTGATCATCAATTGAATACTGTTTACGCATTTACAATTGAGCATGTCAATTAAAATTATAGACTGGACATATGATTAAGTGGAGTAAGTTCTTAACTCTAATAGGGGGAGCGTATTCATGGTTAGACTAGATATAGTTAATCACCTTACTTGATTGTTAAACACAAATTACTATGACTTCTGGTTAGTACTATTCTGTGAGATATTGAGAGTATGCTAACTTGAATAGGCCAACAATTGTTCGACAGAAAAATGCAGGAACATAAACCTTATCAATCAATAAATTAAATAAACTAATTAGTTTAATAAATTGAAGAATACAAAGTTATTGTTAGATAGCTCATGTCATATGTCAATTTAATCTCATTGATAACATAATAATATGCTCCTTATTAATGTTTATTATTTGTTCTTTTTTTAATTTAAGTTAAATTATAATTATTAATTTGGATTCATTTCTTGTTTAGATAATTAATATTAGTTTAATTTAGTTGTCGATTAATCACAACTCTTTATGAGTTCGACATTCGATTTTTAGTCACACTATTATTTGATGATCGCATATTCTAGCGTGTGCATTTGACGGCGACACATTGAATTGTTGATTTTATCGCATTGTTATTTCATTATAAAATTAATCCAATTATTTGTGTGCCCTTAAACCATTTAACATAATTTCAATTGTTCTTTTTTAAAGATAAACAATATTGTTTCTCAAGGAAGCTTTAACTTGTGATTCAAAGAAAATGTATCAAAAACTTATTGCATTAATTAAATTACACACACAAATATACGCAATCAATCAAGTAATAAAGCGTGAGTGGAGTACCGTTCCAATGAGAAGTTACTATCAACTGTTTACTAAATTAGGCCAATCTTTATAGATTTGTTAAGAATTTTTTTAAAGTTTTAGTTGTGTTATTATAACAATTGTGATGTAGTAAAACAAGAGAATAACATGAAAAAATCATACAAGAGCGCATTTTTAAAGATAATAATAGGAGAATGAGATCTCAGGGCTATGATTTTTAATAATCTTATTAAATCATTCAATTACTCATTTTTTTTAACTTATTCCGGTTACTGACTCTGCAAGTTAATATATTTGTAGGAGTTTGTCAACTCCTATTTGCCTATTCAGTTTATCCGAACCTTATATGTCTATGAGATTAACAACATAACACAGAGAGATTTTTTACAATACAGGTTAAACAGCGCGAATAAATATATCTTTTGTTCATATTTATAATTTTTTTCTCGATGTTCAGGGTTAGAATTTTGCTTTATTCAACGTTTTTATAATAACGTTTCCTCTTTTCAGTTAAATTAGAGGTCCCTAGATAATATCTAACTATTGGACGAATTAATAATCAAATGAATGAGCATAAGATTGAATAAATAATCTCAAATTGATAAATTAATTCATCAACCTAATATCAAAAATTTAAAATTATGAAAAAATATAAGAATTCGATAATTATAAAAGAATCATAGCCCTAAAATAAATAAATTATTTTGCTACACATCGTTACCATAAATATTCTAAGAATATTCAAAATGATCATACAAAAACTAGAAAAAAAAAGAACTCTAAGAATATTCTGAATTCTAAAATCGTCCTCCCTCTTTTAATATTACACCCGTCCTTTTTTTTCTTTGTCCTTTTTCTATGTTGTACCCGACTTTTTTCTTGTTTTTTTTCTCATTCTTTAAAAAATGTGTTTTTAGCCCTTATACACATTTTATATTGTAGAGATAAAATTATCACTACTGAAAAAATAAAAATTAGCGATGGTCTGCAGCTACAATAAAATCTATCATTAATTCTATTTTGTAATAAATTATCATAAGTTCTATTAGATATGAGCAATTTAGCAATGGATTAGAGACGAAGTTCGTAGCTAATTTTATATTTTTGTAGTGTATAAATCTTTTCAACTTTGTTCATGCTTTAGGTGTCATATGCTATGGTTGATGCTTCTCACAAAATATTTTATCAATACGTTCTTCAAGTTTTTGTGCATACTATAATTCATGTCTTCGCACGACTTTATTATCAGTGTAAATTTTATTCCTTTCTTATGATGTTATGTTCACGCGATGTTCAACTTGATTTTCTGAACAAATGCTTTTCTTTGGATTTTTAGCTCTAAGTTAATATTTTTAAATATCAAAATATTATTCATTAATCAGAAATCAATATAAATCGATAACATAAGTAAGTTGTGCATAGTTTTTAATAATATTAATTTTAGAGTAATAAAAATGTAAAGTATTACATATCAAAATATATATAAATGTGTCCAACTATCAACAGGCTTTCTTGAAGAAGCTTCAGACTATGCCCACAAAATATAAATAAAACTTTATGTTATTGCCTGAAATTATATATGCATATGTATTCTTGTTATTTTAGAGTGTCTCTGTACACAAAAATATACTTATCTCAAATTTAACTTGATTTGTAGGCTAAGAAAGAGATTCAACTCCCCATCATACATTCAACTCCCCATCATACTATCTCGAATTCACTTTCAATTAATTTAGCAAATTCACTATACAAAAATTTATTAATTAATAGTACCAAAGATGATATGAACAACATACCCTTAAACTATCAACAAGCTTTTACCTTTTTTATTTAAAAATAGAGTGTTGTTAATTGAATTCACAGAGAAACTTTGAAAGCTTTTATACCTAGTTCTAGGTGTTTTTTTAGCTCATGCAGTGTTTTATCTATCTTGTACACATAATTTAAAATTTTGTGACTTTTAAAATCTTGGGGCTAACACACATAAATTTTCTCTTGAAGATATTTATTAAAAAAAATACTTTTAACATAGATATAAATGCAATGAGCATTGATATGACTTCTACTCTAGCACAGGTGCAAAGGTCTCACTATAGTCTATGTCTTTTTCTTGATTGTACCTTGTACTACTAACATTGTTTTAATTATTTCTTGTGATAGTATTTTGATTATCAAACTTATTTCTAAAGACCCACTTGGTTACTATGACAATTTTATTCTTTGAACGAACTTTCACATGTAACATTTGAATTCTCTCAAATTGATAAATCTTCTCTTGTATAGCTATGATCCAATCAACATTTCGAAGGACTTCTTTGATAGTATTAGACTCAATCATAAATATGCAAGTATACAAGACACGTAAATTTTTCACTATGGATCTTCTTTGCTTTTTTGAGTCCAAATATGTGAGAATGTTTAAAATTGGGTGAGAACTTTTGTGTTTATCATCTATTTTATCATGTTCTTTAGTTATCTTGTCTGACAGTAATTTTTCTCAATTTTTAAAGAACCTGGTTCATTTATTAGCTTAGTTAAAAAAATAATTGTTTAAGCATCATGATCTCTGAATCTACATCAAAGATTATGTGGTGTTTTGATGATTAATAAACTTTGTACAAGTGACAATTTATGTGAAGGAGGAGAATTAAAGAATAAAGAATGAATATCAAGAATCAGGTCCTCAACAAATCTCCAAGAAAAAGTTAATAAGTTAACAATAATGCAAGAGAAATTTATTAGAGAACATGTTCCTCTAGCAGAACTAGAGACTGCAATGAAAAAATTAATTCCTGAAAATTTGAAGAATTAAAATTATGACTCAATCTATTTCTATAAGAATTTATAGTTTATGATTTAAAAATACTATCATAAATTGAACACGTGAAATTAGCTTAAAATTAGGAGAAAGAAGTTCAACATGAAGAAGATTCAAACCAAGTCAAATTAGGATTGAATTCATGAAGAGACTTCAATCAATTCTCTTATTTGAATTAGAGAACTACAAAAAAATTATTTACTCGTATATAAATAATATAACACAAAGCTTTAAAGTTTGATCATATCCAAAGCGAAATGTCAGTGTGATAGAGTCAGCATAAAGAGCGCTGAAGAAAACGTCATTTTCACAATAAAAAAAATATGTTCTTACCAAGTTTTATCTATATTATTCTTAAATTAAAGTAATACCAAAACAAAATCTTGATACTTTATATGTTGATCATCATAGATGTTTTATGTTTATAAGGAACTTCATTGAGGGGTAGAGTAATTGAATAGAAGATTAAAATGATAGAGATTGGGATATCCTGAATAATATTTTTAAGTATTATGAGAGATATTGTGAATTTTAAATTACTCAAATTTAGTGAAGACTTTGAGAAATTCTACAAAAGTGATTATGATTTTTACTTCTATTGAGTAAGGAGTTTTCACATTAAATACTTGTATTGATTTATTATATTTTATTATTTAGCTTATTACATGATTGCTAAAACAATCTGAATCATTGAGTGCTTTAGTGATTACCGCTAAACTAACAATAATATTTTTCAATAGTCCTTGATCAAATCCATCAACATTCTTATGAGTTTAATATCCTCATCATCATGCAAATCTTTCTCAACCAAGAGATCAAATTCATAAAATATTATATAAATATTATTTTCAGTACATAATATTATATTGTTATAAACCTTATAATTTTTACTGTGTGAAAAATATCAAGAAAAAGTCTCTCATCACTTTTGACATCAAACTTTTAAAGAAATTCTTTTTTATTTTTGCAAAAAGCACTTACATTCAAAAACCTTTAAGTGAGTTCATTCTCTAAGATGGATATAATATTTTTTTTACAGATACTTTTTATATCTTATTCATTTCATAACTAATTCATCAGATTTTAAATTGGCGACAAAATAAAATGCAGAAGTGAATTCTAACTTATTTTCTTTATCACACATTTATGAGACACTTAACAAATTATATTTTAAATAATTTTAATAGCATGAGAGTGAGACTTACTGTTGAGCTAAGAACATGATTTAGAGATTTAAAACTTTTAACTTTTTTGCAGTTAGTTTTGGTGTCACATTTAGCTTGAAAGTTAATTGGGACTGCCATTTTGTGTCCGTCCTTCTAACGATCGATAGGGTCCCGGTATGTGATTCATTCTGGAGTGAATCTCTGGAATGACGCTAACAAATTTCTCTTTCTATGGATCTACTATTATCTGCGTTGCTTTGGACTTGTCTATGCCAGTGTAACGACCTGTTCAGTCGTTACTAAAAAGGTACCTCGTTATAGGAGAGCTATTCGTGCGAAGAGCTAGTTAGAAAAACTTCCAGGTTGAGGAGTTGAAAATTTTGTACTTGTCTAGTGTCGGATGGATTCTGAGCGAGGCAAAGTCTAGGAAAATCCGAATGCAGATTGGGTAATATATCTTAGGTCAAGATAGTTTTTCCATTAGCCACGACCTTAAGGGGTCTTGGGGACTTTTTGAAAATGAATTCGGGTGACTAGAACTCCTGATATCAAAGTTGATGTGAAAGGGTTGGTTTGAAATGTCAAGATTTTGAAGTGTGTTATAAAATAGGTTATTTTTGGGGATTTTCCGAGGTTCTATCCTATGTCAACTGCTATAGTGGTTGACACTGCGCTACAGCGATGACCGCTATAGCAGATAAATTCCCTCTATAGCAGAAGTCAAAGGTGGTCAACCCGCTATAGCGGATGGCTTCTGCTACGACAGTACCGCTATAGCGGTAATTAGGCTGCTATAGCATAACGATGGGATCATAAAATCCAAAATGGGATTTATAATTTCATTCTCTCCCTTTCAGCCCCAAGAACAGATGAGGTTTACTCCAAAAACCCTCCTAGGCTGCTCAAAAACTTGGGGGCCATAGGGAGGAAGGATTCCGGCTAAAAGGACGCAAAACTACAGAATTTGGGCTCATCGTCCGTCAGGGAATGCCTTCATGGAGCCAAAAAAATGTGTGTACAATTGCTTGGCATTATGGTAGGTTAGGTTTTCTTTACCTTGTGTAGATATTGACCTACGTCTATTTCGTATCATTGTATAGACTGAAAGAAGAAATCATACTTAGGCTTTTGGGCACGGAGTCTGGAGGAACATTGTATAGTTTAGTTGATTTATTGATTAGGGATTGATAATGTCGGGGTGATGTGTCTTAATTCTGGGTGATTTATGATTATTATTGTAGTATGATGATGGAATCCCAGGACTAGAGTGTCGGGAAGGTTCGGGGAACCGAAAATATTGTGGATAGTTAAATGACTAGAAAAAAGGGGTCTTTGGAAATGAATTAGTATAAAAGAGCAGAATAAAAAGAATGGTTAAATACCAAGGTTAGTGGAGGTCTTCCCCATGTTGTATCTGTCTTAGGAGTAGTCCAGAATCGATGTAGCTACTAGTTATGTGTCAAAAAAGGGCTGAAAAGGGATTTAGTCTTCGGAAGGGATTCGAGATTGAGTTGTGTACCTGGGGTTGGGGTAGGTGTTGGTTATTAATTTCCAATATGCAATATGTGTTCATGTACTATCTCTTAGTATTGTGTGAGTTGCATGCTTAGGGAATGAGGTTATGAATACCTACTTATCCGGTTATCAGTCTCGTGAAATGAACTTGTTTTGTTGCTTGTTTGTTTACAAGTATGCTTTTGTTCATTGTTTGTTGATTGGTTGGATTTTGTGTGACATTCAGTTCGCTCGGGTACCACGCCTGGTACAGGTTACTTATTAGTTGGCTCGGGTACCACGCCTAGTACAAGTTACTTATTGGTTGGCTCAAGTACCATACCTGGTACATGTTACTTATTGGTTGGCTCGGGTACCATGCCTAGTATGGGTTACTTATTGGTTGGCTTGGGTACTACGCTTGGTACAGATTACTTATGGGTTGGCTTGGGTATCACCCCTGGTACAGGTTACTCATTGGTTAGCTTCAGTACAATGCCATGTATGGAATTCATAGTGGTTGGTGCGGGTACCACGCCTGGTACGGGTTTGATTTACTTGCTTTGATTGTATTCTTTCGATGGTTCCATGAGTGGACCGGGTTGTATTCTTTAATTGTGATTATTGAATATGGTCTGTGAGAGGCCGGGTGATTATATTTAAATGTGAGGTTGGTCTTAGTGTAGATCGGGACTGTATGTTAATACTAGGTGTTGGTATAGGATCCTTTTTAGGTCCAGGTTATGTAAAAAGGATAAATGTGTGTTGTCACTGAGAATTTTCAATGTCGGTTAGACTTGGTATGTGCGGTTGATAATCTAAGGAAGAGACTTGTGGTCTGGTTATAATATTCATTGTTGTTGCTTGTAGAGTAAGGCCATGGGGGTCATTGTGGCAGTTTTGCACTAGTAGGCGACGGTACGATGAGTGTGGTCTACGTCACTAAGTAGTGAGGTTAACTCCGGGTTGTTAAGTCATAGTGGTTCACTGGGGTAAGAGGATGGTAGTCCGGGTATGGGTATAGATGTCAGGTAATGACAAGTTTGACTTGGGATGTCTATGTAACAAGTGACTTGGGAAGTGTAGGTGTCAAGGTGACTTGGAAAATCTAGGTGACAAGGTGACTTGAGAAGTATAGGTGTCAAGGTTACTTGGAAAGTCTAGGAAACAAGGTGACTTTGGAAGTCTAAGGGTTAAGGTGACTTAGGAATGTCGTAGGGGTCAAAGCATAGCTTCTCATAGTGGTGGAGTTTGTAGCGGAAGGGATAGGCAGACTTGGGTTGATATTGGGTATTGGTAAGGCGAATGTTGAAAGGTCGAGTATTGTAATTAATTGCGCATTTCTCTTGATTTCTTATATGACGGTATGGACTGAATTCGGGTCGATCGATGATGCCTACCAATACGTATGTTTGTACTGATTCTACTCTTGCTATACCTTTTGGGGTATAGGATGGTTGCATGGTCGGTGATGTTTCATAGGTACATGATGACAGTGATCTTCAACAGCTTCTACTCTTATTTCCATGGTGGAAGTTGTGTCTTTTTACATTCTGTTTTACTCTTGTAGTAGCTCTTGTACCTGCTTAGACTAGATCCTAGGGAGAGTGTTTGTATTTCAAAAGAGGTTGTTTCACATTAAATTGTAACAATTTTCATGTATTAAAGGAGATTACGTATGATTTCACTTTATTTATCGCAATTTACCTGTTGATTGGGTGGTATGTGTTCGTCTATCTAGGTGTGTACAGTAGGTGCCCGCACGGCCCGGTAGTTAGGTCATGACAGATGGTATTAGAGCCTAGGTTATCGGTCTCCCAATACAAGAGCAAAATGTTCAGATAGAGTCCTACGGATTGGTGTGTTGATGTCCACATCTAATATTTGAGAAGCTATGAAACATTCTAGGAAATATTTCTCTTCTTTCATTCCTTTCGTGTGGTTTATTACATGCTTGGATGGGTTGATTCCAATTGGTATCTTTCGATTCCAATTAGTATCTCGACAAGGAAAAAGGATATCATTTAACTCCGATTGAGATGACACAAGCAAGGAAAATTGGAACCGGGAAGGTTCCAACTGGTATCTGTCCTGGGAGGCTATGTAAAGGTATGGATGGATCGGCTAACGGTCATCCATGAGGCGAATAAAAGATAATGAAATTGATTTGATTGAGTGTTGAAGCTTGAGACTTGAGATTATGCTTATGTGTATTGATGTTTTTTGAATGACTGCAATTTTGTGGTGTACAATTGTTTGATTTGCTGTGAATATTGTGGTCAGAAAAAGGTCATAACTTGGTTATGTGTTAATGATTAACAGAATTCTTGTTTTCTGATTTTAAGTGGAAAATAGAATGCTAAATGCTGGGAAGGGTCTTATCATTGGTAAAAATGATTAGGGAAAATGATATATATACTTGTGGAAACTTATGTTTCAAGTGATTGGTATGTGAATAAGTACCAGGGACAAGGACTATTATTGCTTAATAGCGGTAATAGTGGTAAGAAAGTCTTTGTGTTAAAGCATGGACGACCAATTAATAGTCATCCATGGGACGAATAGAGAATGTTATATGTGACTTGATTATTTTAACTTTGTGTGTTGCAGTGCTTGGCTAACTGAATTTATTGGTGTGTAATTGACTTGTCTTATTGTGGATATTTTGGTTCGGGAAGAGTCATAACTTGAATTTATGTGTCTTGGTTGATGAGTTTCCATGCGTGTTGATTTAAAATTCCATATTACCTTTCAAAAAATGGGACTTATCATTGGTTAAGATAGTAAGGAGACGATACCTATGAATGTAGGGGAGCTTCAGTTCCAGGACAGTCGAGACTTGGTTGGGAACCATGGTAACAAGGGGGATATTCAAATATGATAATAGGAATGTGTTGTTGTGAACAATTTTCTTACATAATTCGAGTTTGTTGTGATGATATTGGATGTTAAGTTTTGGTTTTTACATTGCCAAGAATGGTCTTGGAGTATTGTTTAAAGATCATGGGGGGACTTATGCTATTAATAATGATAACCGGGAATGAGGATGAGTTATTTCTACTGAAAATTTAATTTTCCTGGGCTGTCACCATCGGGACCGCCATAGTGGAACTGTACCACTACGATAATCCCGCTATAGCGATAATTTCTACCACTATGGCGGTACCGTGATAGCGGAATGGAAACCGCTATAGCGGGGAGGCTCAGGGCAGAATGTCTGCCCTATGTTTCCCTTGTTTTGTTTTTCATCCCTAGGTTATTTTAAATTGCTAATTGAGCTGTGAGCTATTGCAAGAATTATTTAGCATCCATGTGCAATAAGAGGAAATGGTAGATATGATATCCTGGGGTATTGGTAAAATTTTGATTGACCACTGGTGGGAATAGTCGCCTATGTAGAATTTGGCAAAAATGACCCATAATTGACTGAGTAGTGTTGGACACTGCTCATAGGCTTATGTTATGAGGGTGATTATTCGCTGGTTTATTATTTATGATCTTTAGTGGTAGGGTCAGTTGAGGGAGTGGGGTTATTAAATGGATTCTTTAACATTGTCATCCCTCTTGTTGGTTATGATAATACTTGGTGTTACTGCTTATTGAGTAATAGGGGTGTGCTCGCTATATCTTTGGTTAGGGTGTAAGTACCCAGGTATAATTCCCCCTAAGATGAGAGTTGACAAAAATCACAAGCTAGGATGAGTTCCAATAGAATTTTGGTGTTGTGTGGTTTAGAGATGCTTAGTGTCTCGGGGCATAGTGTTGATAGGAGCAAGGTGATACCATGATATGTGAAGGGCATAGTATCCCATAGAAGATTCGAAATAGAGTTCGGGTTAGTAGAGCTCCGAGTATAACATTTAACGTAAAGGGATCTAGTCCTCGTGGCATGGGAAATTGTTTCATTCGTTAAGTGTGAATTTCTATCACTCCGGTGTTTCGATGAGGCCCTGGATTTCTTGGGCACTCAAGGAGGGATAATCTAATTAGCCTTGTGCAGCCCGAAGGAAGGAATTCCTTGATAGAGCGGGAGTGAATTTAAATTTCGATTGAGTTAGGCACAACGAGGGGTTTGAAAGTTTGATGGCGTGCATAAGACTTTATTCACACTGTCATGATAGAGCGTTAAGATTTAGGGGCTGGGCTCCTTCCGTATTTGAGATTATTGGAGGATGAACAATGGGTAAATTGGTATCTATTGTAACGACCTGTTTAGTCATTACTAAAAAGGCACCTCATTATGGGTGAGCTATTCATGCGAAGAGAGGGTTAGAAAAACTTTCGGGTTGGGGAGTTAGAAAATTTAGACTAGGCTAGTCTTTGATGGATTCTGAGCGAGGAAGGGTCTAGGGCAATCTTGGTGCGAATTGGGTAATATATCTTAGGTCGAGCTAGTTTTTTCGTTAGCCAAGACCTTAAGGAGTCTGACGGACTTTTCAGAAATGAATTTGGAAGAGTAAAACTCGCGATATCGAAGTTGACGTAAAAGGGTTGGTTCAAAACGTCAAGATTTCGAAGTGTGTTGTAAAATGGGCCAATTTTTAGGGATTTTTTGAGGTTCTATTCCATGTCAACCGCTATAGCGGAGAAATTCCCTCTATATCAGAAGTCAAAGGCAGTCAACCCGCTATAGCGAGCGGCTTCCGCTACGGTGGTATTACAATAATGGTAATTAGGCTGCTATAGCAGAACGACGGGATCAAAAACCCAAAATGGATTTTATAATTTTGTTCTCTCCTCTTCAGCCCCAAGAATAGATGAGGGTTACTCTAAAAACCCTCCTAGGCTGCTCCAAAACATGCGAGCCACGGGGAGGAGGGATTCCAGCTAAAAGGATACAAAATTACAGATTTTGGTCTCATAATCCATCAGGAAACGCCTTCACGAAGCCAGAAAATACGTGTGTAATTGATTGGCATCTAGGTGGGCTAGATTTTCTTCACCTTGAGTAGATATTGATCTGCGTCCATTTTGTATCATTGTAAAAATGGAAAGGAGAAATCATGCTTAGGCCTTCGGGCACGGAGTCTGGAGGAACATTGTATGGTTTGATTGGCTTATTGATTAGGGATTGATAATGTCGGGGTCATGTGTCTTAATTCTAGGTGATTTATGATTATTGTGTGCAGTATAATGATGGAATCCTAGGACTAAAGTGTCAGGAAGGTTCGGGGAACCGGAAATGTTGTGGATAAATTACTAGAAAAAGGGAGCCTTTGGAAATGAATTGGTATAAAAGAGTAGAATAACAAGAATGGTTGAATTACCAAGGTTAGAGGATGTTTTCCCCATGTTGTATCTGTCTTAGGAATGGTCTGGAATCGATGTAGCTACTGGTTATGTGTCAAAAAGAGGGTGAACGGGGATTTAGTCTTCGGACGGGATTCGAGATTAAGTTTTGTACCTGGGGTTGGGGTAGGTGTTGGTTATTATTTCCCAATATGCAATATGTGTTCATGTACTATCGCTTAGTATTGTGTGAGTTGCATGCTTAGGGAATGAGGTTATGAATGTCTACTTATCCAGTTATCAGTCTCGTGAAATAAACTTGTTTTGTTGCTAGTTGGTTTACAAGTATGCTTTTATTCATTGTTTGTTAATTGGTTGGATTTTGTATGACATTCGGTTGACTCAGGTACCATGCCTGGTACAAGTTACTTATTAGTTGGCTCAGGTACCACGCCTGGTACAGGTTACTTATTAGTTAGCTCGGGTACCACACCTGGTACAGATTACTTATTGGTTGGCTCGGGTACCACGCGTGGTACAGGTTACTTATTGGTTGGCTCGGGTATCACGCCTGGTACAGGTTACTTATGGGTTGGCTTGGGTACCACGCCTAGTATATATTACTCATTGGTTGGCTCGGGTACCACGCCTGGTACGGGATTCATAATGGTTGGCTCGAGTACCAAGCCTGGTATGGGTTTCATTTACTTGCTTTGATTATATTCTTTCGATGGTTTCATGAGTGGACCGGGTTGTGTTCTTGAATTGTGAATATTGCATATGATCCGTGAGAGGCCGGGTGATTATATTTAAATGTGAGGTTAGTCTTAGTGTAGATTGGGACTACATGTTAACACTAGGTGTTGGTATAGGGATCCTTGTTAGATCTGGGTTATGTAAAAATGATACATGTTTATTGTGACTGAGAATTCTCAATGTTGGTTAGACTTGTTACGTGCGGTTGATAAGCGAAGGAAGAGACTTGTGGTCTAGTTATAATATTGGCTATTGTTACTTGTAGAGTATGGCCTTGGGGTCACTGGGGTCACTGGGGCAGTTTTGCACTAGTAGGCGATGGTACGACGGGTGTGGTCTACGTCACTAAGTAGTGTGGTTTACTCCGGGTTGTTGAGTCATAGTGATTGACTGGGGTAAGGGGATGGTAGTACGGGTATGGTCATAGATGTCAGGTAATGAAAAGTATGACTTAGGAAGTCGAGGTGACAAGGTGAGCTGAGAAGTCTAGGTGTCAAGGTGCCTTGGAAAGTCTAGGTGACAAGGTGACTTGGGAAGTCTAGGTGTCAAGGTGACTTGGGAAGTCTAGGAGACAAGGTGACTTGGGAAGTCAAAGGGTTAAGGTGACTTGAGAATGTCCTAGGGGTCAGAGCATAGCGTCTCATAGTGGTGGAGTTGGCAGCGAAAGGGATAGGTAGGCTTGGATTGATATTGGGTTTTGGTAAGGTGAATGTTGAAAGGTCGAGTATTGTAATTAATTGCGCATTTCCCTTGATTTCTTATATGATGGTATGGACAGGATTTGGATCGACCGATGATGCATACCAGTACATGTATTTGTACTAATTCTACTCTTGCTATACCTTTTGGGGTATAGTCTGGTTGCAGGGTAGGTGATGTTTCATAGGTAAAGGATGACGGTGATCTTCAGCAGCTTCTACTCTTATTTTCATGGTGAAAGTTGTGTCCTTTTATATTCTATTTTACTCCTGTAGTATCTCTTGTACGTGCTTAGACTAGATTCTACGGAGAGTGTTCGTATTTCAAAAGAGGTTGTTACGCATTAAATTGTAATGATTTTCATGTATTAAAGGAGATTATGTATGATTTCACATTGTTTTCTGCAATTTACCTATTGGATCGGGTGGTAAGAGTTCTTCTATCTAGGTATGTAGAGTAGGTGCCCGCACGGTTCGATAGTTGGGTCGTGACAGCCTACCCCTGAGTTATTAAGAAGTTTCACTATATCGAGATTAGATGGATTATTCATCAGAGTTTCCATTGTTTTTTGATCAGATTTTGCATTAATTCTGATATGAACGATGTTGACAAAAATAGCTATGACATCTTTCATTCGTGTCATGAAGGCATTCGGTGCAGTTATCATCCCGTCCTATTTTTCTCTAGCATGAAGGTTTCTTTCAATACGTGCTCATCACTTTAGGGTGACGATATTAACCCCTTCGTGGATTGTACCAATTTCTATTGTATCTATCATAACTATCACTCATATTGCTTAGATCTTTATTCCTTTTTGCATGTTCTCTCTCAATGTCTTCTTGTGAAGAGGCCCGATCATTCTCTCTTTCTTGTTCATGTCTTTCGACTGTTTTGATATTTGCAAGTTCTATAGCTAGCAGGTTATCACGTTGATTGTCAATGGGTGAGAGATTATGTGAAGTCTCAAACATAGTAGTGAATTTTCAGTGGGTAAGACTTGATGACCTAATAAAAAGTTGAAGCAATATATCAAAATAATATTACAATTGCCTGTTTTCACAGACGATAATAAACTATTTATTGAAAAAGTATGTGTCGACAATAACAATTGAACTTGTAAAAATGAGACTAAAGACAAGTGAATTAAGATTGATAAAATCTCTTTTTTAACTAAATTGAGGAAACAAGAATAAATGGAAGTATATAGACTATGTTAAGAGCAATAATAAGAATCAAAATAATAAATAGCAAGAACTAGAGCAAGAAATAATAAGAGAATCTTTAATTATTTTTTATTCCTAAAGCTTGATAATGAAGTTGTATTTTACAAATGAAGATTAGATGAATTATTTCTCTCATGTAAGGGTTTATTTAAAGGGTCAAAAAATTATGAATACTAGCATAAAAAGGCTACTCTATCATTGATAATACTTAAGTACTCTCACGTGTCTGAGTTTTGAATCTGAACTCAAGGTTGACTGGTGTCAGAATGGAGACCATTGCAAATTTATCCCGGCTAAGTCATAAACTAAGATCGCAAAGAGGATGTTTAGTGAAAGTGGTGTTACAAATAACTTGGTTACATAAGACTTCTTATAATATTGAGGTGTCACTGATATGAGATACCCCGATGACATTGACATGAAGTTGTATCAACACATAAAAGGAGATAATATCGCATATCTAGGTCTAGTCAAATCAATGCATACACGTATCAAACACTAATTATCTCACTTATTAAGTTTAATTTTTATCCCATACAATGATAGTAGATTCACAAGCTCACCAAGGATCATTAATCTTTGATGGTTGAGGCTTGATCTTTGACTTTGCTTGCCTTTATTTTTCATGTTCCGTTATTGATTCGCCTGGGAGGAATTCAACCACTCAATTCAAAGAGATAATCCTTTATCTATAATGATAATTTTATATACACGAATACCATTAATATTTACAGAGGACTCTTGCACCAATTGAAAGACCCAATGATCTAACATAGTTATTAGGAACAAAACTAGGTAGCAGACCTATTGGCAAATGACGAAATTAGATGCAATGAAATTATTTTATTTTGTAAGTACTATAAGTAGACAAGTAAAGACCTTCTTTGTTAAAATTATTAAGGATACTGTATATAAATTTAATTCAATCATTAATTGCTTTCGATGAAAGTTCTTTTTGTGCTTCTAATGAATAATGACATTCCTTTTGATTCTTCTAGCATGAAAATAGCAGGTGCTACGATAAAATTTATGCACCTTTTTAACATGGATTAATATTAATTCTTTTTTTATATATTTCAGTGTATAAAACTTAACTCTCTTTTAGTGCTAAGTTCTAGGGCTAACAAATTTAGCCCAAGCCCAAATAATTCGCTCAATGCGTTCAAATTATATTATAATGATTCGAGCATAACACATAATTAAGATGGGTTAAGTTTGGACACAATTCAACTTAATTCATTTATTTTGAATAGCCTAAATCAACTCACTATTTTAGTCCGAATTAACTCATTCAAGAGCTGAATAATTTTTAATTATTAGGATTATTCTATTGTTTGCCCTAGTTCTTCTGCGTATTTGAATTTTTGACTTTAAACTCATGGTCTCATTTTTCATCCAATCCTTCTACAATAAACTCCTTTATTTTTTAATAAATACATTGCAAGTTTATATTTCTCTTCCTCATTGTTCTTGTCGAAAATATAATTATCGAGAACAAAATTAGATGATGAAGTTATTGATGAAAGACGAAGCTAAATGCAAAGAGATTATTTTGTTTTAAAAGTACTATAAGCAGACAAGGAAGTAACTTCCTTTGTTAGGATTACTAATTAAGGGCACTATATATAAATTTAATTAAATCCTCAATTGCTTTTGATGAATTTTTTTTTTTGTGCTTTCAATGAATAATGATATTTTTTTAAATTTTTTTTAACATAAACATAGTAGGTGCTACATGAAATTTATGCACCTTTTTAACATGACTAATATAATTAGTTTTTTATATATATTTCAGTGTACAAATTTTAACTTTTTTTTTGAATGCTAAATTCTAGGCCTGACAAATTCAGCCCAAACCCAAATAATTCGTTCAGCTTATTAAGATTATGATCGTTTGAATATAATATATAATTAAGATGGGCTAGATTTATCACAATTCAACTTAACCCATTTATTCTAAGTAGTCCAAATTAACTCATTATTTTGGCCCAAATTAACTTGTTATAGAGACAAATAATTCTCAATTATTAGGATTATTCTATTATTTATCCTAATTACGTCTCTTAATAAACTCTCTGCTTTGACCACCTCGTCTTTATTTTTTCTTCAATCCTTTTAAAACAAACTCTTTCATGTTTAACAAATAATTTATACGTTTACATTTTTCTTTTTGTTTTTCCTCTTAGTTGTTGTCAAAAATCATGGTCAAGACTCAAAATTAATATTTCTTTTTGCTGCTACACAATATTTGATTTTACTCATATTTTTATTTTTTAAAATTGAATTTTTGTGGGTATTTGTAATACGATGTGTTTATTACTTTATTTTACACATGAATTCATATGAAATTTGTATTTGATTTTTTTTTTATTCCTATAGTATTTTTAATTTCGTTTTTCATGGAAAAGAATTTATTTTATGTTGGATATCTTGATTTATGGAATTCCGCATTTTCTCATATTTATAGCATAAAGTTTCAATCTTGGTATTAGGGTTTCAACACATTTTCTCATTAAATTATTGTTGAAATTTTTGTGTTCACAAAATTAGTGTTTTTTTATGTTTATTATTCCCTTTCACTTTCTTCAGTTTGTATCCAACTCATAAAGCTGATATTATGCCTTTGTATGCAGAATCTATCTTCTTTTTAGCATTTTATTACAAGGGGGTTAAGATGTCAATAGAGCATGATGTCAATGAAATTATTTATTGTAATTTTATCAAACGGCATAAAATCACTTCTATCGTCTAGGACTTTTATAATGAATTACCATTAGAGCGGAATGTAAGATATGCAAGAAAGTATTTTTGATAGACTCAGTAGTTGAAACTATAAATTTAAAGCAATACTTAGCTAAGTACGAGATTAAAGAATTAAATAAAGGTATGCCTATAGGTAATACAAATTATCTTAAAATTATAGATTAGACATAACTTTCCATTTAGTTAGGTCAAATTTGAATAAGTTAAAAAAATACAGACTTTCTTGAGTCTTACCTTAATGAGTCTGAGAGTGGCTACTATAGCAATAGAATTGCATGGTCCATTATTGCAATTAAAAGATTAAAAAATCCTTTTCTTGGCTATATTTGACATAAAATTATCCCCTTCAAAATTCCTTTCTTGACCTGGAGACTTCTCCACAACAAATTACCTTTTAAAGATGTCATTGTTAATTTGAAAAGCAAGAATTCACTACTTGCATATGCTATCCAGTCCCATAGAATGAGACCCCTCGGCATGTCTTTATGAAAGGCAAGGTTGCACACCAAATCTGGAACAAAATTGGAGCTTCACTAAGACTTTGTCACCATAATATCCCCATTAAGGAACTTCTGAAAGAATTATGGAGTAAAAATACTTATAATAAAATTAACTAAATTGTTCTCCAGATATCTCCCATTATAATTTTGTGGGAAATTTGGAAATCTTGGTGTGCCTCCAGGTTTGTAGATATGAAAAAATTAATATGCATCAAATAAAGGCTCAAGTCATGTGGAACATCAGAAGTGCAATTAACCTAGCCTTTCCTACTATAAGTTTTGAGGTAGTATGATTTTTTTTTACTACATACCATCATATTAGAAATTAAGAGAAAATATGCAATAAATTACAATAATCCATTTCCTTCAACATCCACTTTTATCCCCCCATGATATTGACATTAAGAACTTATACGTTCTGTCCCAAGCGTTCCTACCCCGTTTCACTGCCAACTCCACCCTTTTTGGAGACTCTACACCCTGATGCCTAGGACTTCCCAAGTCATTCTGAACACTTAGACTTTCCAAGTCACACCTTACTCTAAGACTTCCCAAGTCACCCTTAACACTAGTCCGACAATATGTCCAGACCCAGACTACCATTCTATTATCCCCGTCAATCACTATGACTCAATAACTCAAAGTAAACCCAGCTACTCGCTAACTAGACCACATATATTTATGTTACTACTTACAAGTGTCCGGACCACTCCAGGATCCCTAGGATAATGTCACGCCCCGAGGCTACCCCCTAGGCGTAACACGGGACCCGAGACTGCAAGTGCCCCAAGTTAACCCTTGGCTAAATCATGACTTAAACAAGCATAGATAAACTTAACAGAAGTATCAAACTGAAGAGATAAATAGAGTGAGTCATCAACAGCTCAAACATAACATAACAGAATCTGAAACCCAAATACAGAATCTCTACTATGTCTGAAAGCCTCTAAATTGAATAATGAGTTGCTGGGATAAGACCCCAGCTAACTCCAAGTACTAAACAAAAACCATACAGATAGACAACTGATATCAATCCTCGAAGTATGAGGATTCACCACTCGGAGCTAGGATACCGACTAATCTCTAGCCATGAATCTGAGGACCTAAACCTTAATCTGCATTATCAAGAGGATGCAGCGCAAGATATGCATCAGTACCATAGGATGTACTGAGTATGTGAGATATGCAAAATCTGAAGTAAATATGCTATACATACTTTAAAACTGAAATCATGCTATGATAGTAAAATCTGGAATGCAAAGGACTCAATGCAATATCATAGGCAAAATATACTTGAAAACCATAAGTAATGATAGAACTTCTAAAATCTGAAAGCAAAGAGTCAATGCATTTAAATAACTGAAACTATTTCTATGGTAGGTTCTCTAACTGACATAGACCATGTGAGCTACATGAAATCCAATGTATCCGCCCCATCGCGAGGACCCAATATACCTTGCCAGGGTATAAAGGCATAACTAGTGTGTTCACGGTATCTGATGCCCACTGAGGGGACTTAAAGAACCTATGGTGGCACATAGTTCTCGGATATACAAAGGGGTACGCTAAACTCAATCCAACTTGGTGCCCAATACTACTCCCAAAACATACTTATAGCTCAACTTATACTTGTGACATATCTAATGCCAAACCTATTTGAAAAGCATAAGGGTATATCTAATACCATGCAATTTACATAGCTTAGGTAGACATATCTAGATGCCAAACCTTTCATAAGACATAGAGACATATCTAATGTCATATAATTCATACTTCAAAATACTTAAAACTTAGCATAGCCATAATTCAAACATACTTTTCTTTCTAAATTCATAACTTGAAGAATTAGGCATGCAATTTTATGATAATAGAGGCCATGTTATCTAAACATGCCAATTTTACTTGAAAACATGCAATTCAATGGAACCATGCTAGAATTATCATCAAACATATGGCTCTTGAAATTATTCAAGGAATCATAATTAAAACATGGATAATGAATGGGAGATCATGAATTGATACTTTAAAAAAAAACATAACTTTTTCCCAATTTGGGTAAGAATCCTAATTTCATAAATTCATAAATCAAAGTAAAATTTAAGGATTTTGGGCATAAGGGTGAAGGGATTCCCTTATTGAATACTCACATACCTTATTGAAGCTTGCTTGATCAAAGATGAAAAGAAATGGAGGCTTGAACTTGGAGCTTGAAGGAGTTCTTTCTTCCTTTGGGATAAAATTTCTTAGAATTAGAAGAGTTTAGTCTATTAGGGAATAAAACCTTACTAAAAATGGTCAAAACAACCTCACTTAGGAGTTAAAAGGGTGGGTAATTACAAAAATATCCTTAGGATTTAATTAGGGAAAAATTGTAAAATGTTTGGCTTCAGGGATCATGGGTGCATTCCACGAGCCATAGAATGAACCACGACTCGTGGTTCCTGGCCTAAAATTCCAGCTGCAGAAGAGATACTACGAGTCAACAGGACGAACTATAGTTCAAACTATGATTCATAGACCAATTCGTGGTTTCTCGGGGAACTTGTCAGCCCTCTGATCTGATTCCACGAGTGGACAAGATGGGTCGTAGACTGAACCATGGTCCGTAGAACCAACTTGTGGTCCTCAGACTAGAGACTGAACTAGCATATACGAACCACGGGTTTATTCCATGGCTTGTGGTTCAAACCACGGCCCGTGGTTTGGACCCATAATTCCTGAGATGAATAAAAATTTTTAGATTTCTTAAGTTTGAAAGCTGGATCGAATTTTGGGGTATTACAGACAACACCTAACATGCAATGTCAACCTTGCAATACAACCCCATACTTTCAGTTATCCTCTAACTTACCAACTTCATGACACAAGCTCAACCACCGCCATCGCAATAACCAAACACTAAGCATATACCCATTTTCTTGTATCCTCTGACCAACTAAGGATCCCTAGACTAACACCTAAGTGTTAACATGCAATGCCCGATCCACCCAAGAACCAACCCTATATTTAAGTGTAACACTCCGGGCTCACAAGGACAAATATGCACAAATACAATTTCAACAATTTACTCGATCCACTCATGGAACCATCAATAAAATACAATCAACAATGTATATTTAAACCCATGCCAGGCATGGTACCCAAACCAACTGATATAAAACCTGTACCAGGCATGATACCCAAGCCAACCATTAGTATCCTGTACTAGGCGTGATACCCGAGCCAACCAATATATATATATATTCTATACTTGGCGTGGTACATGAGATAACCCAATGTCACACAAAACCCAATAGTCGATAATTAAATAAACAACAACACACTTGTAACACCAACAAGCAACAAAACCAAGTTCATTTCACATAATTGACCCTGGCACACTTAGACATTCATAAATTCATTCTCTAAACATGTAAGATACATACATTACTAAGTTAAGGTTACATTCATACATATTGCATTTGGGAAACAATCCTAGCACCTACCCAACCACCGGGTTCATACCCCAACATTGGAATCCCGTCTGATGACTAGTTCTTAGTTCACTCCCTAGACACATATTCAGCCAATACATCAATCATGAAACCCTTCCTTAAAGACAAACACAGTCTAGGGAAACATCCCTTAACATTGAGGTTGCACGCCCTTCCTGTTTTATCCTATTTCCCTCAATTAAATTATTCCCAAAGCCTACTGTAACTCGCCACTTAATAGTTTACAACAAATCTGGTTCCCCAAACCTACCCAATAGTTTAGTTCCCTGGATTCTAACATCACACACCAATTAACAAATATAAACAGTCCGGAATGAAACACATTACCCTAACACCCTTATTCCCATTTCAGCAACCAGTCAATAACACCATTTTCCTCCAGACTCTATGCCCGAAGGCCTAAACTTATATCCTCTTGTTATTCTATAACAACAATATCAAATGAAAATAGGTCTAAGTTTACTCAATGTAAAACCTAGCCTACTTGGAGGCCAAGCAGCTGCACAACACCATATTTTGTCTCCTTGAAGGCATTCCCTGATGGAGGACAAGTCTAAAATCCATGGTTTCACACCTTTTTAGTGCGGAAATCTCATCCCCATGGCTACCAAGCGTTGGAGTAGCCTAGGAGGGTTTTTGGAGTAACCCTCATGTGTTTTTAAACTGAGGAGAGAGAAGCCTAAAATATAATTTGCGTAATTTAGATTTTGTTTCCCCCTATACCGCTATAGTGCACGGCTGGCCACTACAACACTGGTGCTGTAGAAAAATAATAGCAGAGTGACATCAACCCGGACGAATTTCATAATACAAAATTTCTATCAAGTCAGCCCCATATAAATCAAAATGTATTTTAATTATAACCTAAAATCTGTGATAACGTGATTTTTGAATAACAATGGAACATGTTGTTACACAATTACTTTTAACTTTTTCTTGAATAACCATTTCCCATCAATATTTTACAATTGGGTGGATGATGTATCATGGTTTTGCGGCACTTTCGATACTTAAAACTTGGAATTGGAGCATGTTTCTTTAGTAATTCTTAGTAGATTTGATGTGTTTTTGAGTATTGTGCAGGAAAACATAGTTTGGAGACTAAGTACAAGGAAATACTGCAAATATGGTTGAAACTGACTTCTACGAATCAACTCCACAAGTCGTGAATGCTTCCATGAGTCATAGAAAGAGTACTGCAGATGGTGCCTAAAGCCTGAGTTCTATGAGAGGTTTCCACGAACCGTGGACCTTTTCGCGAGTCATAATTCCTATCTGTAGAACCTGATCAGAGGAAGAGAAAAAGGTCTGAGATTCATGAGGCCATTCCATGAGATGTGATTTATTCTATTAGTCTGTAAAACCCCAAAATTCAAACCAGCTATCAAACTTAGCAACTAGAATTTTTCTGCAACTATTGGACCCCATGGGCAGCCGCCACGGGTGTCGGAGCTCTAGCGGGCCATGGGGAGCACCGTGGGAAACAACTAGTGGCTATAGATCCAAACCCCTCCAGCCCGATGAGCAATCACGATGGGCATCATGGGTGCAACGACCCGTGGGAGCCCATTGTCAGGATCTTCTAGTAGCTTTTCCCACAGGTGTCCTCTGCTCCGATGGGCATCATCACGAGCATCGTAGTTGTGATGGCCCGTGGGAGCGTGTCGTCAGAACCCTCCAAAACCCTTAGAGTTTTAGACAGCTTGCCCGATACCTTGGTCCGATGGGCCATCATGAGTGTACGCCCATCGAGCAACCCATGAGGCAACAGATTTCTACAACTTTTTATTTTAAGTCAGGGGTAATTTAGTGTTTTTCCCTATTCTTTTAACTCTGAAGTGAGGTTGTTTTGGACTCTTTTAGTAGGGTTTCACCCCTAATTAGCTTAAGTCCCCTCCAAACTCTCACCCATCTTCTCAAAAGTGGAAAGGGTCTCTCAAACTTTGAGCTCCAAGTTCAAGTCTCCATTTCTCTTCACCCCAAATTAAGAAAGCTTCAATTCAGGTATATGGGTATTCAATAAGGGATTTCTTACACCCTTATACCCAAAACCCTCAAGTTTTACTTTGATTTATGAAGTTATGAAGTTATGAAGTTAGGGTTCTTACCCAAATTGGAAAAATCTTATGGGTTCAGTTTTAAAGCATCAATTCATGCTTTCTCATTACTTATATATGGTTTATTTGAGTTTCCTTAAGTGTTTTCAAAAGCTCATGTATTATAGATGAATTCTAGCATGTTTTCACTCAATTGCATATTTTCAAGTAAAATTGGCATGTTTAGACCACATGACCTCAAGTATTATGAAATTGCATGCCTAATTCTTCAAGTTATGAATTTAGAAACAAAGGTATGTTTTGAATTATGGCTATACTAAGCTTTAAGACTTATAATTTGAGATTGGCATGATATCAAATATGTCCTTATGCTTTTCTAACAATTTTGGCATCAGAAATGTCACAAGTATGTTATGAGCTATATGTATATTTTGAGAGTAGTATTTAGCATTGTGTTGGACAGGATGAGCGTACCCTTAGTCCTAGAACTACGTGCCCCCGTAGGTTGATTACCCCCTCAGTTGGGCATAAGAATTAGTGATCACGCCATATTTATGACTTTATACTATGAGAAGGTATATTAGGTCCTCTTGATGGGGCGGATACATCAGATTCCATATAGCTCACATGGTCTATGTCGGTTAGAGAACCTCCCATAGAAACAGTTTTAGGTTTTTAAATACATTGACTCTTTATTTTCAGATTTCAAAACTTCTACTAATACTTATGGTTTTCAAGTATATTTTGCCTATGATATTGCACTGAGTCCTTTGAATTTCAGCTTTTATCATCATAGTATGATTTCAGTTTTAAGCACGTATAGCAGGTTTACTTCAGATTCTGCATGTCTTGCATACTCAGTATATCCTATAGTACTAACGCATACTTCTTGTGTTGCATCCTGTTTATGATGTAGATTCAGGCTCCTATCCTTAGACTCATGGCTAGATATCGCCGGTTATCCAGCTTGTGTTGGTGAGACCTCATCATTCGAGGGCTAGTACTAGACTTGTTATTTTCATATCTTTATTTCAGATTTTTGAGTTAGATGGGGTCTTGTCCCAGCAACTCCTTATGTCGTATGTAGAGGCTTTTTAGAAATAGATAGATATTTGAGTTCTCATGTCAGATTGTGTTTCTTCTAGACATTTATCTATTATGGAGTTGGTTGTCTATCTGTTATTTATGCTTCCACTATAATTCTTTATTGTCTAAGTTATGCTAAGACCAAGGGTTAACTTGGGGCACTTGTGGTCCCGAGTCCCGTGTTACGCATAGGGGGTTAGTCTCAGGGTGTAACAAAACTTGGTATCAGAGAATCAGGTTCAAGAGTCCTAGGGTGTCTGAAAGTAGTATCGAGTAGAGTCTCTTTCATGTGTGTAAAGCACGCCACACTTATGATAGGGAAGCTACGAGGTGTCTTAGGAAAAACTTACACTTCTTTCATTATCGATATCGTGTGATAGAGTTTAGCTCTATTACTATTCTAATCTAATCTTTATGTATTTAGATCATGCCTTCTTGCCGTGCCAATGCCTGAAATGCTAATCCTCCGATTCTATACCCCGAGGTCATAAATGTGGAGTTCAGGAATGTCATTCATATGCTAGCTTAGAGTATGGCTGCTCAGGCCAATCAGCAGGCTCCTATCCCTGATCACCCTCAAGGTGGAGCTGCGGCCTAAGTTTGAGACTTTATTCACATAAACCAACCTGAGTTCTGAAGTTTGAAAGTTGGTGAGGATCTGCAAAATTTCATGGATGCGGTGAAGAATATTTTTGAGGTAATGCAGGTTGTTGGTATTGATGGTGTTGAGCTAGCATCCTATCAGCTCAAGGATGTGGCTCATATTTGGTATACTCAGTGGAAGGATGCTAAGGCTAGGTATGTGGTCCCTATGACTTCGGAGTGCTTTGAGAGGGCTTTTCCGGATTGGTTCTTCCCTAGAGAGTTGAGAGAGGCTAAGTTCGAAGAGTTCATGAATTTGAGGAAAGGATCTAGGTTGGTTTAGGAGTATGGATTAAAGTTCACTCAGCTTTCTAGGTATGCTCCTTCTATGGTGGCTGATCCGACGGATCAAATGAGCAAGTTCATTTATGGAGTGTCAGACTTGGTGAAAAAGGAGTGCAAATCTGCTATACTTTTGGGTGACATGGATATTTCTAGACTTATGACCCATGCTCACTAGATTGAGGAAGATAAGTTGAGGGAAATAGGAAGAGAGAATAAGAGGGTCAGATTAGAGAGTTTGGGTTTTAGCCATCAGAAGACTAGAGGTGGACATTATTCTTTATTTAGAAGAGGTCATCAGGACCCGTGCATTCTTCAATTTGTGCTCCTACTCAGGCCCCTAAGCCTCGTCATGATTAGACAGGTAGAGGATTAGGTTCTTATTTGCAGTAGAGTGTTGCAGAGGGGACTTCATACCCTACTTGCAACAAATATGGTGGAAGTCACCCCGGTAAGTGTCTAGTTGGTATAGAGGAGTGTTTTGGATGTGGTCAGGTTGGACACTAGATTAAGGATTGCCCTTTAGTTAAGAAGGGACAGAGAGGTGGCAGGACTCAGTCTACTTCAGCAGCCCCAAGTGGTCGACTGACCCAGCAGAGTGTTGCTTCTGGTTCAGGTGGTGGTCAGCACCAGAATCGTCTTTATGCGATGTGCTCTTGCCAGGACCAGGAGAGTTCCCCAGACATTATTACTAGTATGTTGAAAGTCATCTCTCTCGATGTGTATGCTCTATTGGACTCCAGTGCCTCCCTATATTTTGTGACCCCTTATATTGCTTGCAAGTTCAAAATTAGTCCTGAACTGCTTTTAGAACCCTTTTGTGTTTCTACTCCTGTTAGTGAGTCGGTCCTAGAAAAACGAATTTATCAAAATTTCCCCATCTCGGTCCTTCATCGAGTCACTTCAGCAGATCTAGTAGAGTTAGAGATGACTGACTTTGATGTTATTCTTGATATGGATTGGTTGTATGCATGTTATGCCTCAGTTGATTGTCGTACTAGAGATTTTAGTTTCAGGTTCCCAAATGAACCTATCTTAGAGTGGCAAGGTAGTCCTCCATCCTCAAAGGGTCATTTCATATCTTATCTCAAGGCTAGGAAGATGATTTATAAGGGTTATGTCTATCATATAGTTTGGGTTATGGACACGGAGTCCAAAACCCTATATCTCCAATCAGTTCCTGTTGTGAATGAGTTTCCTGAGGTGTTTTATGAGGATTTAATCAGAGTGCCTCCCGAGCGGGAGATCGACTTTGGAATAGATCTTCTTCCAAATACGTATCCTATCTCTATTCCTCCTTATAGAATGGCTCCAGTGAAACTTAAGAAATAGAAAGATCAGTTGAAAGACCTTCTCAATAAGGGTTTTATTCGACCCAACATCTCTCCATGGGGTGCTCCAGTTCTATTCGTGCGTAAGAAAGATGGTTCTCTCAGAATTTGTATCGACTACCGTCAGTTGAACAAGGTCACAATCAAGAACAAGTATCCCATTCCTAGGATTGATGACTTGTTTGATTAGCTTCAAGGTGCAAATTACTTCTCCAATATTGACCTTAGATCCGGTTATCATCAGTTCAGAGTTAGAGAGTGTGACATTCGTAAGACAACCTTCAGAACTCGGTATGGTCATTATGAATTTATGGTTATGTCTTTTGGGCTAACAAACGCTCTTGCAGCTTTTATGGATTTGATGAACCGTGTGTTCAAATAGTATTTGGATATGTTTGTGATTGTTTTCATTGATGATATTCTTATCTACTCTCGGAGTAAGGAGGAGCATGCGGACCATTTGAGAGTTGTGTTGCAAACTCTCAGGGATCGACAATTGTTTGCTAAGTTTAGAAAGTGTGAGTTTTGGATGCAGTCTGCTGCTTTTATGGGTCATATTATGACTAGAGATGGTATTCGAGTTGATTCTCAGAAAATACATGTGGTAAAGAACTGGCCTAGACCTACTTCCCCATCGGATATTAGGAGCTTTTTGGGTTTGGCTGGTTACTACAAGAGATTTGTGGAAGGGTTTTCTTCCATAGCTGCCCCATTGACTCGACTGACTCAGAAGAAGGTAAAATTTCAATAGTGTGATTTATGTGAGAAGAACTTTAAGAAATTGAAGTCTAGGTTGACCATAGCTCCAGTGTTGACTCTACTCGAGGGCTCAGAGGACTTTGTTGTGTATTATGATGCTTCTAGGATCGGTTTGGGTTGTGTTTTGATGCAGCGTGGTAAGTTGATTGCTTATTCTTCTAGACAACTTAAGATTCATGAGAAAAACTACCCTACTCATGATCTTGAGTTAGAGTCCGTGGTCTTTGCATTGAAGATTTAGAGACACTACTTGTATGGTGTTCATGTGGATGTGTTCACCGATCATAAGAGTCTTCAGTATGTGTTCACTCAAAAGGAATTGAATTTTCGTCAAAGAAGGTGGCTTGAGCTTCTTAAGGATTATGATATGAGTGTGCTTTACCATCTGGGTAAGGCCAATGTCGTGGCGGATGCACTTAGTAGGTTGTCTATGGGTAGTGTGTCTTTGGTTGAGGACAAAAAGAAGGAATTGGCCAAGGATGTTCATCGACTTTATTGATTAGGATTTTGACTTATGGATTCGATAGATGGTGGTGTTATTATTTAGAATGGGTCCAAATCATATTTGGTAGCTAAAGTGAAAGAAAATCAAGACAGTGATCCTATTTTGCACCAGTTGAAGGGTGCAGTCCATAAGCAAAGGGTAGAGGTTTTCTCCCAAGGGGAAGATGGTGTTGATATCAGGGTCGATTATGTGTTCTTGACATTAATGGGTTGAGACAACGGATTTTGACAGAGGCTCATAGCTCCAGGTGTTCTATTCACCCCGGTGCCACCAAGATGTACCGTGAGCTACGGGAAGTCTACTGGTGGAATGGCATGAAGAGGAACATAGAAGGTTTTGTGGCTAAGTGTCCCAACTGTCAGCAAGTAAAGGTAGAGAATCATCGACCGGGTTGTATGACTTAGGATATTGATCTTCCTACTTGGAAGTGGGAAGCGATCAATATGGACTTCATTACAGGTTTTCCTCGTACTCGCAGACAACATGATTCTATTTGGGTGATTGTTGACATGGTGACTAAATCAACCCACTTCTTGGCTGTCAAAACTGTAGATTCAGCAGAGGATTATACCAGACTCTACATTCGTGAGATAGTCAGATTGCATGGAGTTCCATTGTCTATCATCTCAGATAGGGGTACTCAGTTTACATCTCAGTTTTGGGGATTATTTCAGAAAGGTCTTGGTACTCAAGTTAAACTTAGCATAGCTTTTCACCTACAGACGAATGGCCAGATGAAGCATACTATTCAAACTTTAGAGGATATGTTGAGAGCTTGGGTGATTGATTTATAAGGTAATTGGGATGATCACTTACCTCTCATCGAGTTTGCCTACAACATCTTTCACTCTAGCATCCAAATGGCTTCTAATGAGGCACTTTATAGGCAGAGGTGTAGATCTCCCACTTTGATTGGTACAGATTCAGTTCATGAGACTATGGAGAAGGTTCAGATCATTAGGGAAAGGTTGAAGGATGCTCAGAGTAGACAAAAATCATATGCAAATGTGAGGAGAAGAGAGTTGGAGTTTGAGATTGATGATTGGGTTTTTCTGAAGGTGTCACCGATGAAGGGTGTGATGAGATTTGGTAATAAAGGAAAACTTAGTCCTCGCTATGTAGGTCCCTATAGGATTCTGAGGAGAGTTGGTAGGGTTACTTATGAGTTGGAGTTGCCAATAGATTTTGAAGTGGTTCATCTAGTTTTCCATGTTTCCTTGTTGAAGAAATGCATGGGTGATCCAACCTTGATTATTTGTTTAGAGGATGTGAGTGTGAAGGATAGCCTTACATATGAGGAAGTTCCTATGGAGATTCTTGATCATCAGGTTTGGAGGTTAAGAAATAAAGAAGTCGCTTCGGTAAAGATCCTTTGGAGAAATCAGCTAGTTGAGGGAGCTACTTGGGAAGTAGAAGCAGCCATGAAAGACAAGTACCCTCATATCTTTCCTTCCGATCCAGTTTTAGCTTGAGGTAATAGTTTCCTCCTTAGTATGTCCCTCCGATTCCACTCCATCAGTCTTCTCTCATGATCCTTGCATGCATTCATATTTTCCAAAGTTAGCTCAGTCATGTTTTAAGTTAAAAAGCTTAGTTGTCATGTTTTTCCTTGAGGTTCCATGTTTTGTTACTTGGTTGGGATATTTTCTCTCCAGTTTTCCTTGTTTAGTCTTCATTCGAGGATGAATGATCCTAAGGGGTAGATATTGTAACACCTCTAAATTTGAACCAACTATCAAACTTATCAACCAGAATTTTTCTGCAACTGTTAGACCCCACGGGTAGCCACCACGGGTGTCGGAGCTCCGATAGGCCATAGGGAGCACCGTGGGAAATATCCAGTGGCTATTGAGCCAAGCTCTTCCAGCCCGATGGGCGGTCACGACGGGCGTCACGGGTGTGATGGCCCGTGGGAATCCATCGTCGGGATCTTCCAGCAACTTTTCCCCCAGGTGTCCTCTGCTCCAACGGGCGTAACCACGGGGGTCATAGTTGTGAAGGCTCGTGGGATCATGTCATCAGAACCCTACAGAGCCTATGGAGTTTTAGATAGCTTGCCCGAAGCCTTGGTCTGACGGGCCGTCATGGGTGCGATACCCATCGGGCAGCCCGTAAAGTGACAAATTTCTGCAACTTTTTATTTTAAGTCAGGGATATTTTAGTCTTTTCCCCTATTCTTTTAACTCCTAAGTGAGGTTATTTTGGACTCTTTTAATAGGGTTTCACTCTAATTAGCCTAAGTCCCCTCCAAACTCTCACTCATCTTCCCAAAAGTGGAAAGGGTCTCTCACGCTTCAAGCTCCAAGTTCAAGTCTCCATTTCTCTTCACCCCAAATTAAGAAAGTTTTAATTCAGGTATGTGGGCATTCAATAAGGAATTCCTTCCACCCTTAAGCCCAAAAACCTCAAGTTTTACTTTGATTTATGAACTTATGAAGTTAGGATTCTTACCCAAATTGGGAAAATCTAATGGGTTCAGTTTTAAAGCATCAATTCATGGTTCCTCATTACTTATCTATGATATATTTGAGTTTCCTTAAGTGTTTTCAAAAGCCCATTCTTTATAGACGAATTCTAGCATGTTTTCACTCAATTGTATGTTTTCAAGTAAAATTGGCATTTTAGACAACATGACCTCAAGTATTATGAAATTGCATACCTAATTCTTCAAGTTATGTATTTAGAAAGAAAGGTATGTTTTGAATTATGGCTATGCTAAGCTTTAAGACTTATGATTTGAGATTGGCATGATATCAGATATGTCCTTATTCTATTCTAACAGTTTTGGCATCAGATATGTCACAAATATATTATGAGCTATATGTATGTTTTGGGAGTAGTATTTAGCACCGAGTTGGACAGGGTGAGCGTACCCTTAGTCCCAGAACTATGTGCCCCCGTAGGTTGACTAGCCCCTCAGTTGGGCATTAGAATTAGTGATCACGCCATAGTTATGCCTTTATACCCTGGCACGGTATATTGGGTCTTCTTGATGGGGCGGATACATCAGATTTCATGTAGCTCACATGGTCTATGTCGGTTAGAGAACCTCCCACAGAAACAGATTGCACCGAGTCCTTTGCATTTCAGCTTTTATCATCATAGTATGATTTTAATTTTAAAGCACGTATGGTAGGTCTACTTCAGATTCTGAATGTCTTGCATACTCAGTATATCCTATAGTACTGGCACATACTTCTTGTGTTGTATCCTATTTATGATGAAGATTCAGGCTCCTATCCTCAGACTCGTGGCTAGACATCGCCGATTATCCATCTTGTGTTGGTGAGTCCTCATCATTCGAGGCCTAGTACTAGACTTGTTATTTTCATATCTTTGTTTCAGATTTCTAAGTTTGTTGGGGTCTAACTTGGGGCACTTATGGTCCCGAGTCCCGTGTTACGCCTAGGGGGTAGCCTCGGGGCATGATAGAGTCGTGGATGGTACTCATCGAAAAGAAGCTGCAAGAAGACAAATACTCTGAGTTCTACGAGGCCAATCTACGAGCTGTGAATCAATCCACGGACTGTAGAATGAACTCGTGGAACTGAACCCGTAACATGACAAAACCTCTGAGTTTCACGAGGACCTTTGACGACCCGTAAAAGATTCCACGGACCGTAGATTGCATCCGTGGAAGTTACCGATTCTAGTTTTCCTTATTTATTTAGGATAGGATTTCTTATGTCTATAAATGCCTTTCCTGGGTCTTCTCTTACATTTTACGCTCTATAATTTGTAGGAATCACATTCGTAAACGCTGGGTATTGATTTGTTATTGGTTTTGGGAGATTAACACATTCATAGTTATTGATTCTTGATTTCTTCTTCAATTATTAAAGTTCCGGATTTCTTTACTTCTTCTTGTAAGTATATGATCATGAATGCTTCAACAACTTTTGATTGTTTTCTTATGAACATGAGTAGCTAAATCCACAACTAGAGCTGTGGGAACCATGACAGATTAACAAAGTAGGCAAAGTACTTAGCAATTCTAGGATGCTGTTTATGCATGTATTGTTCTTCCCTTCCCTTTGATTGCTTTTTAACGGTTGAAAAGACACATTATTTTTGAAAAGACACAATATTTTTGAAAAGACACATTATTTTTAAAAAGATACAATATTTCTAAAATGACAGATTATTTCATGAAGTAACGTGTTATTTTATGATTCTATGCCCATAACAATTTTTTTTCTTATTCTTGCTATTTTCTCTTGAAAATTTCAACACAAACTAAAATAGGGACTTGTTGTACCTCAGTTATGAATAATGCACGTACCCGTTTGATGTGATTGATGACCATAAATCATATGTTAACTAACTATATTCGAAATAGATTGAAGCTCATTCTTGACTATGTCTTTTTCGTCATGATATAATCTAAGCTCATCAATTTCTACGATATTTTTTAAAATGATTTTAAAGGTAGAACTCTTTTTTTAAACAAGCCATCACCATTAGGTTGTGAGCCTATGGTATGAGGAGTTTGACTTGATCCCTACCATATAAGTATATAATAACAATATTATAATGATTAGAGGGGGACATGAAACCTTGCCTCTAATCTACAAAAGAGATTGAAAATCAATCTAAAAGGTAGAAAATAGCCAACAAACAGAATTCTACCTAAAGCTACAGAGAACTAGCTAACTTTAAAGTTATATTTTTCATATTGTTTCCTAAATAAAGGTATTTACTGCTTATACCGTTGAATCAAACTCTTTACCTCTTCAGTAAGTTCAAGGTGAGAGATATACAAGGTCCCTCCTCTACTGCTTGAGGCCATTTTGGCAAGAAAAACTGTGGAAAGAGTAAAACAAGTGAACTCCAATCTCCTGGACCAAACCTACTAAGGGCTGGATCAAGCTTAATACTAATGGTAGCTACCTGGAGTAGGACAAACAAGTTGGGATAGAAGAAATTATAAAAAATTATCATGAAAATTTTATCATGGCTCTTTCATACTATGTAGACAATAAGAGAAATAATCAAGCAGAGGCATTAGCTGTGAAAGCTGAAATCAGGTGGTATATTCATAACAACATGAATAATATTCATCTGAAACTTGACTCTCAGATCATCACTACCATGTTCATTGAAAGAGAAACTGATAATGTGAAGCTTAAACACCTCATCAACAAAATATGTAGAATAATGAATGGGATCATAATTCAAATTGCTCATTGGTACAGGAAGGTAAATGAAGTTGCTGACGGTTGACACTTTTATCTTTCCTGCAGACTTTGTGATTCTGTATTGCGAGGTTGACTTCGAGGTACCCATTATCTTGGGGCGCCCAATCTTGGCTACTGGATGCGCTTTGGTTGATTTAGAAACTAGGTAGATGAAATTCAGCTGAATGATGAGGAGGTGACATTCGATGTCTGCAAATCTATGAAGCATCATGATGACATGCGAGTGGTGTCAGTTATTGATGTTGTTGATGAGGATCAAATTGGCGTACCTATTGAGGAGAGACTTGGAGTCGAAGCCCTTGCTGCCGTGATTATGAACTTTGAAGGTGACGATATTGAGGAGTACGATAAAATGGTAGCAGCACTCACAGGGTTGGGATCTTATAGTTATGCACTAAATAAGCTCGACTTGGACTTGAAAAATAGGCAAACACGGCCTGCCTGATCGTCTATTAAGGATCCTCCAGTCTTGGAGCTCAAAGAGCTTCCAGCTCATCTTTGGTACATATTCTTAGGAGCTAATGAGACTTTGCCAGTGATCATTGCTGCAGATTTAGGTGAAGGGCAAGTTGAAGCTCTGGTTTCTGTCTTGAGGAAATTTAAAAGAGCCATTGGTTGGACCATCACTGACATTATCAGGATTCCACCTGGAATCTGTACACATAAAATTTAGCTCAAGCCAGATTGTATTCCAAGTATTGAGCACCAGCGAAGGTTGAACCAGCCTATGCAAGAGGTTGTCAAGAAGGAGATCATTAAGTGGTTTGATGCAGGTGTGGTTTATCCTATTTTCGATAGCAAGTGGGTAAGCCCGGTTCAATGTGTGCCCAAGAATGGAGGGATTACTATAGTCCCAAATGCAAAGAATGAACTGATTCTGATGAGGCCAGTCACAGGTTGGCGCATATGCATGGACTATAGGAAGCTGAATGCATGGACTGAGAAGGACCATTTTCTGATGCCATTCATGGATCAAATGTTAGACCATCTTGCTGGTAGAGGATGGTATTGTTTCCTTAATGGTTATTCAGGATACAATCAGATCTCGATTGCTCTTGAAGACCAAGAGAAAACCACTTTCACCTATCCATATGGGACGTTCTCTTTCAAAAGGATGCCATTTGGTTTGTGCAATGTGCCAGCAACATTTCAGCATTGCATGATGTCCATTTTCTCAGACATGGTGGAGAACACTATTGAGGTATTTATGGATGACTTTTTGGTGGTTGGTGACTCTTTTGAAGATTGTCTAGATCATCTGAGATGTGTGCTGAAATGATGTGAAGAGTGAAACCTAGTACTAAACTAGGAAAAGTGTCACTTCATGGTGAAAGAGGGCATAATGCTTGGTCATTGTATTTCTAAGAAGGGCATAGAGGTTGATAAAGCGAAGATTTAGGTGATTAAAAAATTTCCTCCACCAGCTTCTGTGAAGGGAATTCGGAGCTTTTTGGGGCACGCAGGTTTTTACAGGAGATTTATCAAGGACTTCTCCAAGATTTCTAATCCATTGTGAAAGCTATTGGAGAAAGAGGTAAAGTTTGTATTTGATGATGTATGTCGGAAGGCATTCGAATGCCTTAAAGAAAAGTTGGTCTCAACTCCTATCATTATTTCTCCCGATTGGTCTCAACCTTTTGAGGTTATGTGAGATGCTAGTGGAGTGGCGCTAAGAGTAGTCCTAGGCCAAAGGCGTGAAAATATTCTTCATCCTATATACTATGCTAGCAAAGCACTTAATCTGACTCAAGAACTATACTGTCACTGAACATGAGCTGCTTGCTGTGGTCTTTGCATTTGAGAAATTTAGATCTTATTTGTTGTGCACCAAGGTGGTAGTGAACACTGACCATGCAGCCCTTCGTTATCTCATGGAGAAGAAGGATGCTAAACCAAGGTTGATTAGATAAGTGTTTATGTTGCAAGAATTTGATTTTGAGGTCAAGGACCGAAAGGGTACAGAGAATCAGATGGCAGACCATTTGTCTAGGCTGAAAGAAGAGGCAATGTTGAAGCTGAATGATGAGCAAGAAATAGATGACTGGTTTCCTGATGAACAAATGTTAGCCGTTTCTCAAGATTTGACCCCATGGTTTGCCGACATTGCCAACTATTTGGCAAGTGATTTAGTGCCTGATGAAATATCTGTCCACCAAAGAAGAAAGTTCATTTCCGATGTAAAGAAGTACTTTTGGGAAGAGCCATTCTTGTTCCGTGTGTGTGCTGATATAATGACCCGAAGATGTGTGCCTGAAGCTGAGATGATGGAGATACTAGAAGCTTTCCATTCATCCCCTATTGGGGGTCATCATAGTGGTATCCGAACTACACACAAGATTCTGCAATGCGGATACACTGTGCTGACTATTCATAAAGACGCCCATGAGTTTGCGAAGGCTTATAGCAGATGTCAAAGGGAAGGAGGTGTATCAAGGAGGCATGAGCTTTCTCTTAACCCTATCCTTGTGATTGAGCTGTTCGACGTTTGGGGTATAGACTTCATGGGTCCTTTTGTTCTGTCTAATGGAAACTGGTACATATTGGTGGTTGTAGACTATGTGTCTAAATAGGTGGAAGTGGTTGCGTTTCCCAGTAATGAAGGCAAGTGTGTCACAGCATTCTTGAAAAAGAACATTTTTTCCAGGTTTGGTACGCCAAGAGCAGTTATTAGTGATGGGGGTTCTCACTTTTGCAACAAGCTGTTTTGAGCTTTGCTTAAGAAATAGAGAGTTAAACATAGGGTTGCAACACCGTATCATCCTCAGATTAGTGGGCAAGTGGAGGTCTCCAACAGAGAGATAAAGTCAATCCTGTCCAAGAATGTAAATGCAAATAGAAAGGATTGGTCGCGGAGGTTAGATGATGATTTATGGTCATACCGAACTGCATTCAAGACCCCAATAGGCATGTCACCATATCAGCTTATGTTTAGTAAAGCGTGTCATTTTCCGGTCGAGCTAGAGCATAAGGCCATGTGGGCGTTGAAGAAGCTGAACTTAGACTGGTCTGAGGCATCGTTGCAGCAGCTAGAGCAGTTGAATGAATTAGATGAGTTCCGCCTAAATGCATATGAGAATTCAGCACTGTATAAAGAGAGGATGAAATTGTATCATGACCGGAAGATAGAAAAGATAAATTTCTAGTCGGGTGACTTGGTCCTGTTCTTTAATTCTAGACTTTGCTTCTTTCCTAGCAAGTTGAAGTCCAAGTGGATTGGGCCATTCAAGGTGGTGCAAGTATTTCCTCATGGAGCTGTCGAACTTGAAAACCATGAAGGAAAAAGGTGTAAGGCCAATAAGCAGTGGATGAAAGCTTATTTCGGCACAACTGAGGAGCTGAAGACAATTAAGTCCTGGATCCTTGATGAGTTCGTCCCACCCATGGAGCTTGATTAAGTCAGAGTAATCAAGCACCTTGCGTCATTCCACGACGTTAAATCAGGCGCTGTATGGGAGGCAACCCATGGACTTGTATTCTATTTTATCTGTTTTTGTTCTAGTGGGTGTAAAGTGTTTTGGTGAAATCTGAGTAGCCAAAACACTTGTGTCGTGCCACAATGTTAAATAAAGCGAGGCATGGGAGGCAACCCATGGACTAATGTGTGCTGGTTTGGCAGAAGGAAGGGAGATGAAGAACAAGTGTTGAAACTGCAGGAAAAAGGGATCCCATGGGCTGTTTGACGGGCCATCGCAGGTGCCACGCTCGTGGGACTAGGGACATACGGCCTACAAAATGTGTTAAGTATGGAAAATAGGGCTCTGCCTCATTTCCTCGTCCCACATGACGGGCCGTCGCAGCTCTAACGGGCGTGAAAATGGGCGTGAAGCTCCTAACAATGAAAACGAAAATTTGCTAAGTGTGGAAGCATGGGGATCTGCCTCAGCTCCATGTCCCACATAATGGGCCATCGAGGCTCCGACGGGCATGGGAATGGGCGTGGTTCCACCACTCATGTAAGTACACCATGACAGACCATCGCCCATCCGACGAGCGTCGCATAGCCCATCGTCTAGGTCAGTCAAGGAAAGGTCAACATTTTTTTAAAATTTCTTTTAACCCTGACCTGCCCTGACCCAGAACCCTTTCCCATTACTCCCCGCATCTAATAACCATTGACCTCATTCAATTGAGGTCAATCCCATTACAAACTCCCTCTCCCTCAAACACACGATCGCTCCATCCACCTAAATCTTTGATTCCACTTCCCACGATCACTCAAATCCCATTCCCATAAACCCTCCACAGAATCGCTGGCAACTCAACACTAGGAAGTGTATTTCTAGAGTTTTTGGTAACCAAAGAAGTAATTCTTTCCTTCTTAGAGCTTGTCAAACCCACTTGATGTTTGAACAACAATTACTATGGTTTTTGATGTTATGAATCCATTCATAATGTTTTAAGAAACCTAACCCTAGTTGTGAATAAATTGCTTAGTGATTGTATGTGTACATGAAAATGCATAGTTGGAAATTAGGGTTTTGTAGTATGTTGATAAAAAAAAAAATACTTGAGTTGTTAGTACTTGTTTGTCGTAGGGATAATGAATATATGAGTATGTGTGAAAGAACGAGGGAGAGAGAGAAATTATTGGTACTGATTGGATCCCACGGGCCAGCAGACGGGACGTTTGAGGCACGATGGGCGTCGATCAGGGAGTGGAACTGACTAAAAAACTTAAAAAGGTTTCTGGTTAAATACGAAGCCCAACCCGACGAGACATTGGACCTCCCACCCCCGTGGCAGGATCCCTTGGGAGGACAATTGTCCTTAAAAAACCCACTGGTCAATTCTAACGCCCTGCCCCATGGGACGTCAGCCCTCTCACGCCCGTGGCACAGGGTCGTGGGAGGGATAATTTCCCTGTAAACTCCACTGGACAATTCTGATGCCCGGAGCCACGGGACGTCGGCCCTCCCACGCCTGTGGGAGGCTGATTTTTCTGTAAATTTTATCTAAGTGTAGAAAATTTATCTGGGTTTGTACTTTGGTCCCGATTGCTAACATTTTTTACATGCAGGTACTATATGGCACCAAAGACACCACTACAATGAGGGAGGCCCCTAAAAGCTAAGAATGCCTCCAACCCGTCTCGGCTAAAGGATCAGCCCACTGATTTCGAAGCCAAAATGAGAGACTCATACAATACCCCCCTTGTCCGGAACACCAGGAGAAAGCTGGTTGTGTCTCCCTTACAGTCTGAAGAGGAGGGGGGAAATACATCTACTGAAAAACAAGGATCATCTTCCAGCTCGTCCGAGACTAGTGCAGAAAGTGACCATGCCAATACTGTGAAAGAATTGGCTACCCAAGTCTCAAGTGGGATAGGAAATGAGTCAGGAGATGAGGATTGTACTGGGTGGGAGCACAGTGAGGCAAGAGAAGAAGAGGGTAATGCTGAGTCCGACACGGAAACTACTACCCCAGAAAAGGAGACTCCCTCACTGACTCCGTCTGGTACTGGTGCAGTACTGGGACTTGCTAGAGAGACAGTCAGATGGAGTGTTGAGGGGGCGAAGAATACATTTGACTACGGCCTTGAAGTCACGGTAAGGGGTAATCTACGAAGGCCCATCGCTGAAGAGTGGAGAATAGATCTATTCAAATTGAAGAATTTCCCCAAGCTGGATGCATATTTCTGGCATTACAGGTTGGGCTGGACTAGCAAGCCCTTCTCAGATTTTCAGCCAACTCTCATAAGAGAGTTCTATGCAAATTATCAAGCCATCCAGGAAGTGTTGTGCAAAAAGGGACAGAAAATTACAGACTTGCCCACTCTTGAGAGTGTCCCAGTAAGGGGTGTCCCAATCAACATCTTGGCCAAAACCATCAACAAATTTCTCTTCGGGCCAGAGTAGGTAGCACCCACGAAAACCATCGATTATGACTACCGGGTGAAAAATGAGGATAAGCGGACAAAGTGGTTGGCTAAGCGCCTGACTACAACTAGGACACCAAAGTGGCTAAGCCAAGATAAGCCACAGATCTATTAAGACTCTCTATCTTTTGAGGAAAAGTTCTGGTGGGCACTAGTACGACTCCGGCTCATGCCAACGGGTGCCGATAATCAGCTTACTCTGGAAAGGGCCATCCTAATGGCTGCTCTGATGTCAAAATACAACCTCAATTTTAGGTAAATCATCGCAGAGGAGATCCAGGACAGAATTACCAAAATCAGTTCTTCTTACCCGTTTCTATGCCTAATCACTGAGTTGTGTGAAGAAGAATAGGTCCCAATGTTTGCTGGGGTCGATAGGGTTGAAAGAGATGCAAGGACACACCATCCGGAGTAGTCCAAAGATGAGACACGAGTGCTGGGGTTGAGAGGTACTTCTGAGCCATTGGCTCTTACATTTGAGGCACATGTCCAAACACCGGAGGTGACAGCGTCCCCTACGCCTAGGCCCACCCCATAAGGTAGCCAGTTTGAGCACACCACTGCTGGCCCATCCACTACTGCAACTGGTCCATCTACTTCTGCAGCACCTTTAGCGGAGGATCCATAATCCATCTTTGCCTTCCATCTGGCAAATTTTGTCGATACGGTCCAGAGGACCATTGAGCAAAAAGCACAAATGAAGGCATTTGTGGAGAAGTTCTAGCCAATCGTGAATGCTTCAATTCAAAGGGCCATAGCACCATTTCTGAATGTAAATGCCCGGATTAATGCATTGGAGGATAGTGTGGACGAGAGACTAAAAGATATGGGTGCGGTGGAGATTACAAAATTGAAAAAGGAGATTGCCGAGCTTAAGGTCGATGTTGAGCAGTTGACAAATCCCCCACCTTCTCAGGCTAAGGCTCCAGTAGTCTTGCCACGGATCACGCCAGAGCCTACGCTCAATCTACGGGATTTTGTGGATCCCGACTTCCGGATTGCGAACTTGGACACAGCAACAGCGAAGGACACTGAAAAAGAAGCTGAACTACCTCCTGAACCCTCTGAGCACAGGAAAAAGAGGAAAAGAAAAGACAAGCAGGATCAAGCGGATGATGCTCCTCTTAGCCTAAAATCCCAAAAAAAAGGGAGGAGAGAGCCGAGAAGAGAGCCCAAAAAGAGTTAGCAAAAGCGACAAGAGAATCCCTGGCCATGTATCAGATTGAAGTTGATGACACTGGCACAGGTGGTTCAGCTAGTAGTCTTGTTGGACAGGTGGATATACCTTTTTTAGACCCCAGTGTGGGAGTTGATTATGTTGAGGCTGCGAGGGCAGCTGATATTGTTACTGAGAGGACTACAGAGGCAGCCTCTGTTGTTGAGACTTCTGCGGGCACTGAGTTAGAGATCCCGACTTCTGCTACATTTGATGACGATACTTAGGCGCCACAGGTATGCCTAGTATCCCTTGCTTACCATTTTTTTATTAGAGGGGGTGGGGGTAGCTGTGGTCATCTGGTGTATTTTTATAGACCATTTTGGCAAAATATGAGTAGCCAAAACACCCACATTGTGCCGTGATGTTAAATCAAGTGTTGCATGGGAGGAAACCCATGAGGGTACTCACAAGGTACCCGAATCGTTGGGGTTTTTTGCATGCGTTCTTTCCCTAAGGATTTTTTATTTTTGTTGAACCAGAATGTTTAGTATAGGATGTGTGTTCATAGAAGTTAATTAGAAACTAATTGCAACCATGATCTTATTCTTGAAATAGAGTTTTGTGAAAAATGGAGACCCCTCCAAATTTTTTGTACAATAAAGTGTTAGAACCGACTTAGGTGGATCTGTAAATGACAGCATGCATATAAATGAGACAAGCAGCTTAAGCTAAAGCATGAACCGGTAGTTAGCTAATTTGTAGCCTTAACTCTGTGCCATGTGTGAAATGAGCTGCTTAGTATTTGTTCTTGTTGTATTGTGCGATCTAGAAATTGCCTGGTTAGTCGAGCTTAGGTCGTAGAATGGTTTAGTTAGGACATGATCTTAGGCCCTTTTTGAATCAGTCCACTTCAGCCAAAATAACCTACCAAAATGCAAAAGAATCCCTTTGATCCCTAACTTTGAGCTAAAAGTAAACCTTCCCTATTTTCTATAAATCCCTAGTTTGGACCTGGTCCCTCCTTGGACATCATGCACCTTAACTCAGGCTAAAAGCCTATGTTGAGAGTGGCTACTGTAGGGGTAAGTAGGAAGTGTTGGGTATGAAACGAATGGGTAGTCAATAGAAAGAAGGAAACCGGGTGTGGTTTGTTTGCAAGAGAAAAAGAAAAGAAAAGAAAAAGAAAAAAAAGTGAATGAAAAAGAAGAGTGCAAAAGAAATACAATGGAAACTATACCCGAAGCTTGACAAAAGTAAGTAAAGATTGAAAGAAAGGATAATAAGGGAGGCAACCGGTAAGAACTGAAAAAGTGGAGAAGATAAAGAAGTAATTGTAGTCTGAAGGAGGGCATAGTCACTATTTACCCAAATGTACCATTCCCATCCCTAAGCCTCCATTACAAGCCTAGAAAAGTCCTATAGTGATCCTAACCAAACCATTTGAAAGCCGAATCATAGAAAATAAGGGCAAGCCTATGGTATCATGCATGTACAACTTGAACTTCTTTGTGAGAGTGAGTGGTTTCCCAGTCCCTAAGTGTTAAATTGATATCTTGTGTGATTTGAGACTTCTTTGTTGTCAGGGCACTAGAGTAGAATGGATTTCTAAGTACCTGGTTTGAATGTCTGCTGTGTATGCCAGCTTACTCATGAATATTCTGTCATCACTCATTGATCCGTCTTGTGTTGTTTTGATAATTTGATAAAGTGCACTAGTTTTTGAGCTGTCAAGGAGTGGGTACTATCTTGAAAAGTAAAAGTTTAATGAATCAAGTTTCCATTGTAGTTTCTGGTTTCCTTCTACTTAAGCGTCGTTTAATTTTGTTTTCGTTTGGTGCTTGAGGACAAGCAAATATTCTAAGTTAAGGGTGTTGATATGCCGGGATTTGACGGCACTTTCGACGCTTAAAACAAAGGATTTTTGGGAGTTCTTAAGTACATTTTGTTGGATTTAATGTCGTTTGTTAGTTATGCAGTGAAAAAGTATGAAATAGATGAAAAGACCAAAAGTTTGCACTTTTATGGGCAAATGACAAGCCACCACGGGTGTCACACTCACGACGGCCCATGGGGCAAGCCGTTGGAATAGGGCAACAAGAGGTGCTAAAGCATTGAAGCCTGACGGGCCCCACGATGCTCGTGGTAGACACGATGGGATGTTGCAAAGCCTGTTAAAATCATCCAGGGAGACATGCAAGAAGTCAAGGAAGGGCGACAGGCATCCCCGACGCCCGTGACAACCATGACGCCCCATCAAAGTTGTCGTGGAAACTAGGCAGGAGAGCTGGAGAGGAGACAAGTTAAAGTGACGAGATGGCCGACGGGTGTCGCAGTCTCGACGGCCCGTCACCTCTGCCCGTGAAATCATGGCAGAGGTTTGGAATTAAAGACTTAATGATGGCCAAAGGGCATCGCAGTCTCGACATCCCGTCACTCCTGCCTATGAGATCATGGCAGAGACATGCAAGTGAAGAATTAAAGATGGCCGACAGGCACCCACGACACCCGTTACAACCATGACAGCCCGTGAGGCATCCCGTCGGCACTGCCGCATCTATCTTCTCCTAATTTTGTTAGAATTTAGTTTCTTTGTCTATAAATACTTCCCCTTAGATTTTATATTCGGTTGTTACGTATTGTTTTTGAAGAATTACTACATTATTGTTTTGGTGTTGACTTTAAACAAAAGTTCTTGATTAGTTGAAGTGTTCTTGATATTTTCTTCAAGATTCCGGATTTCTTTGCGCTAATTTGTAAGTATCTACTTATGATTGCATAAACAACCATTAAGTTTCCACTTATGGACATGAGTATCTAAATCCACAACTAGGGTTGTGGGAACCATGAAGAATTAATAAAGTAGGCAAAGTACTTAGTAATTCTAGGGCGATATTTATTCATGTATTGTTCTTCCCTTCGTAATGATTTCTTTCTAGCGGTGTACAATGTTAGAACTCGCCTTATCCTTACTTGCTGGACCAAGGAGGTAACGGATGGGAAAAGGGTTGTTTAAAGACGGAAATTTGAGGCTACCAACCCTCATTTAATAGCTTGACCTTGTCCGAGAAGAGTTAATCTGAGATCCAGGGTAAGGGTTAGTAGAGCATACACCCACGGCCGAACCAAGGCATGTGGTGAAATTCGTATAGCTGCCGGACCAAGGAGTTAGATGAACCCAACTTACCGGTTCTGCATGCTAAGTATCAAACTAGTTTACCAAGTACATAAGCCTTACTAGTTATGATCTCATGGGGAACACTAACCTAGTCGCTCCTACTATTGATAACAATTGTTGAAATCGACATTTTTTATTTGTTTACGCTTGTTACTTTAAAACCCCCCCTTTTGAGGGAAATAAATTACTAAAACACGAGTAAACATTAATCGACCATAGTCCTACCATATACCCTGTGAGATCGACCCCAACCTTTGTTGGGTTATATATTTGATCAGCGACCGCTTAGGCTTCTAAAAGGAGGTGTAATTTTGGCGTATCAACCGCTAGAGTCCAACATGGCATCCCCGGACTCTTCGGATATTGCCTTTCCCGGAATCCTGCTCAACTGTGAATCCTGAAACTGTTTGGCCTTTATCTCCTCTATGAATGTGGATTTGACCTCAACACTGGCCAAGATCCCACCTTGCTCTGAAATACCCAAGTGCATGAACTTGGACTCCAATGTCTGAATTTCCCTTGTCATTGGTCGTTTGTACACCCCCCAAACAAGCCAAACAGCCCATGCTAGCTATTTTCTGGCTCAATGCATCTGCCACCACATTAGCCTTACCCAGATAGTACTGAATAGTCATATCTTAATCCTTCAACAATTCCATCCACCTCCTCTGCCTCAGGTTCAAATTCTTCTGAGTGAAGACATGCAGCAGACTGCGATGATCAGTGAACACTTCATACTTGACACCATAAAGATACTGTCTCCAAATCTTGAGTGCAAAGACTACCACTGCCAACTCTAAATCATGAGTAGGATAGTTTTTCTCATGCACCTTCAACTGCCTAGAAGCATAGGCTATCACATTCTTATCCTGCATTAACACAACACCCAAACCGGAATGTGAAGCATCACAGTAACCAATAAAGTCTTTACCTTCAATCGGAAAGGACAAAAGAGGAGCCGTGGTCAGAAGTGTCTTGAGCTTTCGGAAGCTCTTCTCTCACTTGTCGGACCATAAAAATGGTACATCTTTATGTGTCAGCCTTTTCAAGTGTGTAGCAATGGAGGCAAAATCATTAACAAACCTCTGGTAATAACCTGCAAGCCCAATAAAACTCCTCACCTCAGTCACAGAGCTAGGCCGGGCCGAACTCTTGACTGCCTCTATCATTTGGGGATCTACTATCACCTCCTTTATAACGCTACATGCCCCAAGAATGCTACTGAAGTCAACCAGAACTCACACTTGGTGAACTTCGCATAAAGCTTTTGACGCCTCAAAATGTCCAACACTATAGAAGATGTTCAGCATGCTCCTCCCTACTCTTGGAGTAGATCAAAATATCATCAATGAAAATGATGACAAATGAATCCAAGTATGATTTAAACACCCCATTCATTAAAATCATGAATGTTGCCGGTGTATTGGTCAAACCAAATGACATTATTAAGAACTCGTAATGCCCATCGCGAGTTTGAAAAGCAGTCTTAGGAATTTCCTCAGGCCTAATTTTTAACTGGTGATACCCTGACCTCAAGTCAATTTTTGAAAACACTGATGCACCCTGTAACTGGTCAAATAGATCATCAATACGGGGTAGAGGGTTCTTATTCTATATGGTAACCTTGTTCAACTGCGTGTAATCTATGCACATCCGCATACTACCATCCTTCTTCTTTATAAATAATACTGAAGCACCCCAAAGCGAAGCACTGGGATGGATAAATCCCTTATCTAGGAATTTTTGAAGCTGAGTCTTAAGTTCCTTTAACTCTGCTGGAGCCATACGATACGAAGGAATGGAAATGGGATGAGTGCCCGACTCCAAGTCAATACAAAAGTCAATATCCCTGTCCGGAGGCATACCAGGCAAATCTGCTGGAAACACCTCTCAAAACTCTGAAACAACTGGAAGTGACTCAATAGAGGGGGACTCCACACTATCATCCCGGAGATGAGCCAAAAAGGCTAAACACCCTCTCTCCACTAGCTTCCTATCCCGAACAAATGATATAATCTTGACCGGCTTAGACTTGTACACACCTTCCTACCTTCCCAATCTAGCTTCTCCTTACTCGGAATCTCTAGAGCCACAGTGTTGGTGTTACAATTTAACATGGCATAATAAGGGGATAACCAGGTCATGCCGAAAATCACTAGAGTACGAGAATGCAACCCCAAAACAAAGAAATAGTCTAAGATCGAAACAAGTGGGCTACAACCAAAAAGAAAGAAATCAAGGCAGCTCGATCGAATAGATCACCCTTGATATCTTGAAGTGTCTGGCCTACAAGTGAGGTCGTGCGTCCACCGCCGAAAGATTTTATGTACTCACAAAAAGATAAGCAAGTACAGTATCAGTACAGAACCACCGTGTACTGGTAGGATCATCAACCACTTCCAAGTAAAACAGTGAATGAAAAAGTACAAAATCCAAGTAAGAGTACAAAAAACATATAGGCAACTCAACAGGTATTCCTAGACTACAAGTCTCTACCTAACTTGTCCCACATGTAAATCACTTCACAGTTATGATCAATAATCCATAACACAAACAGTCATATTCTGCTACATATCCTGGACCCACCCTGGATCCCCTCTAGACAACACCTAAGTGTCAGATAAACCACCTGGTCTACACCAAGACTAACTCATAAAGCAATGTGATAACGCGGCCTCTCAAGGACCAAAATATGCAACCATAATTAAAGTTCACAACCCGATCCACACAAGGAACCATTAAATAAAGATGAAATAACACAATAAAGTAAACTCGTACCAGGCATGGTACCCGAGCCAACCGTTAGTATTATCATGTACCAGGCGTGGTACCTGAGCTAATTGTTAGTATATTTCATACCAGTCGTGGTACCTGATCCAACCGTTAGTATTATCCCATAACAGGCATGGTACCCGAGCCAACTAAAGTCAAACAACAATCTACAGTCACAAAAATGAACAATCAACTTGTAAAACCAACAAGCATAATACAACGTTCAATTTCCCAGACTGCTAACAGGACTATTAGACACTTCTAATTATTCCCTAAGCAATGCATTTCATACAAATACTTATATAAGAGTGCTTAAATACACAGAGCATACAGGAAGCAATTCATCACCTACCTCGAAATGATCCAAAGCTCTACACAACCGGAGCTTTTCCATTTCCCGAAATTCTTGCCAATTCTTGGTCTAAAATAGCACACAATAACCAATAATTAATCTTTATGGCCTAAATTTCACTCGGATTACGTATAATCCTAAACCCCAGGCCACCCATGATCATTCCACCCTTTTTCCCAGGCTTTCCTCTATTAATTCACCTAGTTCTACCATTTTTATAGATAAAATTAGAAAATTAAGGTTACATGATCATAAAACAGTAAATTTAGCAACACCCAAGAACTTCTACACATAGAATCCCCCTTTTTCCCAGGATTCTACCCTCCCTAAGACATTCCAAACCTTTCCCCAAGTCCACTCCTAGCAATTCTACTTCATAGGAAAAGTATTACGGAGTTCGGGGAGTAGAAACCTTACCTTAGAGAAGAAAAACGATGAAGAATTGAGTAAAAATGCCTGAAATCGCCCTAGCCCTTCTCCCAAACGAACTTGTGAAAGCTGAAGATTTTTGGGGAAGTTTCTGCATTAAATCCCATCACTCTCCGCTATAGCGGTCTGCTCTGCTATAGTGGTACCGCCATAGTGGAGTCGAGACGCGCTATGGCAGAGGCTGACCGACGTTGACTTTCGCTGTAGCGGTAATTTCTCTGCTACAGTGGAGGTTGCTATGGTGGAGTGTCAAATGCTATAGAGGTTGACACGAGACAGAAAGTCATAAAATCTCCAAAACTAGTCCATTTTATAACACACTTATTTTCATGACGTTCTAAAATAACCTTTTCACGTCAACCTCGATTCTGGGAATTCTACTTACCCGAATTCGATTCTAAAAAGTCCTCCGGACTTCTTTATGTCTTGGCTACGTGGAAAACTAGCTCAAATTAAGACATCTAACCAATCCTCACTCAGATTTCCCTAGACTATACCTCACTCCAAAATCGGCCAAGGCTAGCAACAACAACAACAACAACAACAACATACCCAGTATATTCCCACAGCGTGGGGTCTGGGGAGGGTAGAGTGTACGCAGACCATACCACTACCTCAGAGGTGAGGTAGAGAGGCTGTTTCGAGGCTAGCCAAGCCTAGAATTTCAAATTCCCAAACCCAGAGTTTTCTAACTCTAAAACTTGGCACGAAAAGTTTACCCATAATGATGGACCCGATCATTACAATATTATAGGCTGACTCAAATTAGTAACAAGTGTATATCATGAATTAAATAAAGCAAGTAGATAACTACAACAACACATAACCAAGAACTCAGGTAATCAAGTAGTCACAGTAGCCAGGTAAATCATCTAAACCCAGACATATCAATGTCAATCACTAGAGGACATCTAAGTCACCAAAACACACATAATAAGTCATCACAAAATGCTGCAATATAAAGCAATCACTATAAAAATCATGAAATTATCTTCACACTAATTTCACAGTTGTATAGCCTCTATATTTCATCAGTTTCACTCTGAACCATACCTGAACTTATAACTTTCACTCATCTGTATACACATGCTACAGGGACTTTATTCTTTTCCAACTAGTTATGACTTACAGGGGATAACCTAGGGTTCATGTACCGTACTGATGTGGACCCAATCCATAATATAACTGTTCATCTGAAAGCTCTTATCAGACTCGAGTCACTCATCACTAGAATAGTATATATATTCTCTTTCCTTATCACATATCTCTATATATTCTTATTATAGTTATCTCTCATAATAATAATAACAAGTACACAATGAATATTATCGATGCACATCACAAGTCATTTAAAGACAGACTTTAAATAATTAAATAGCTTATTCACACAAGCATTGTCATGCCAACATTTATCAACCACAAACTACGTACGAAGACTAATCAATATGCTTTTATCAATTTATAATATATACAAGCGACTAAATCAAGTCTAACTCCACATAAATCATAACCTTTCTCAACCTAAGAACTAGATCAACAAGATAATTCGCATAAGACTTTATTTTTCTCAATGCGTCGGAATGCTCAAAGTCTAAAACAAGCAAATACAAGAGTATTCAATCATCTACACTTCAAACATTAGCTTTGGAAATTAAAACTTACTTAATTCTACCCTTATTTAAGGTCTAATCTATTATCCAAGGGTCAATTCATCACTATCTAGTTCCCCAATATTTATATTATCTTAATTCATGGAGTTACTACTCCCTTCATCCCTGCTAAAGCAGTTTTATGCTAGAGGTTCCATTTTTATTGGACTTTAGGTTCTCAATCACCACAATTCATATTTAAAAATAACAATTGCATGTTAAGAAGCTTTAATTTATAACTTAGAAGCATTCTAGATGATAATTACATCTACCCATAGGTTTTTCCATACTTCTCATAAACCTAGGATTCTAACTCACAATTTCACCATTCAAATCCTCCCTGATGATTCTATGATGTTAAAAAATTATTAAACGAAAAGATTGATAGAACAAACTTACTCAAAGAGAAAATTTCCCTAGCCTTGAGAAAATTGCCTATCTGGAGTTCTGGAATGAGTTCTTAAATTTATGAGGTGAAACTCAAAATAAGTGATTTAAAGCAAGTATTCTGGTTTGCGACATTCACTATAGTAGACACTTCTTTGCTGCACTAGACTCTCTATGGCGAAAAAGCACTTGCTATGGCGAGTCCTAATAAATTTTGCTAGACCTCGTCATGACTGCACTCTGACTACTATAGAAATCTCATTGCAGTAAGAATCTCACTGATGTAGTTATGCCCTTATCTAGTAGCTTGAGAAAACTACACATTAGCCCTATTTTTCCAACAAAAATTTCATTCATAAAATATCATGAAACAAATCCAATGTGTAAACCACTGAGAATATATGCTACGAACTTACTCGTATTCTCAGAATTCTCTATGGAGGTCTAGATCACTAGGTCATCCCCTAATGAAACATAACATAATATAACAAATAATGATTTATCACGAATACACAAAAGTTTTCAGTTTTAAATCACTCCATATTTGCATTTTTATTAGCTCAATTTACTGTAGGTACTCTGACAGTCTACTATGGCCTTAACCCCCTATAACAATTGGAAGGATCGTTAAATGCTCCATGTGTGCGATCGCGTAAGAAAATAGGAAAGTGACCACTGTTATTACTGCCAATAGTGCACAATCACGCTAGAGGAATAAATTAGTCAGTATTGAGCGAGATCACACTGATTATATTATTTCATATCTCACAAAATTGTGCTAAGGGAGAGCAATAGTGCTAATCATTCTACAGTAGCTAAAACAGTGATTTTCAGTGAATTATCACTTTGATCCATCATTTTTGGACCTCTAAAGCTCATATTTAAATGATTTTTATGTGATTTTTTTGTTATTGAAAGGGGTTAAGTTACTAATACATAATTTGATGATTTTGTACTATTTTGATCTTAGATTTTAGGCTTAAATCAAGGATTGAAGTTTTGAAATTTGGGGGTTTTGACCCTAAAGTTCTTCAATGAATGTTTGATGATTTGAGGTCCAGTTTAAGCCCCATTATTTTTATAAAATTTCATATTTGAACTTCTTATCTTATAGATAAAAAAAAATTTAAAAGAATATTTCCATTTCATTGCTGGACTCCAAGGGTTGACCTTTTTTATCCAAGTTTAATCCAAATTTTTATGCTAAAATATGAGTATTAATGAATTTGTATTCATGTGTAGAGTATGTTTTGATAGATTGAGAGCATTTCGAGGCCATTCAAAAGGGGAAGACTATTTTATGACCATTGATTTATTATTGTCATGCCCCTAGCTAGGAGGAGCGGATGTTAAATGAGCATATGCTAAATGTATATACTAAACTCATGCTACTATTGTAAACTGATAAGCAACATAATAGTCATCACGGTGTGAATGTCTTCTAGCCTGACTACCTGAGTCTGCATTCACAAAAATATAGTGCCCCCACAAATAGAGATGTCAGTATATATAAAACATGTACTGGTATGTAAAGCGGACTAAATAACAAGTAGACATGTAAGAATACTCAATGAATCAGATATCAAAGATAGAAAAATTTAAGCATACACATACAAGAAATATTATCTAAAACTGATACTATGATCTATATCAGGAGTCCTCATAGAACATCCTATGCGTTATTTATTTACATATATTTAAAATTCCTAGAATTTGCCTAGGTGACATCTTTACTTTTTTATATTGCTTCTTTCTTTTTCTGTAATACTAACTGTTAGGAAGCCACAAGACGGCCTACTGTTGGTGATCGGTGACACCTACATGGCATCTGTAGCCAACTGTCATAACCATGTATAAAATATCATAGTCTGAATAATGTGGTCTTTCAAGGTACTCCCCCAGAGCTCTTGTAAGGTCTTACCGTAGGCCTGTGTAGTCAGGAGAATCCACAATGAGAAGTTCTAACTAACTATGTCTGAATTCTGTGCACAGAATAGTATTGCATGTAGTGACCCTAAAAATATCCACCCCACACTGCATATTAGGCTATAATCTCATCTTGCCTGTAAAGGCCTGTAGTAAATAACTCATGAATCATATATCTATGTGATCTATGTACATATGGATAATCTATGTCCAATTACTTCCTTTAAATTTTATGACATATATGCTCTATAACTTCTAAAAGTTTTAACTGAAGATACATACAGTTATGTGAAACATATTACTTCTTTGACTAGAAAAGAGTACTATAACTATGTAGGTTTAGAACTCCGACATGAAAGAGACCTATAATAGTAATAATCTTTTCTTTTAAGTAGCATATTATTTATGATGACATTTGTAGGAGGAACAAACTCTAGGTTATGCCTTGATGGCGAAAGATGTTTTAGCTATACATACCTTACTTCAGACTCTCTCTCTCTTCGTCGTGTCATTAATGTCCTCCAAAAAACTTTTTATCTATAATATAATATCATATGCAATAGTGTAAGCAGATAACCAAGAAGTACGATGAGGTCAAAAAGATAATAATATCTTATGAGTGGCAAGCTTAGCAAATATGATAAATAAATGGTATATCGTCACACCTCTCTCTTTCCCCCTTTCCTATTGAACTTATGACCTTCTATGAGGTCAATATTACAACTTCCATCCTTACCTTATAATCTACATTCCATTACATATCCCAAATAAGGTTATAAACTTGAACGCTCAGCTTTCAGACACTATCCCGTGAGTTCTTTATCTAATGATATAAAAATACCCTTATAACCTCATAGATTATATTGGGAGAGAAGTATATAATTCATACTATAATAAAAACCCATATGAATAGATAAAAAAATATTCTTAATCCATTTAAGAATTTTATCATATACTTGATGAGCGACAAGCTTGCGAGAGCTATAAAAATCACTATTTTGGATCGTGACAGATTGGGGTTGTGAATTTGAAACTTGATAAATAATTTGAAAATAATTTTTAAATCAATTTATTATTTTTAAAATACCTCTATTAGTGAGGAGATGACTAAGAACGACTTCAGTTAATATGTCATGATTTGTATGACTTGTGTTTGGATTTGTATAGGTAGCTTTACTATTTGTAAAGAAGAATTATCAATATGCATTCTAATGCAGATGTCTTCATGCTAGCCTTTCTATTCGGGAGGAAGAGTAGCCATTATGAGTTAAATTCTCCGGTATAGATGCCTTAGGGATAGCTTTATTACTCGAATGAAAGAATGACCATCATAGATTGATGTCCTAGTGCTCACGCCTTTGGGTGATGTTTTGCCTCTTCTTTTCTAGCATGATTTGATATTACTTGACTTTTGCCTTGATTGGATGACATGACTTCTTAAACATAATCAATTGAAATTGACTATTTCTTTATTACTGATTTTACTGAGTTTCATTATTTTACTCTCTCACTAAATTTGAATTGTTTCATTGATACTTCTTTACTTATTATTATTATTATTATTATTATTATTGTTATTTTTATTGTTATTGTTATTTTTTATAGTATGTTAGATAACAAAGAGGAGCAAGGTACAAATAGATCGCGTAGATTAGGAGTAATTGCTGCTTTTAGAGTGTTGGTAAACCGACATACTTGTTCGTGTATCACCATCAAGTCTTTTATTGCTTTATATTAGTTTCAAGTTGTGTACCGAGTTAATTTATCTTCTTAAAATTTTATAGATAAATGCTCGTATTGTAGGTAACAGGTGGTATAATTCATTGCTTGACTTGTTGGTAGAATTTTGTGATGCTTAGCTAACACACATATATTATTTTGATTTATATCATTCACATATTCATTTAATTATTGCCGCATCTTTAAATATGTATTATTGATTTAATTGATAACAATAGGGTATTAGTGAAATATTTTCTATCTATAAAGTATTTTCGATGTGATAACCTATCATAAGATGCTTGTTGCGCCAGGATCAGATTTGAGGTATGACAAGACCCTCACATGTAATGACCGGGTCTATCATTAAGAGTAAAATTTTCATTTCCAGTTTCGAGTTAGGAAACTTTCGGGTTTGAGAGTTGAAAATTCTGGGCTAGGCTAGCCTCAGACGATTTCTGAGTAAGGTATAGTCTAGTGTAATTCGGGTAAGGATTGAATAATGTGTCTTGCAGTGAACTAGTTTTTCTGTTATCTAATACATAAAGGAGTTCGGAGTACTTTTCAGAAGTGAACTCGGATAAGCAGAACTCCCGGTATCAAGGTTGACATGAAGAGATTATTCTGGAATATCGAAAATTGAAGGTGTGTTGTAAGATGGACCCTTTTGGGAAAATTCTTGAGTTTCTGCCCGTGACAAATGCGGTCACAGTGCAAAAGCGTTACCACTATAGCGGATAAATATCTGCTATAGCGGAAGTCAAACTTGGTCAGCACCGCCATAGCGGTAGGTTCTGCTATGGCGGCAACGCTATAGTGGTGACGGACCGCTATAGAGTACCGAGTCGTGATTTAATATAGAAACTTCTCCAAAACAATCAGGTTTTCCTTCATTTTAGAGAAGGGCAGGGCAATTTTAGGCAAACTTACTCCATTTTGTATCATTTGTCATCCCAAAGGTAAGGATTCTACCCCCCCCCCCAACTTAGTACATTAATTCCTATGGAGTAGAATTGCTAGTTGTGGACTTGGGGTAAGGTTTGAAATGACCTAGAAATGGTAGAATCCGGAGAAATGGGGGATACTCGAGCGTAGAAGTTCTTGGGTCTTGATGTTATTGTTGGGTTATGATCACTTAGACATAATTCTCTAAAAGTATTCGTAAAAATGATAGAATTAGGTGAATTAATGGTGAAAAAGCCCGATAATGGGTGAAATGATCATATTTTATCTTGGGGAATTGGAATCTTTTATAATCCGGGTATTTTAGGCCAGTTAATTGATTGAAGTTATTGTATGTTATTTTAGACCAAGAACAAGCAACAGTTTAGAGGAACGGGAAGGCTCCGGTTCAATAGAGTTGTTGAACAATTTGAGGTATGTGATGGTTATTGTTTACCAATGTGCAATGTGTGTTCATGCACTAATGCTTAGTATTGTATGAGTTGTATGTTTTAGGGAATGGCTTATGAATGTCTAATTATCCTGTTATCAGTCTTGTGAAATGAACTAGATATTGTTGCTTGTTGGTTTACAAGTGTGTTTTGTTAATTATTTGTTGACTAATGGATTGTGTGACATTCGATTGGCTCGGGTACCACGCCTAGTACAGGTTACATATTGGTTGGCTCGGGTACCACGCCTGGTACAAGAATAATATTGGTTGGCTCAGGTACCATGCCTGGTATGGATTATATATATCGGTTGGCTCGAGTACCACACCGGGTATAGGTTTGATTTATTGTATTGATTGTATACTGATGATGGTTCTATGAGTGGACTGGGTTGTATTCTTAAATTATGATTATTGCATATGGTCCATGAGAGGCCGGGTAATTGTATTTAAATGTCAGGTTGGTCTTGGTGCAGACCAGGGTTGCATGTTTAACACTTAGATAGTGTTAGGGGGATCCTTGGTGGGTTCGGACTAGGTGGAAAGGATATATGCTATTATCATTGAGTGTTGCCAATGGTTATTAATTGGTTTCATGTGGTTAAAGGCTAAGGAAGAGACTGGTGGTCTAGTTATACCGTTGGCTTGTATATATGTTTACTTTGTTTTACTCAGTGTTGGTTTATTGTTCATATCTTGTTTATTGGAGTTGGCCGATGATCCTACCAGTACACAGTGGTTGTGTATTGATTCGGCACTTGCTTTTCTTTTTGTGATTATAGGCAATCTTGTACTCTAGACTTAATAGATATTTTGGTATGGTGACCTTCAGGTTCTAGGGAGGTTTTTTCACAGATTTCTATTATTTATTATTTTGAGACGTGAATGTTAGGTTATTTATGAAAATTGGTTTTGAGCTGCTACATTTTGCTAAGTGTTGGATTAATATTGGTTCGCTCATCTGGGGGTTTTGGGTGGGGGTTAAGGTCGTGACAAAGATGGTATCAGAGCTCTAGGTTTGTTGATCTCGTCGTACCAAAATGAGTCTAGTAGAGTCTTGAGGAATGGTACAGAAACGTACGTACTTTTCTTTTAGAGGCTATACTTTTCTTCGAGAAGCTATAGGACTTTAGGAAAAAAACTATCTCTTCTTTCTTCCTTCGTGCTACAACTTAATTCAAATTGGTATCTGGTGATACAAATTGGTATCTAACTCTTTCACTCTTCTGTCTGCAAATGGTTAATACGAGGAACAACGGAGCAAGACCAGCGGTCCCAGTAGTGGACCCAGCTATCAGAGGTAAGGGAAGGGGTAGGGGCAGGGGCCGAGGTAGAGTAGCACCTGCTAGGGGTGGAGCTCAAGCAGTTGCAGGTGCACGAGAGTCCACCCCTCCCCCACCTCAGGATCAGGTCGAAGAGGATATTGAAGTTGTTGTTGAGAAGGGCACAGAATAGGAAGAGGCGGCACCAGCTGGAGGTGCAGGCCTTCCCTCTATCAAGCCCGAAGCATTTCATTAGGTGTGGAGCTTTCTTAGTGGACTTGTTGGTGCTGGAGCCACCCCTGCGAGCATTGCAGATCAGTCTATGGGCACTCAACCAGTGGTTACTATAGCTCCTAGGATAGATGCGGCATCGGGCACAGATAACTTCTTCAGGCTAATGCTAGGTCCAGTTATGACAGGAAATGAGCATAAGATGCTGACTAAGTTCCTTAAGCTGAAACCTCTTACGCTTCAGGGTACTGAAATGGAAGATGCTTATGAGGTCATATTGGATTGTTATGAGACGCTGCACAAGTTGGGCATTGTGCAATAGCATGGGTTTGAGTTCATCATTTTTTAGCTATAGGGAGATACTAAGCAATGGTGGAGGTCTCATGTGGAATGTCGGCCATCGACCTTGCCTCCACTGACTTAGGAAAAGTTTCATGCTTTCTTCTTAGAGAAGTATGTACCTCGTACCTTGAGGGATCGCAAAAAGTATGAGTTCCTGGCTATGGAATAGGGTAGCATGTCGGTCTCCGCTTATGAGGCCAAGTTTCAGGTCTTGTCTTATTTTGCTACTCAGTTTTTGGGTACCAAAAAGGAGAGGATTTGGTTGTTTATGAATGGTTTGAATACTAAATTGCAAGTGTTGTTCGTGCACATAAATTCAGCAGGAAAGAGCTTTCATAAGGTCACAGACTATGTCAAGAAGTTAGAAGGGGTCCAGCAGGTTGGGCAGGCTAAAGTGTTATGTTAGCCAAGAAATCCCGAAATGATAGAAATTTTAGTGGTTCATACTCTAGGGGCCACAATCAGTAGGTGTACTCTGCCCGTCATATTCAGTCAGCTCTGCCAGCTACTATAGGTGGTCGTTCGAGAGCTAGTCAACAGTTTTTAGCTCCTAGAGGATAGGGAGCTTCTTACACATCTACCAGCAGGCCTACTCTTGATCGCGGGTGTTTCCATTATGATGATCTGGGTCACTTTAAGAGGGATTGCCCTCACAGATAGATGGGTAATCAGAATCAGCAGTAGTCTAAGGCTGTGGTTCCAGCAGGTACAGGTGGCTATGCTAGAGGTCGTCCACATGGTGGGTGAGGTAACTTTTAAGGAGGTCGAGGAGATAGGGGTAACGGAGGCGTGGGCAGGGGAGTGGCACAACTGGATAGGGAAGTCGCTTGGATTGATGATCGGGCTCACTGTTATACTTTTCCAGGAAAGTCTGAGGCTGAGGCATCAGACGCGGTGATCACACGTACAATTCTTGTCTGTGATAAGATGGCTTCTGTACTTTTTGACCCAGGTTCTACATACTCTTATATTTTTGTGAAGTTTGCTTTGGGTTTAGATTTGAATTATGATATCCTTGATTCCCCTATCCATATTTCCACCCCAGTTGGAGAGTCTTTGATAGTGACTCATGTTTATCGTACTTGTTCTGTGGTGTTCATGGGGTTGCAGACTTGGGTAGATTTGGTCATTCTAGACATGTTAGATTTTGATGTTATCTTGGGCATGACTTTGTTGTCTCCTTATCATGCAATATTAAATTGTAATGCTAAGATTGTGGCTCTAGAAATTCCGGGTAAGGATAGACTAGAGTGGGAAGGTGTGTTCAAGCCTAAGCCAACAAATATCATATCATTTGTCCGGGCAAGGAAACTAGTGGGGAGAGGGTGTTTGGCCTTTTTGGCTCATCTCCAGTATGATATTATGGAGTCCCTATCAATTGAGTCAGTTCCGATTGTTTCAAAATTTCAGGAGGTGTTTCCGACGGATTTGCCCGATATGCCTGCGGACAGGGACATTGATTTTTGTATAGATTTAGAGCTGGGCACTCGCCCAATTTCCATTCCTCCATATTGTATGGCTCTGGCAGAGTTGAGGGGACTTAAGACTCAGCTTTAGGAACTCTTAGATAAAGGTATTATCTATCCCAAAGCTTCACCTTGGGGTGCTCCAGTTTTGTTTGTGAAAATGATGGATGGTAGTATGCGGATGTGCATAGACTACAGGCAATTGAACAAGGTTACCATCTGAAACAAGTACGCTTTACCCCGTATAGATAATCTCTTTGACCAGTTACAGGGTGCATCTGTGTTTTTGTAAATTAACTTAAGGTCAGGGTATCATCAGTTGAAGATTAGACCTGAGGACATTTCCAAGACTGCTTTTTGGACTCGGTATGGGCATTACGAGTTCCTAGTGATGTCATTTGGTTTGACCAATGTACCGAAAGCATTCATGAGTCTGATGAATAGGGTATTTAAGTCTTATCTAGATTTTTTTATCATTGTGTTTATAGATGACATCTTGATCTACTCCAAGAGTAGGGAGGAGCATGTTGAGCATCTCCGCATTGTGTAGGGAATTTTGAGGCACCAGAAGCTATATGCAAAGTTTTCTAAGTGTGAATTTTGGTTGAATTCAGTCACTTTCCTTAGGTATGTAGTGTCAGAGAAAGGGGTAGTTATGGATCCCCAGAAGATTGAGGCAGTTAAGAATTGGGCCCGTCCTGGCTCTGTGACTGAGGTGAGGAGCTTTGTGGGGCTTGTAGGGTACTACCACAGGTTTGTCAAGGATTTTGCATCCATCACTACTCACTTGACAAGGTTGACTCAGAAGGAGGTACCATTCATGTGGTCCGACAAGTTTAAAGAGAGCTTTCAAAAGCTCAAGACACTTCTTACCACAGCTCACATCCTATCATTGCCGGTTAAAGATAAGGATTTCATTGTATATTGTGATGCTTCACGTTCAAGTTTAGGTGTTGTGTTAATACAGGACAGGAATTTTATGGCATATGCCTCTAGGCAGTTCAAGCCTCATGAGAAAAATTATCCCACCCACGACTTGGAGTTGGAAGCGGTAGTTTTTGCACTCAAGATTAAGAGACACTATCTCTATGGTGTCAAGTGTGAAGTGTTCACCGATCATCGCAATTTGCGGCATGTTTTAACTCAGTAGGACTTGAATCTGAAGCATAGGAGGTGGATGGAGTTGTTGAAAGATTATGATGTGATCATCCAGTACCATCCAGGTAAGAATAATATGGTGGCAGACGCATTGAGCCAAAAGACCAGTAGCATGGGCAGTTTGGCTTGTTTGGGGGCGTCCAAACTATCATTGGCAAAGGAGATTCAGGCTTTGGAATCAAAGTTTGTCCAACTGGGCATCTCAGAACAAGGTGGAGTGTTGGCCAATTTTGAGGTCAAATCCACATTCATAGAAGAGATAAAGGCCAAGCAGTTTCAGGAATCACAATTGAGCAAACTTCAGAGCAAGGTAGTGTCCGGAGAGTCTGGGGACACCACCTTCAGCGCTGATAGGGTGATGAGATTCAGGTGGTAGATTTGTGTTCGTGGGGTTGATGATATAATTCATAAGGTTTTGATAGAGGCTCATGGTTCACGATATTCGATTCATCTGGGCGTAACCAATATGTACATGGATTTGAGGCAATTTTACTGGTGGCCCAGGGACATAACTGATTTGGTATACAAGTGTCATAATTGCCATTAGGCCAAGTATGAGCACCAGAGACCTGCAGGACTACTTCAGAGAATGCCCATTCTCGAGTAAAAGTGGGAGAGGATAGCCATGGATTTTATGGTGGGCCTTCCCAAGACCTTGGGAAAGTATGACTCTATTTGTATCATTGTGGACAGGCTGATCAAGTCAACTCATTTCACTTTGGTCAAGATGGACTATAATTCATAACAGTTGGCTAAGATCTATGTGAAGGAGATCATGAGACTGCATGGGATACCATTGTCTATCATTTCAGATAGGGGTACGCAGTTTACCTCTAAGTTCTGAGGTAAGTTATATGAAGAGTTGGGCGCTCAACTCACTTTCAACATAGCATTCCATCCTCAAATAGACGGTCAGTCGAAGAGGATAATCCAAGTATTAGAGAACATGCTGAGAGCTTGTGTGATCGACTTCGGGGGTTATTGGGACCAGTTTCTACCATTGTGTGAATTCTTATAAACCAATAGCTACCATTCTAGTATTGACATGGCACCATTTGAGGCACTGTATGAAAGGGGATGTAGGTCACCCATAGGGTGGTTTGAGGCTGCCGATGTGAATACTCTGGGTATAGACTTGGTAAGGGAAGTGCAGGAAAAAGGAAGGGGCATTCAGACCAAGTTGCTAGCGGCCCAAAGCAGGTAGAAGGAATATATGGATCGCAAGGTAAGAGACATGGACTTTCATGTTGGTGAGCAGGTATTATTGAAGGTGTCACCAATGAAGGAGGTTATGCATTTTGGTAAGAAAGTCAAGCTCAGCCCCCGGCTTATCGGTCCATTTAAAGTTCTCAAAATTATAGGGCCAGTAGCTTACAGGCAAGCACTACCGCCCAGTTTATCAGGAGTCCACCCAGTCTTCCATGTATCCATGTTAAAGCGGTACCATGGGGATGAGTATTAAATTATTAAATGGGATGAGTTATTACTAGACAAGGATCTTCAGTACATAGAGGAACCGGTTGTGATTCTTGATCGGGATGTCCGGAAGTTGAGGATAAAGGAGATCAAATCTGTGAAGGTTCAATGGAAGCATCATCCGGTTGAGGAATCCATTTGGGAAACTGATAAGGACATGCAGGACAAGTACCCTAACTTGTTTGAAGATTCAGGTACTACACTTTTCCCCCTATTACTTCATATTTTCAGGTTTGATAATTTTGGGACAAACGATGGGTAAATTGGTATTATTGTAGCGATCAGTTCCGTCATTACGGGTAAACTTTTTGTGCCCAGTTTTGGGTTAGGAAACTTCCGGATTTGGGAGTTGAAAATTCTAGTCTAGGCTAGCCTCAGATGGTTTCTGAGCAAGGTATGGACTAGGGAAATCCGGGTAAGGATTGGGTAATTTGTCTTCCAATGAACTAGTTTTTATGTTAGCTAAGACATAAAGGAGTTTAGGGGACTTTTCGGAAGTGAATTTGTGTAAGTAGAACTGTTGGTATCGAGGTTGACATGAAGGGGTTATTCCAGAACATCATGAATTGAAGGTGTGTTGTAAAATGGACCCTTTTGGGAAAATTCTTGAGTTTCTGCCCGTGACGAGCGCGCTCGCAGTACTATAGCAGTGACCACTACAGCAGATAAATGTCCACTATAGTGGAAGTCAAACTTGGTCAGCACCATCATAGTGGTAGGTTCCACTATGGTGGCGACGCTATAGTGGTGTATGGACTACTATAGCAGACTGAGTTGGGATTTAATGCAGAAACTTCTCCAAAATATTCAATTTTTCCTCAACTCCATTTTGGAGAAGGGCGGGGCAATTTTAGGCGAACTTACTCCATTTTGCATCATTTTTTATCTCAAAGGTAAGGATTCTACCCCCCCCCCCCCAACTTAGTACATTAATTCCTATGGAGTAGAATTGCTAGTTGTGAACTTAGGGGAAGGTTTGGAATGACCTAGGAATTGTAGAATCTAGGGAAATAGCGGATACTAGAGCGTAGAATTTCTTGGAACTTGATGTTATTGTTGAGTTATGATCACTTAGCCATAATTCTCTAAAAGTATTCATAAAAATGATAGAATTAGGTGAATTAATGGTGGGAAAGCCTGATAATGGATGGAACGATCATAGTTTGGCCTGGGGAATTGGGTTTTGTATAATTCGGGTATTTTGGGCCAGTTAATTGATTGTAGTTATTGTATGTTGTTTTAGACCAAGAACAAGCAAGAGCTTCGGGGAACAGAAAGGCTCCGATTCAATAAAGTTGTTGAATAATTCGAGGTAGGTGATAGTTATGGTTTCCTAATATGCAATGTGTGTTCATGTACTAATGTTTAGTATTGTATGAGTTGCATGTTTAGGGAATGGTTTATGAATGTCTAATTGTCCTGTTATCAGTCTTGTGAAATGAACTATTAGTCGTTGCTTATTGGTTTACAAGTGTGTTTTGTTAATTTTTTGTTGACTGTTGGATTGTGTGACATTCGGTTGGATCAGTACCACACTTGGTAAGGGAACAATATCGTTGGCTCGGGTACCATGCCTAGTATGGAAATAATATTGGTTTGCTCGGGTACGACAACTGGTATGGGTTATATATATCAGTTGGCTCAGGTACCACGCCTGGTACGGGTTTGATTTATTGCATTGAGTGGACCGGGTTATATTCTTAAATTGTGATTATTGCATATGGTCCATGAGAGGCCGAGTAATTGTATTTAAATATCAGGTTGGTCTTGGTGTAGACCGGGGTTGCATGTTTAACACTTAAGTAGTGTTAGGGGGATCCTTAGTGGGTCTGAACTAGGTGGAAAGGATATATGTTATTGTCATTGAGCGTTGTCAATGGTAATTAATTGGTTTCATGTGGTTAAAGGCTAAAGAAGAGACTGGTGATCTAGTTATATTGTTGGCTTGTTTACATGTTTACTTTGCTTTACTTAGTATTGGTTTACTGTTCATATCATGTTTATTGGAGCTATCGAAAGATCCTACCAATACACGGTGGTTCTGTACTAATTCTACACTTATTTTTCTTTTTATGAGTACATGCAATCTTCCTGCAGCTAACACGCGACCTCACTTGTAGTCCCAGCGATTCCAGATCTCAAGGGTGAGCTACTTCGGTCGAGCTACCTTATTTTCTTCTCTTAGTTGTAGCCCACTTATTTTGGGCTAGAACTCTGTTTTGTTTTGAGGTTGCATCCCCATACTCTAGACTTGGTTGATGTTTTGGTACGGTGACCTTCAAGTTTTAGGGAGGGTTTTCCGCAGATTTTTATTATTTAGTATTTTGAGACATGAATGTTAGTTTATTTATGCAAACTGATTTTGAACTTCTAGATTTTGTTAAGTGTTGGATTAATATTGGTTCGCTCATCTGGAGTTTTTGGGTGGGTGCCACTCACGGCGGGTTGGGGTCGTGACATCATAATACATAACATATCCTTTATTTTATGCAAACTTCAAGATACTAAAAGTTCTTTTATTATGATGCATACACCTTGGGTCTCATGAGTGCTCTAAAGATAGCCCAAGTCTTTCATAAAAGGCGACTGGTCCAAAATTATACCTTAAAATGATATAAAATAATAATAGTGAAATATAAAATTCAACTAGATTGCTCAACTAGATTAAGATAGAATTTCATAGACAATACGATAAAAAAATAGGTTTTTTTTGGTAACTAGCAGTTTATTAATCACCAAAGTGTCAGCGATACAAACCTATAGCTAGTGGACATTCTAGCTATCTTAGATCAGTAACAACATTAGACTTATCTAGACTAATATTCACCTAAGCCACTCGGACACTAGCTAGAAAGTTAAGCAATTCAAAAAACTTTCCCTAACATTACAGACATATACTATCTCTCTAGCAATGACTTCAAAATCTCTTGTTTTCTTCTCAAAGAATCATTGGTTTCTTTCTAACCAAACAACATAAATACATTCAGCATAGACAGTTTTGAAGGCTTGAGCGTCCAATCTTCTTCCCTTTGCATTGTCTTTAACCCAATCTAACAGTTGCTCCCATATAGTAGCTTGGAAGGAAGGTCTCTTTAGCTAGTGTGAAAGTTTGTTCCATAGATGTCTAGTAAAAGGGAACTCCATGAATAGGTGATTTTGAGTCTCCAAGCAGTTGTGATAGAATACACACTCTGGATCCATCTCAATCCCCCATTTCTTCAACCTATCAGCAGTAAGTAATTTTCCATGAAACTGCAGCCACATAGTGAATTGATCCTTAGGTCGAGCAGCATTCTTATACATTAGATGCTTCCAGGTCACCTTAGGATACACAGGGAGTAGATGATTATAAATGTGTTTGGTGATACTTTCAACTGAAGAAGTTAGTTTCACCTGGGCTAGCATCTGCCTGGCTGCTAAACTCTTCTGATAATCCAACAAGCATGTAAAGGAACATCAACATTGTCAATAGGCTGGCCTTTGATGTAATACTCATTGATCTACTTAATCCATAGTTTTTCTTCTTTGTGAGTGAGATCCCAGAAGTTTTTGGTAGTAGCAACTTTGTTCCAAATAGCTATGTTTATGAGATTCAGTCCTCCACACGATCTAGACAAACACATCTTATCCTAGGAAACAAGAGCTTTATTAGTAATTGTATTAGCACCTGACTAAGTAAAGCTTCGACAATAGGCTTCAATCAATTTAAGGACTTTAGAAGGCATTTGGAAGAGCTGAGACCAATAAGATTGGACACCAAAAATAATAGATTGCACTAGCTGTGTTCTACCAGCATAAGAGAGTTTTTTAGCAATCCATGAAGTGATCTTTCCTACTATCTTCTCAATCAGTGGTTGCCACTGGATAAAGGAGATCTTTTTGGTAGACAAAGGAACCCTAAGGTACTTGAATGGTAATTCTCCAGCTGGCATACCAAAATGTGATACAATTTTATCTCTAATCACTTGTAAGACCCCTCCAAAATAAATGGCACTTTTGCTCATGTTTGCTTGCAAACCAGAAGCAGCAGAAAATAGGTTGAAATCACTGTATAAAGCTGGAACTGATTAAAGGTCACCTCTGGAGAATAGGAGCAGATTATCTGCAAAACTCAAGTGTGTAATATTGAGTACATCTTGGATGATAGTTTAAATCTCTCACCTTCTTGAGATCATGTAGTTTCCTACTTAGATATTCCATAGCAATGGCAAATAGATAGGGTGAGATTGGGTCTCCTTGTCTCAAACCCTTTGCAGTATCAAATGGAATACTAGTTTCACCATTGATCATGATTGTATAATTCAGTGTCTGCACACAAGTCATTATCCAGGGAATGAATCTATCGGGGAAACCAAGCACTCCATGACTTGTTTGAGAAAACATCATTCAACTGACTCATATGCTTTTTGAAGATCAATCTTGATCATGCATCTTGGGGAAGTTTGTTTTCTGCCATATTCTTTAACCAACTCATGGGATAATATAATATTATTAGCAATTTTCCTTCCTGGTATAAATCCAGCTTGAGCATCTCAAATAATACTGGCTATCACCTTCTGAATCCTGGAAGCCAAAATCTTGGCAATGATTTTGTACACCACTGAGCAGCAAGCAATAGGCCTGAACTCTCTCACTGTTTGAGGGTTAGGAGTCTTTGGAACAAGTGTGATCAGGGTATAGTTAACTACTTTATGTAATCTACTAGTATTAAAGAACTGGTGAACTTCTGCATTTACCTCATGTTTGATCACTGGCCAAGCTTTCTTAAAGAATAAAGAACTATATCCATCAACCCATGGAGCCTTTTTATCCTTTATAGACTTTAAGCGTTCCCAAATATCTTGATTTGTTATTGGTGCACATAGGTCAATTCTCTGTTGCTGGTTTAGGATAGCTCTATTTCTCATAGTGACTCTATCAATTATTGCCAAGTAAGAAGAAAAGGATCCCATAAGAGACTTGTAAAAAGCTAAGATCTCATCTTTGATTTCTGCAAGATCTATCAACTTAGTACCATATAGTGAGGTGATCTCTAAGATTTGCTTCTTCTGTGTTCTATCTTTAACTAAAGCAGAGAAGTACTTGGTATTTGAATCTCCAAGCTTGATCCACTTTGCTCTAGCTTCTGCTTAATAGCACTTTCTTCCACTAAAGACCATTTCTTCAGTTCAACTAGCAGTTATTTTTATCTTTCCAGTAGCAAGTCAGTACACTGTGTGGTTATCATCTCCTGAGTTAGTTAGAGCTCTTCTTTAGCTAAGACTATCTTCTGGTTGAATGACTTGAATTCAGCATTGTTTATTTGTCTGAATGGGGCCCTCAAAGCCTTAAGTTTCAGACAAATGTCAATCATGCTTTGTGATGCTAATGTCTTTCCCCAAACCTATTTCATAATTTGAAGAAATTTTGTATGTTCTGCCCACACAAAGAACTTAAAAGGCACTCTGAGATTTCTATCAGGTGGTTGCAATGTCATTTGCATAGGAGAGTGATCAAAAATGAATGGAATTCCATATTCAGTAACTACATGCCCCCATTGAAGCATCCATTCACGGTTTCCAAAAGCTCTATCTAGTCTATTACAAATTCTATCACTACCAATCTGTTTGTTAGACCATGTGTAATAGTCCCTTTTCAATGTAAGTTCAGATAACAATAAGCTAGTTATACACTCAGAATAGGCTTTGCCTTCTGCATAAGTGACAGGATTACCAAAAATTCTATCTTGTGGAAGTAGCATGGCATTGAAGTCACCAACAACTAGCCATGGCAGGGTAATTCCCACACCAACCTCTTGAAGCCCATCCCAGAGAGTTTTTTTGTGATCACTTGCATTATATCCATAGACAACAGTAATCAAACAATCCAGTGATCCTTGCTTCTCTTTCACATAACAATGCAGGTACTGAGCATCTTTTCGAATGAATTTCACTTCATAACTATTAGGATCCCAAATGAGCCAGATCCTTCCATTTATAGCCTTGTATTATTTACTTTCCATCATCCAATTAGGGGTAATATTTTGACATATAGTTATAGCTTTATGTTCTTTAACTTTGGTTTCCACTAGTTCCGCCAGTCTGATGTGGTTTATTTTAAGTATGTTCCTCAGCTCTTTTTGTTTATGCCACTTATTTACACCTCTCATATTCCAAAATAGCCAGTTCATAAAGAGTTTTGAAATCCACCCCCTTTGTCGTGAGGGGAGTGGTGTGTCCCAAGATTACTCCTCAGACTCTTCCCAGAATTAGTAATAGTAAGGGCAGGTAAATGTGACAAATCAAGCTAAGGACTCACTAATTTGGGAGCTACTGCACTACAAGTAGCAATTGAGGCTTTAGCATGTACCTAAGAGGGAGTACCAATTTGTTGAGGTTGCTCTGGTATGATATCCTCAGTTGATGACTTAGGATCACCATCAGTTGTTTGAACAATAGGATATTATCCCTCTATGGTAGTTGTTGGTGCAAGGTTGGTCCCTTTAGTCTGCCATTCCATAGTCACCTTAGTTTCCCTTCTAGTTCTTCTCTGAGGGAGGGCTTGTCTAGGCTGTGGTGGACGGAATTTATGCCCCATAATCTGGCAGCTTTGACAGAACTCTGGCCTTCAATAAAACTCAACTAGTTGTATGAACTGTCTTCCATTTAGATCCATCACTAAAATCTCATCAGGAAGAGCCCTTGTTACATTCACCTCAATAAAAAGACGGGCATATGAAATTCGAGTCAGAAACTTTGTGCATTCATCAGCAAAAATAGGAGTGCCAATGGCACTAGCAATTCTGCTAAGCGAGTTTGAGCCCCACCAATTGATAGGTAAATTTGGTAGCCTCACCCACAGAGGAATCTCAGTAGGAAATTTTGAAGAGTAATCGAACTCCGGCGTCCAAGGTTTGAGGATTATAGGTCTGTTGTTGATAGAATACGGACCAGCATGATAAACTTCATTTCTATCTTCCATGGTTTGAAATTGAATGACATAGTAGCCCTCTTCATATAGGTAGAGAGCTGGGGAAGCAATCTTCGACCATGTTTGGCCAACAAACTGCTTCATAGCAGTATACCCAGTCACATCACCAATGAAATAGGCAATTAAGGCATACCTCCACTTTAGGGTTTCCTGTGCGACTTTATCTTTTTCCAATTGAACCACAATCTGTCCATTAACAATCTAAGGCGAAATGTACGATAACGATAAGCCATTGTCAATGGAATGATTATGCTTGAATAAGGTTTTCTAAGTAGGTGGAGCATCAATTGTCATCGGCCTCTTAGCCGGTGTAGGAGCTAGTGTTTCTCTAGTCTCAACTGGATCTGTCACTGTTACAATGGACAATATTCCCAGATTCACTATTCCATTGGATCTAGGTTCACTCATCACCTTCATAAGTGGAGCTGCCTCTATGCTTGAGAGTGGAGAACTCAGATCTAATGATAGTACCGGTGGGGTAGTATCTTTTACTCCTATGCTTTCACCATGAGCTGGTGATAACGCTCAAATCGTGCTCCCCAAGTTGAAGATCATGAAGATTGTCACAGCAAAATACATTTATATTCCCAATGGATGTCGGGTTCGTACCCACAGAGAATAATGTAGTCGCGATTAAGCTAATAAAGAATCCAAGCAACTTATTGAAGTTCAATTAACAAATTGGGGAAAAGATATCTATAAAGGGGGTTTTAGACTAACAATAAAGATAAAAGAAAATCAAATAAAAGATAGGTTGATCAATGGCTTTCACCTTGGTTTATCCAAGCAAGGACAATAAGAGAGACTTGGGAATGGGAATTTAATTCACAAGACCTGCACCTGATTAACACTTAGGTAGTCTTGGTTACAGGTATGCCTAACCGTCTCTCGACCAATCAAGCATATATCTCGTGTGTTCTCTCAAACCACCATGAGTAAGCAATAAACCAACCAATTTAACTTGGGTGAGTTGGGTTATCTCTAACCCCAACTCTTAGATAGGAGTTTCTGGTAACCAAACTATCTCTAGCCTTGGTCTAGAATGGAAACCCCCAAATCCCCACTATTAAATCTTTCCGAATTTAGGAAAATTCTCTCTCAAGAAAAAACCCAAATTAGTATGCTAAGTCAATGTTTGCAACCATTGACTATAATTTCAACCAAATTAGTATGCTAGGTCTCAACCTCGCGGTCGCGTAGTTCTGACTTCTTCCTCTACGCGGTCGCGTGGCTTTACTTTTCGATCGCATAGTTTTAGCTTTCTCCTTGTGCATCGTGGTCGCGTGATATACTCTCGCGATCACGATGAGTAACTTGGTGTCACTGATCAGCAGCTCCTTTTATCTCCCATTTGACTTGTTTTCACTCGAATCTTTTCCGAAAACTTCTAAAATATAGAAACCTGTAAAATAGAAGAAATTCATGTCAAATTGCATTATTTATCCACTTTATACTAGCAAAGGTATAAGACTAGAAGCTAAATAAGTAGGTAGAATACCAACTTATCAAACCCCCAAACTTGAACTATTGCTTGTTCTCAAGCAACTGAAAAAATTCTATTTCAAGAGGTACACAACACAAGTGCAAAGACATCACTTCAAGCCAAGGAAAACCTATTTCAATCACCAAGTATGACTTCGGTTGGTACTAACATGAGTCAATCACATTATAACTTACTCTAAGCATTCCCCTCATTTCAAAACACTATTCAATGATACAATGGCACAATAAGAACAAGCAAGTGACAACAACCAATCCTCGAGATGTGTCTCAAACTACAAGCTTACCAAAACATGCTCATGACTCATTTTCGGAGTTTATCAATGTCACCAACTATCCTAATTTGCATGCCCTCACAAGAACAAAAGTCCCAAAAATACAATATGTACAAAGACAATCACGAGGGACAAATACAAACACTCACACTCACAAAGAATTTCAAGTGCCAATAATTATCAACCATAGGCTTGCCCTTATTTTCATTCGCCGCTAGCTCAAAAACAATCGGTCGGAGATCTCAAAGGGATTTTCTAAGCTTGTAATGTAGGCTCGGGTACGGGTAGGATATGAATTTGGATTCAAGTGACTACATCTTCCTCGAACTCTACACAACTTTTTCAATTCGAAATCAGGGCCATTCCTTTCATTTTCATTCAACACGAGGCACCATTTCACTTCTTTTTATTTGAAGCCCCAATTTTTATCATTTTCTTCACCTTGGAGGATTCATTTCTTTTCTTTCCTTTCCTCTTTTCCTTTCATTTTGCTTTCTTTTTCAAATTCTTCCTTCTTTTTGGCGATTCTTTTTAAGCAACAAACCATGATTTACTCATTTAGCACTCATCCAAGGTACCTTTTATCAACTCCCAAACTTAGGCTTTTAGCCTCGATTTCACACTTGTGGAGTTCAAGGAGGGACGGGTTCAAGAGAAGGACTCATATTCCAAAATGGTTTAAGACTTGTATCAAGGTTGCCAAAGAAAAGGTATTAGGCTCAAGAGGGGTGACTAATGATTCAATTTAAGTTCAATGGTGGATTTTAAGGCTAAGTAGGCTTCTATAATCACAAAGAAGGCCTAAGATCATTTCTCCAACCAAAGGTAACAAGACTAGCTTTAAAGACTAACCGGGCAAGTTCTAGTTAACACGAGCAAGCACAAGAATTATTCAAGTAAACTTCACCACACATGGCATGCAAATCATTCAAGAATGATCAATTTTAACTTCCTAAACAAGAACAAAGGGGAGTCATTCTATATTATCACCGCGAATGAGCTAAGAGTCACAAAAAGATTAAAGGAGTTGTCACAACATTAATCTTCGCCATGCACTTTTCACAAATTTTTTGGAAGGGTATACCTATTTTACTTAACATGCAAGACTACTTCATTAGTACCAAATAAGTCAATGGCAATCAAAACCTCAAAACATGATGATTTGCCCTTAAGAATGACGTCACTCAGTCTATCATTGGGCTAATTCATCTATCTAAATAAGTATGATTACACAAGGTGTATCAATATACCCATCACAACTATAGTCACATACGATTAGCACAAGTCAAAGTGTGAGATGCACGTGCAATGCACAGGCCAAATAGTAGGCATGTGCAAAGCTCGTGTAGCTCGCACGTCGACATATGTGGTACAAATATTCCCCCTCTCGAACAAGCTCTATCTAGCCTAACGGGTACTCAGACTTCCCCTGGATCCAAAACATCCAACACACCTACTATAAAAAGAAAAATAAAGAAGCTACAAGAAAAGAAACTAACAACTTAAACCATCAATTATGCGCATCCAAGAAGAGAAAATGGAGATCATACCTGCGACGTTGCAAAGATGCTACAGAATTGAAGTTGATGGTAGATCATATTCTTGCATTAGGGGAGAAAATGAGCCAAGTTTCAAGCAAATTTGTGATTTTGAAATTTCTCCTCTGATCTTTTATTACCTGGAAACGGTTTAGTGTCTCGTGGTCGCGTGGTTTTGTCATGCAATCGCGATGAGTTAAAGTCACCCGACTTTCCGTGATCGCAAAGGTTCACGCGGTCACGAAGAGTCTGAGAAAATTTACCTCATCGCGATTGCAATGCTTTAGTATCCATCGAGTTTCTGAATTTTTGCACAGTGCACTAATTTGTCGTGCGATGTCGGATGCGATGGGAACTTTGTGAGGTGCGAAATGCACCACGTTCGCATATGCCAATGTTTTTTCCCAGTTCACTGTTAGCTTATGCGATGGCATGTGCGATGGGCACTCTTCCAGGTGCAAACAACACATTTTTCAGAGGTATTTTTGGGTGCTTTAACACTTGGTTCCTCTTCTCATTCCTTGGGGCACCAAAAAACAAACCAAAGAGAAACAAAAAGTGAAGTAAAGAATAAAAACAATGGGTTTGCTCCCATTAAGCACATAATTTAACGTCGCAGCGCGATGCAAGTTGCTTCACTATCTAGATCTCCACTTGGAAGACTTGAACCTTCGACCCAAATTTGAATCGAACTTCCAGTGAAAGTCACGGGGTGAAGGTGTGAGCATGAGAAGGCCATTTTCTTGGTGTTGCATTTTGCACTTTTTAGCCTTCAAGTGAGGAAGTTCTCCTTGCCTTCTTTCCATGACAACATTAAAACTGAATAAACTTTGATCCATCCTCTTTCCAAGGTCTTCCAAAAGTTTGATTACTTCGACTCTCGTCCATTCAACCAAACTCAAGGTTTACAAGTGGTTGGAGTAAGATTTAGGCATCTCCACCTTCAAAATTATCTCATTTATAGAATCCTCACTTTCGAATGAACTAGAGTCGTTCACGATGAACCGTTGCAACTCTAGTATCATTCATTTGCTTTAAGCATCGTGATCCATATATAGATTAGTTTTTTTGCTTTAAGCATCATGATCCTTATATATATTAGTTGGTTTCCACAACACCTTCAAGCTACGAGTCTCCCTTGTGTCTTACTCTTTGATAGGGAATAACTCAAAACTACTATCCACAATTGTGCACGTATCAACACAAGCATTCAAATCAATGTCCAAATTTTGGATAGCAATTTCAAGAATCCTCTCTCTTTGACTTCTCTTAGGATGCCTTTTCAACAATACCTTGAACATTACTAGCATTCTCTCGCGTTGTTTCCCATAGGTCTCAAGTTGGTGAGCTTGGTTTAACACCCATTCTAGGCTCACAAACTCACCCAATACAAATTTCTCTTCTTGTTGGGGTTCAAGCACTATCGGTACGAATTCACTTTCGGGAGATTCCATGTTTTGCAAATCTTCATCATCATCCAAAAGTGAATTTGATTGAGCTTGATGTTCAAGACATGTTCATTTTCTCAGCTTGGAGGTTTTTCTTCATCAATTTGACCAAGAGGAGTAGATAAATCTGCCATGAGTTGTGTGGCATAATTTTTCTCCTCTTCTTCTTTAGCCTTTGCATCCATGAAGCCTTGTTTTATGGCTTGCACACCATCCTCTGTGATGTCTTGTTTGGCCAAGAGAGTTTCAACCATGGCATATAGGCTTTTTGAGTAGGTGTCTTCCTCATCAGCTTAACCAAGAAGAGTGGACAAATCTTCCATGGATTGTGCGGTGAAATTTCTCTCCTCTTCTTATTTCATTCTCATGCCCACCAAGCCTTGCTTTATGGATTCCACACTCTCCTCTTGGGTTTCTAGTGAGGCCAAGAGGGTGTGGAGCTTTGCATACATGCCTCCTTCGCTTGCTACGTCATGGTTCCTATTAGGATCACAAGCACCACTAGCAACATGGTTAGCATAGAGGGGGGAGGAGGATGGTCATTAGGGCAGTTGCCCCAATGTCCATCACGACCACCACACCAATAGCAATTACGCCCATCATAGGAATAAGAAGGTGAATACCTCCCTCTCCTAGGGCTAATTTTACAGTTTTGCCAAAGGTGGGGTCCTCCACAATAACAATAAGGGTCATTATAATAAGAGTTGCAACCACCAACATCTCTATCATTTCGAGATGCCATGAAGTCAATCAACAAAATAAAACTACACAAAAGAAAAATAACTATGCACAAAAATTGAACTAGAGTAAGTAAACTCAAATTCTAAACTAACTCAATACGCCAAATTATTCCCCGGCAACGGTGCCATTTTTGATAAATACTCAAATCATGCTCCCTAAGTTGGAGGTCACAGCGATCGTCAGAGCAAAACATATTTATATTCCCAATGGATGTCGGAGTCATACCTACAGAGAACAATGTAGTCGCGATCAAGCTAATAAAGAATCCAAGCAACTTATTGAAGTTCAATTAACAAAAAGGGGAAAAGATATATATAAGGGGGGTTATAGACTAAAACTAAAGATAAAAGAAAATTAAGTAAAAGATAGATTGATTAATGGCTTTCACCTTGCTTTCGTCAAGCAAGGACAACAAGAGAGACTTGGGAATGGGAATTTAATTCACAAGGCCTGCACCCGATTAACACTTAGGTAGTCTTGGTCATAGGTATGCCTAACCGTCTTTCGACCAATCAAGCATATATCTCATGTGTTTTCTCAAACCACTATGAGTAAGTATAAACCAACCAATTTAACTTGGGTGAGTTGGGTTATCTCTAACCCCAACTCTTAGATGGAAGTTTCTGGCAACCAAACTATCTCTAGCCTTGGTCTAGAGTGGAAACCCCAAATTCCCACTATTGAATCTTCTCGAATTTAAGAAAATTCTCTCTCAAGCAAAAACCCAAATTAGTATGCTAAGTCAATGTTTGCGATCATTGACTATAATTACAAGCATGGAGGATTCAATAGACCCAAATAATCAAACAAGAGAAAAATCTATATATGAATTCAATACCCAAACAAGTATTATCTCTAATACAACTCAAATCTCAATTCAACAATTACACCAATAAAATAGCAATTAAGAACAAGAGTTGAAGAATGAAAACTAAGGATTTTACAATAAAGAGCATCCAAATCTTCACTCCTATGGTGTTGGTTGATGAACTTTCTCTCCAAACTTGCCAAAAGTTGTGAGAATAGCCAAAGATACCTTCCCAATAGGCTGAGAAGAGTTTTATATCAATTAAGGTTTCCAAAAGTGGGAATTTCTAAATTTGTCCTGCAGCTGATGACGCCTTCATCGCGGTCGCGTGATCATGCTTCACGATCATGAGGTTCTGTGTTTTCTCTTCATGCAGTCGCGTGGTCTCAACCTCGTGGTCGCGTAGTTCTGACTTCTTCCTCTACGCGGTCGCATGGCTTCACTTCACGGTCACGTAGTTTTAGCTTTCTCCTTGTGCATCGTGGTCGCATGATTTACTCTCGTGGTCGCAATGAGTAACTTGGAGTCAGTGATCATCAGCTCCTTTTAGCTCCCATTTGACTTGTTTTCACTCGAATCTTTTTCGAACAATTCTAAAATACAGAAACCTGTAAAATAGAAGAAATTCGTGTCAAATTGCACTATTTATCCACTTTATACTAGCAAAGGTATAAGATTAGAAGCTAAATAAGTAGGTAGAATACCAACTTATCAGTTCGTTGTGTTGGAAGATCCCCCGATTTAACTCTACTAGGTTCCCCTGTTATTCGAGCTCCAACAGAGCTTCCAAAAGCAACTATGAGTTTTTCCGTTCCCCGTCCTCTCCCCTTTCCTCTTCTATGCCTTCTCGCCATGGTAAAATGAGATTCGGCGTATGTTAACTATCATGCGCCTACATCCATGGCAGAGAGAAGAGAGAGAAAGGAAAGATCTAGAAAAAAATAGGTTATTTGTTAAGTGCATAATTGACTCAAAGTCTTGTATTTTTATTAAAGGGAGTAAAAAAATATTTTTTATCTACTACTACTATTTATAAATTAAAAAATATATAATTCAAATTGAAAGAAATGAAATTATTTTTGGTTTTGTAATCAACTGGAATTGGAACTAGGGTTGTGGTTCTTAAATTATATTAAGCAAAAAAATAACTGATTCATTTGATATGAATATTGATTTTTAGGTCCTACTAAGTGTCTCTCAACTCACTCGTTGAATTTCACTTTTGAGCTCTCTCGAATTTAAAGTATGTAGTAAAAAACTAATCAATTTTATCCCAAGTAATCTATTCTTATCTTTAGATTGAGTTTATTAAATGACAGTTAAAGTTCCAAGTCCTTTTTATTAATTCTTATTAATTCTCAGCTCTCTTTCTCAGGTAAAAAAGAGGTTTAGTGATAACCTTTAGTATTTACAACCACCAAAGGACTAGAAAGCATAAAGAATTAATAGATAACATTAATGACATCAAACTTGGAGATTTTATAATTAAATCCAATCATATCACTTGTATTGATCCCATAACCCTAGCTTTTTAAGTTTAGCTAGCCATGACAGTTAAACAAAGAACACAAAAAATAAAGAAGAGATTGAAACCTTGCAAAAGTGAAAAATATGAAGACAAAAGTATGAGAATCTTTGTCTTAAAAGCTTCACCAAACCCTAAGTAAATGTCTTCAATATTGGGAGGAATATATTGAACAAGAATACTTCACATAATTCTAAATATTCTATTTATAAGCTAAATACATATACAAGAATATTCAGAAACACCCCATCAATGATTTATGCATCTACATGATGGATAACATATCAGATTTGTGGTCAGCATTTTAGGTCTCAGTCGTGCATATTAAGCTCGAACATAACATGAACTTTTTTTGCATGGTTCATCTGCGACCTACATATAAAATCTTTTATTTGCATATAGCCTTTGCATCTTGATCTTCATGTCAATTTGTTTCACTGTATATTACAGATGCGATTGCATAACAAGAAATGCAGTTTATATTTTGCTCTTCATATAGGCATTCATATGGAGAACTTGGTTATCACATTATGGTGCACATATGTGGTCCACATATTTAATCTATAGTACACATCTTCATCATCACCCTTGTTGGGTATTTTTACTTTTTTAGACACTTTGACTCAACATCACTACAAAAATAGAAAATAACATAAGAAATAAATATGCTTAAATAGCAATAAAATATTATGTAGTTGATATTAAATGTATCATAATTTTAGGTTTCATCAAAACCTCCAACTTAAAATCTTGATTGTCTTCGAGCAAATAAAACAAAGCTACTCTATACTAACACAATTCCTAAACTTCACAAATCAAGAATGACTATAGTGGTACTAGCAATTAACTATAGACCACATAAACCTGATTTAAATTCAATCCCTTAATTCTAAGTTATAAACTTTGGTGCATTAGATCAGATGGTCAAATCACAATATTGGCTATGACATGAAACTATTATTTAGAAAGAAATGCAAATGATCCATTATTCAATAAGTCCACCAATTCACCAAGTTTGTAATCCACATGCCCTTCATAATGACTAAGAAAAACTCTAAAATATAAATATATCCAAGAAACATAGGGGACAAGAGACAAAAAGAGAGAGAAAACACACACATTCACAAAGAAATTCAAGTACCATAAATGTCATTGGCTTGCCTTTATTTTCAATCGCTACTACTTTTGAAATTTTTGATTGAGATTTCATATGGACATTGTTATGGTTGACTGGAGAACAGATAGTATAAAAATTTAAGCCCTGATACATTTGACCCAAAGTTCAGAAAATTTGTTAAAGGTCTTACGATATCCTTTGTCGATTTTCTTGACTTCAAAACTTAAACGTGGAAATGACCAGAAGGGTCATTACAGTAATGCTCTTAAAACATAAGGCAAACATGGATAAAATACGATAAACGGGCATATAAATATGCCCAAAATCACATCCTAAAGTTATAATTTGAAAGGAGGTTTTTGATTAATATGCAAAAGAAGTACAGATCGCAAATTCATTATATATCCCATATATCCTCACTCATAAGCAATCTAAAAATCGATTAAGGAATCATCAAGATTGAGAAAATGACCATTTGAGAACCATGTATCCATTATGCCTTTTGCAAATCTTTCCCACCCTTTTAATATTCTACACACAACCTTTGCTTTGTCTTCTTACTAGTTGCATTCTTATGATCTTGCTTCTGTGTGTTGGAGTGTTCCTATAACACCTCAAAAATCAAACCAGCTATCTAAGTTGAAATCTCAGAAAAATTTCATGTTTCAGGAATAACGGGTCCAAACCACGGACCGTGGTTCGAACCACGGGTTGTGGAATGGAGCTTTGATTTCCCTTCTATTGATTTAGCCTCTGGTCAGGGACCACGAGTTGGTTTTATAGATCGTGGTTCAAACAACGGGTCTGTCATGTCCACTTGTGCAACCCAGATCAGAGGGATGACAGTCCCCCAAGAATCATGAGTCAGTTTATGGTTCGTCGTCTGAACAACGGGTTCATCTTGTGACTCATAGAACTTGGTTCAGAGAAGTCCATGTTTCCCGGAACTATGGTTTAGGTCTATGACTCATCATTCATTCTACGGGTCTATCCTTTTGACTCGTAGAAATGCTCCTGCAGCCTGAAGATTCTTTCAGGAACCACGAGTGGAACCACGGGTCGTGGTTTAAACAACGACCCGTAGAATTGACCTGTGGTCCCTGAAACCGACAATTTTCCAAATTTTTCTTAAATATGTCCCTGGGGTATTTTAGTCATTCCCCACCCTTTTAACTCCTAAATGATGTCATTTTGGCTATTTCTAGAAGGGTTTTCACCCTCATTAGCCTAAGTCCCTTCTCATTACCTCATTTACCTCTCAAAAAGGAAAAGAGCTCTCTCAAGCTCAAAGTCTCAAGCTCCAAGTTCAAGTCTCCTAAGTCTTTTCAATTCAAGTGGGTTAGCTTCAACCAAGGTATGTGGGTATTCAACAATGAGTTCCTTTCACCCTTGTGCCTAAAACCCCCAATTCTTATGTTAAATTATGAGTTTATGAAATTAGGGTTTTGATCTAAATTGGGAAAAACTTATGAAAGCAGTTTCTATGCTTAAATCCACGCTTTCTTATTGCCTAATCATGATTTGATTATGATTCCTTCATTGGTTTTAAAATCCCAAGCTCTAAAGTTAATTTCTAGCATGATTCCATTGAATTGCATGTTTTCAAAAGAAATTTGACATGATTAGGTATCATGACCTTATGTATTTTATGAAATTGCATGCCTAATTCTTTAATTATGAATTTAGAAAGGAAAGGCATGATTTGAATTATGGTTATGCTAAGTCTTTTGATGTATGATTTTGAATTACATGGCATCAGATATGTCTTATTGCTTTTCAAAAAGTTTTGACAACATATATGTCATCAGTTATGATCAGTTTTGGCATCAGGTATGCCCCAATATTATATGAGCTATAAGTATATTTTGGGAATAGTATTTAGCACCAAGTTGGACAGGGTAAGATTACCCTTAGTCCCAGAACTATGTGCCCCTGTAGGTTTATAAGTCCCCTCTGTGGAGCATCAGATTTAGTGGTCACGCCACAGTCATGCCTTTATATCCTAGCAAGGTATATTGGATCCTCTCGATGGGGCGTATATATTGGATTCCATGTCACTCACATGGTCTATGTCGGTTAGAGAACCTCTCATGGAAATAGTTTATGCTTTTAAAATGTATTTGACTCTTGGTTAAATTTCAGACTTATTATTTATGATCATGTTTTCAGCTTATGATATTTCATAGAGTCACTTGCATCCAGTTTTACTTCTAAAGCATGATTTCGATTGTTAAGCATACTTAGCATGTTTTCATGACGTTTATGCATATCTCTCATACTCGGTACATCCTATAGTACTGACGCATATCTTACGCTACATCCTTTGATGATGCATATTCAGGTGTCCCATCTCAGGCACGTGGCTAGAGCTTCCAGGCTACTCCATTCGCCAGTTGTTGGTGAGTCCTCCTAGGTCGAGGACTAGTCATGTTATTAGCTTGTGTTAGCTTTTCATTTTCGTACTTTGAGTTAGCTAGGGTCTTTTCCTAGCAACTCTTTATGTCATAAGTAGAGGCTTTTCAGACAAAGACAGTATTTGATTCTTTTCAGATCTTGTATGCCTATTTGACTTTATTATCCATCTATGCTATTCTGACTTTATCTATTATGCTTCCGCTTATCTTTTTTTATGCTTGATAATCCTATGACTAAGGATTAACTTAGGTCACTTGTGGTCCCAAGTCCTGTGTTACGTCTAGGGGGTAACCTTAGGGCATGACAAACTTGGTATCATAGCCTCAAGTTTAAGAGTCCTAGGATGTCAAAAAGCCGCATCGAGTAGAGTCTCCTTCATGTGTGTGAAGCGCGCCACACATATGAGAGGTAAGCTATGAGATGTCTTAGAAAACTTCACTTCTTTTATGATCACATCGTGTGATAGAGCTTAACTCTAATGTTCCTCTAATCCTTATCTTGTACATTTCAAATTATGCCTCCCCGAGCCACCCGAAATGTTGTTCCTCCTATTCCGGTCCCTGATGTCATGAATGAGAAGTTTAGAAATGCCATCCATTTGCTAGCCCAGACTTTGGCCACTCAGGCCAATCAGCAGGCTCCTGCCTCAGTCCACCCTCAAGGTGGGGTAGCGGCCCGAGTTTGTGACTTCATCAAAATGAACCCACCCAAATTTTGGGGTTCAAAAGTGAGTGAGGACCTACTCAACTTTATTGATGAAGTGAAGAAGTTCTTTGAAGTTATCCAAGTGGTTGGGGTCAATTGTGTTGAGCTTGCATCCTATCAACTCAGGTATGTAGCTCATATTTAGTTCACGTAATAGAAGGAGGCTAGGGTAAGGGACGCGGTCCCCAAAACTTGGGAGTGTTTTGAGAGGACCTTCCTTGATAGGTTCTTTCCCTGAGAGTTGAGGCAAGCGAAGGTGGAGGAATTTGTGAACTTGAGATAGGGGTCGATATCGGTTCAAGAGTATAGTCTGAAGTTCACTCAGTTGTCTAGATATGATCCCTCCATGGTAGCGGACTTGCATGATCAAATGAGAAGGTTTATATATGGGGTTTCTGATATGGTGAAGAAAAAGTGTATGTCTGCCTTGTTGATGAGTGATATGAACATTTCCCGACTCATAACTCATGACCATCAGATTGAGGGTAACAAGCTAAGGGAGATGGTGAGGGAGAACAAAAGAGCAAGATCTGAGGGTTCGGGATTTAGCCACCAGAAGTCCAGGGCCAGACATCGCTCTTCTTTTAAGAAGAGGTCGTCAGGACTCGTGCATTCTTCTGCCAGTAATCCTTCTCAGTCCTCCAAGCCCCGCCATGATCAGTCCAGTAGAGGTGCAGACTCTTATTCTCAGGGTGGTGGTGCAAAGGGTCCTTCTTTCCCCACTTGTACTAAGTGTGGGAAGAATCATCCCAGTGAGTGTTTGGCTGGTAGAGAGGGTTGTTTTGGTTGTGGTCAGACTGGGCATCGAATCAGAGATTGCCCTTCAGCTAAGAAGGGATAGGGAAGTAGGACCCAGCCTACCCCAGCAGCTTCAGGAGGTAGACCAGCCCCACAGGGCGCAGCTTCTAGTTCTGGGGGTCAGCGCCAGAACTATTTTTATGCTATATCCTCTCGTAAAGATCCGGAGAATTCTCCAGATGTGGTTACTGGTATGTTGAAAGTTTTCTCTCTTGATGTGTATGCTTTGTTGGACCCCGGTGCCTCCTTATCTTTTGTAACCCCTTATGTTACTTGTAAGTTTGAGATTTGTCCAGATCAGCTTTTAGAACCCTTTTGTGTATTTAGTCCTGTTAGTGAGTCAGTCCTAGCCAAAAGAATCTACTGAAATTTCCCTATCTCAGTCCTCCATAGAGTCACTTCAGCAGATCTGGTAAAGATAGAGATGACGGATTTTGATATTATCCTTGGTATGGACTAGTTTTATGCATGTTATGCCTCTGTTGATTGTCGTACTCGTGTAATTAGTTTAAAGTTTCCTAATGAACCCGTTTTAGAATGGCAAGGTAGTCCCCCTTCCTCAAAAGGTCGCTTCATATCCTATCTTAAGGCTAGGAAGATGATTTCTAAAGGCTATGTCTATCATATAGTTTGGGTCATGGACACGGAGTCCGGAACCCCATCTATTCAGTCTGTTCATGTTGTAAGTGAGTTTCTATAAGTGTTTCTCAATGATTTACCCGGAGTCCCTCCCGAGCAGGTGATCGACTTTGGGATAGATCTTCTCCCAGATACGAATCCTATCTCTATTTCTCCCTATAGAATAGCTCCCATGGAGCTTAAGGATATAAAGGATCAGTTGAAGGATCTTCCTTATAAAGGTTTCATAAGGCCTAGCATTTCTCCATGGGGTGCCCCGGTTTTATTTGTTCGAAAAAAAGATAGTCCTCTTAGAATGTGTATTGACTACCATCAGCTAAACAAGGTCACAATCAAGAATAAATATTCCATTCCTAGGATTGATTACTTGTTTGATCAGCTTCAGTGTGCTAGTTTCTTCTCCAAAACTGACCTTAGATTCGGTTATCATCAGCTTCATGTTAGAGAGTGTTATATTCCAAATACAGCCTTCAGGACTCGGTATGGTCATTATGAATTCATTGTGATGTCTTTTGGTCTAACAAATGCTCCTGCAGCTTTTATGGATTTGATGAACTGTGTGTTCAAGCAGTATTTGGATATGTTTGTAATTGTTTTCATTAATGATATCCTCATATACTCTCGGAGTAAGGAGGAGGATGCAGACCATTTGAGAGTTGTGTTGCAAACTCTTAAGGACCGACAGTTATTTGTTAAGTTCAGCAAGTGTGAGTTTTGGATGCAGTCTATTGCTTTTCTGGGTCATATGTAACTAAAGATGGTATCCGGGTTGCTTCTTAAAAGATAGAGGTAGTAAAAAACTAGCCTAGAACCACTTCCCCATCTGATATTAGAAGCTTTTTGGGTTTGTCTAGATACTATAGGAGATTTGTGGAAGGATTTTCTTCCATTGTTGCCCCTTTGACCTGATTGACTCAGAAGAAGGTAAAATTTCAGTGGTCCGACTTGTGTGAGAAGAACTTCCAGGAATTGAAGACTAGATTAACCACAGCTCCAGTGTTAGCTCTACCCAAGGGCCTAGATGATTTTATTGGGTATTGTGATGCTTCTAGGATTGGTTTGGGTTATGTTTTAATGCACCGTGGTAAGGTTATTGCTTATGCCTCTAGACAACTTAAGACTCATAAGAAGAACTACCCTACTCATGATCTTGAGTTGGCAGACGTGGTCTTTGCTTTGAAGATTTGGAGACATTACTTGTATGGTGTACATGTGGATGTATTCACCAACCATAAGAATCTTCAGTATGTGTTCACTCAGAAGGAATTGAATTTGCGACAAAGGAGATGGCTTGAGCTTCTTAAGGATTGTGACATGAGTGTGCTTTACCATCTGGGTAAGGCCAATGTTGTGGAGGATGCACTTAGTAGATTGTTGATGGGTAGCGTGTCTTCAGTCAAAGAAGGAAAGAAGGAACTGGTTAAGGAGGTTCATAGGCTAGCTAGGTTGGGAGTTCGCCTTATGGACTCGACAGAAGGTGGTGTTATTGTTCAGAATGGTTCTGAATCATCCTTGGTAGCAGAAGTGAAGGCAAAGAAAGACAATGATCCCATTTTACTCCAGCTTAAGGGTGCAGTCCATCAGTAAAGGGTTAAGGTGTTCTCCCAAGGGGGAGATGGTGCACTTCGTTATCAGGGTCGACTATGTATGCCAGATGTATATGGGTTATGCCAGCAGATTTTGACTGAGGCTCATGGTTCCAGATATTCCATCCACCTCGGTTCCACCAAGATGTATCGTGATCTACGGGAAGTATTTTGGTGGAATAGTATGAAGAAGGACATAGTTGGTTTTGTGGCCAAGTGTCCCAACTATCAGTAGGTGAAGGTAGAGCACCAACGACCGAGTGGCATGATTCAGGATACTGACCTTCCCACTTAGAAATGGGAAGTGATCAATATGGACTTCATTACAGGTTTGCCTCGTACTCGAAGGCAACATGATTTGATTTGGGATATTGTCAATCGGATGACTAAATCATCCTATTTCTTAGTTGTTAAGACTACGAATTGAGCAGACGACTATGCCAGACTCTACATACGGAGATAGTTTAATTGCATGGTGTTCCTTTGTCCATCCTTTCAGATAGGGGTACTCAGTTTACATCTCAGTTTTGGAGGTCTTTTCAGAAGGGTCTTGGTACCCAGGTGAAGCTTAGCACAACTTTTCACTTGCAGACAGACGGTCAGGCAGAGCGTACTATTCAGACTTTGGATGATATGTTAAGAGCTTGTGTGCTTGACTTCAAGGTAAATTGGTATGATCACTTACCTCTTATCGAGTTTGCCTACAACAACAGCTTTCACTCTAGCATCCAGATGGCTCCATATGAGGCACTATATGGTCGGAGATGTAGATCTACTATTGGTTGGTTTGAGGTAGGTGAGGCAGCCTTGATTGGTCCAGATACGGTTCATGAGACTACGGAGAAGGTTCAGCTTATTAGGGGAAGGTTGAAAACCGCTCAGAGTCAACAAAATCCTATGCGGATATGAGCAGAAGGGAGTTGGAATTTGAAGTTGATAATTGAGTTTTTCTAAAGGTGTCAACCATGAAGGGTGTGATGAGATTTGGCAAGAAAGGAAATCTTAGTCCCCGTTTTGTAGGTTCTTATCGGATTTTGAGAAAAATTTGTAGTGTTGCTTATGAGTTTGATTTGCCAACAGAGTTGGAAGCGGTTCATCCAGTTTTCCATGTTTTCTTGTTGAAGAAGTGTGTTGGTGATCCGGCCTTGATTGTTCCCTTGGATCATGTGGGTGTGAAGGATAGTCTCACCTATGAGGAGGTTCCCGTGGAGATCCTTGATCGTCAGATTCGAAGGTTGAGGAACAAAAAAGTCACTTCGGTGAAAGTCCTTTGGAGGAATCACTTGTAGAGGGTGCTACTTGGGAAACGGAAGAGGCCATGAAGGCCAAATATCCTCATCTCTTTCCTTTTGATTCAGTTCTAGCTTGAGGTACTAGTTTCCTCCTTAGTATGTCCCTCCGATTCTATTCCACCAGATCCTCTCATGATTCTAACATGCATCCATGTTTTCTGAAGTTAGTTTATCATGTTTTCAAGTTGAAAAGTTCAGTTTTCATGTTTACGCTTTGATTTCCTGGTTTTGATTGCTGGTTGGGTTGTTTTCTCTTTAGTTTTACTTGTTTAGTCTTCATTCGAGGACGAATGATCCTAAAGGAGAGATATTGTAACACCTCAGAAATCAAACCAGCTATCTAACTTGAAATCTCAGAAAAATTTCATGTTTCAGGAATGACGGGTCCAAACCACGAATCGTGGAATGGAGTCGTGATTTCCCTTCTGTTGATTTAGCCTCTGGTTTGGGACCACGAGTTGGTTCTACGGACCGTGGTTCAAACCACAGGTCCGTTCTGTCCACTCGTGAAACCTAGATTAGAGGGATGACAGTCCCCCAGGAATCACGAGTCAGTCTACAGCTCATCATATGAACGACGGGTTCGTCCTGTGACTCGTGGAACCTAGTTCAAAGAAGTCCAAGTTTCCCAAAACTATGGTTCAAGTCTATGACTCATCATTCATTCTACGGGTCTGTCCTGTTGACCCGTAGAAGTGCTTCTGCAGCCTGAAGCTTCTGTCAGGAACCACGAGTGGAACCACAGGTCGTGGTTCAAATGACGACCTATAGTACTGACCCGTGGTCCCTGAAATCGACCATTTTCCAAAGTCTTCTTAAATATGTCCCAGGGGTATTTTAGTCATTCCCCACCCATTTAACTCCTAAATAATGTCGTTTTGGCTATTTCTAGAAGGGTTTTCACCCTCATTAGCTTAAGTCCCTTCTCATTACCTAATTCATCTCCCAAAGAGAAAGAGCTCTCTCAAGCTCAAGGTCTCAAGCTCCAAGTTCAAGTCTCCTAAGTTTTTTCAATTCAAGTGGGTTAGCTTCAACCAAGGTATATGAGTATTCAACAATGAGTTCCTTTCACCCTTGTGCCCAAATCCCCCAATTCTTATGTTAAATTATGAGCTTGTGAAATTAGGGTTTTGATCTAAATTGGAGAAAACTTATGAAAGTAGTTTCTATGCTTAAATTCATGGTTTCTTATTGCCTAATCATGATTTGATTATGATTACTTCACTGGTTTTAAAAGCACAAGCTCTAAAGTTGATTTCTAGCATAATTCCATTGAATTGCATGTTTTCAAGAGAAATTTGACATGATTAGATATCATGACCTTATGTATTTTATGAAATTGCCTGCCTAATTCTTCAAGTATGAATTTAGAAAGGAAAGGCATGATTTGAATTATGGTTATGCTAAGTCTTTTGATGTATGATTTTGAATTGCATGGCATCAGATATGTCTTATTGCTTTTCAAAAAGTTTTGACATCAGATATGTCATCAGTTATGATCAGTTTTGGCATCAGGTATGCCCCAATATTATATGAGCTATAAGTATATTTTGGGAGTAGTATTTAGCACCAAGTTGGACAGGGTAAGATTACTCTTAGTCCCAGAACTACGTGCCCCTGTAGGTTTATAAGTCCCCTCTGTTGGGCATCAGATTTAGTGATCACGCCACAGTCATGCCTTTATATCCTAGCAAGGTATATTGGGTCCTCTCGATGGGGCATATACATTGGATTCCATGTCGCTCACATGGTCTATGTCGGTTAGAGAACCTCTCATGGAAATAGTTTATGCTTTTAAAATGTATTTGACTCTTGGTTAAATTTCAGACTTATTATTTATGATCATGTTTTCAGCTTATGATATTTCATAGAGTCACTTGCATCCAGTTTTACTTTTAAAGCATGATTTCGATTGTTAAGCATACTTAGCATGTTTTCGTGACATTTATGCATATCCCTCATACTCGGTACATCCTATAGTACTGACGCATATCTTGCGTTGCATCCTTTGATGATGCAGATTTAGGTGTCCCATCCCAGGCACGTGGCTGAGCTTCTAGGCCACTCCATTCGCCAGCTGTTGGTGAGTCCTCCTAGGTCGAGGACTAGTCATGTTATTAGCTTGTGTTAGCTTTTCATTTCTGTACTTCGAGTTAGCTAGGGTCTTGTCCTAGCAACTCTTTATGTCATAAGTAGAGGCTTTTCAGAGATAGACAGTATTTGAGTCTTTTTGGATCTTGTATGCCTATTTGACTTGATTATCCATTTATGTTATTCTGACTTTATCTATTATGCTTCCGCTTATCTTTTGTTATGCTTGAGAATGCTATGACCAAGGGTTAGCTTGGGGCACTTGTGGTCCTAAGTCCCGTGTTACATCTAGGGGGTAACCTCGGGGCGTGACAATTCCTTATCCAGGGTTGCAATAGCTTCTCCCTCACCACTTCACTTGATCAGTTAAGGGCCTTGATCTCCAGCCATGGTTATAGCTCCCAGTAGTTGTTGTTGTATGAGTTTCATTGTGTTACTTATTGAACCTGTTGTAACTGTTGTAGAATTCTTTGAAAAGGTATCCTCCTTGTTATGTTTCTGCTTATTTGTATCCCCCTCTTCTTTGTAATCAATTATGATCTTTGTATCTATACGAACATTCTCATTAGGAGGAATTTCTCCTTCTTTATTATGGTCTTCATTGTCAGCATCCACCAAGGCATCAAATGCATTGCCTTTGTTAATGCTATTCTTTTCTGGTGTAATGCTGATAGCTGTGTCACTTAGAAATTTGTCTGAATCCTTTTCTAGCTTGAACCTCCTATTAGTAGGGTTATATCTCTCCATGTACTCTATTTTCTTTCTAATTATACTATTCTTGGCCTTGGTGATATCCTTCTCTTGTTCATGTCCTTCTTAAGAGTCATCAAGGGTGTCATGTTCAACCTTTTTCATCAATTCTGGATGTAAACTCCTGCATTCAGCTTCATTATGAACTTGTAGCTTGCAGGTCATACAATATTTAGGTAACATGTCATATTGGATCTTGATACATTTGACTCTACTTTCCTTTGTGTTGCCATTCACCACCTCTATTTCAACAAGTTATGGGAGTTCTGCTGCTAGGTACATTTGAACTTTGACCCAAGCACAGCTTGGTCGAGTCATGTTAATAGTAGTCATGTCTAGGTGTAGAGGCTTTACTACTGCCTAAGCAAGTTAAAATAGGGTTTCCTTTACAAAGAAAGTAGGAAGTAGGTCTGGAAAAGATATCCAAGTCATTGCTTGGGTAGTTTCTTCCTTAAGCTTGAACTTGGCATCATATATTAGGGGTCTCATTTGGTAGGCTAGGTCATCTTTTGCCACATGTAATACACGTTTTTAGCCATAATATTTACAAAATCCTAAATAAAGTTAAATCTCATTAACATATGCCTGTTTCCGAGAAATCCAATCTTGCAGTCCCCTTTTATGTTGCATTATTTGGAATTTTAACTCTAAGAACTTCCAAATCCGGCCATCCATATAAGAATTTTCCAATCACTGCGTATTGGAGATTATATATGATGTTCATCTTATGCACTTTCTCCTCCATCCATGTCACTCTATGTCACGACCCAACCTACCGGCCCGTGCGGGCGCCTACTCTAACCACCTAGATAGACGAACCCTCGCCACCCATCCAACAGGTAACATGCAAAAAAAGTAGAAAGTAACAAAATAACCGTTACCTTTACTTATAAAACCCTTATATTACAACACCAAAAAGAAATAGAAACAGTCTTACAGTTGAAAGCACCCTTCCCTAGGACCTAGTCTAAGCAGGTACAAGAGCTACTACAAGATGATGCAAAGGAAAGAAAAGACAACTTCCGCCATGGGATCAAGGACAGAAGCTGCTGGAAATTCTCATCGCCGCGAACCTATGAAACATCACCAACCCTACAACTAGAATATACCCAAAAAGGGTATAGCAAGAGTAAAATAAGTACAAACACACATATTGGTAGGCATCATCAGTCGACCCTAATCCACTTCTACCATCATATAAGAAAAACATGGAAAAAAATGATTGTAATTAATGGAACTTGGTTCCCACCCTCTAACGTTCTCCCGCTGCCAACTCCCCCTTTCTCCAGACTTCCGAGTCACACTAACCTTAAACTCCCCAAAACTCACTTATCCCTTGCCAATGTCCATGTCCATGCCTGGACAACCCTTCTATCACCCAAGTCAACTGCTCTGACTAAACATTCAGACTTAACCCGGCTAACTGCCCAACCCAACTACTTATACCCGTAGCATTACTTACCAGTGTCCAGACCCTTCATGGCCCTCTAGGACCACTCTCCCAACCTATTTATAACAACCAGGAAACTACAACCCCTGACTCTCGTTCTTTCTCCCAATTTTCTAATTACATGAAACCCACCTAGCAACCATTGACACATTCAATAACAATAACAGAATTACATCTAAATCCCTTTGTAATCACATAACCCGGACCCCCAAGGGTCCTCTCCCCAACAACACCTAAGTGTTCAACAGGCTACCCCGGGCTACACCAAGACCAACCCTTAGCTTATTTACCCCAAGTGAATCCCCGACTGCCAATGACACACTCAATGACGATAAAAATATATATTTAACCTCCTCTTTCACATAATGCAGACCCACACCGGGATCCCCTCTAAACAACACCTAAGTGTCAATGAACAACCCGGCCCAATCCAAGACCAACTCCACAACTATAACAGAAATTCCCGGTCACTCAAGGACAACCAAGCAAGTATCACCTTTCAGTAAAAAAGCCCAGTCCACTCATGGAACCAATAACAGTCAATACAATGCAATAATATCAATACCATGATATAGTAAAATAAACCCATACCAGGTGTGGTACCCGAGCCAACCGTTAGTATTTCATACCAGGCGTGGTACCTGTGACAACCATTTGTTATACCCGTACCAGGCATGGTATCTGAGCCAACCATTAGTATTTTGTACCAGACGTGGTACCTATGCCAGCCATTTGTTATACCCGTACCAGGGTGGTACCTGAGCGAACCGTTAGTATTTCATACCAGGCGTGGTACCCGTGCCAACTATTTGTTATACCCGTACCAGACGTGGTACCCGAGCCAACCATTAGTATACCTTTACCAGGCGTGGTACCCGAGCCTACCAAATGTAAATAATCCACAGTCACAATAATGAACAAACAACTTGTAAACCAACAAGCAACACACCGTTCAATTCACAGACTGTAAAACAGGACCCTTAGACATTCTACACAATTCCTCTAAGTCATTCAATTCATATAAACACTTAGATAAGAGTACAAAATAGAAAACATTCACAGGAATTCGTAAGCCATCACCTACCCCATTCTGGGTACAAAATGAACCATTAAGTCCTGTCTGAAGGCTAACCCCGGTTCACCCCTTTTTTAAACATGTAACAAGTGGATTCCCCTTTTTAATTATATAGCGGCTAAACGATTCCCCCTTTTTTATATTTTAGTAAGACTCGCAACTACACTTTATTCCATTTACATCCCCGAACTCCACCTAGGAGTTCCTCATTCCAACTACCCGTGGTTCCAAGCCTTTCTCCCTCGGTTCCCTGAACCTTCCCGACACACTAGTCCCTGAGCCTAACATTTTATCATACCAATACAATAATAGAACCACATGTTCACATATCACAAGACCAGCCAATTACTCCCTACATCCTAGATCAAGTATAACCAAACCCGAATCTGCCAGACTACATGCCCGGGGGCCTAAAACATGGATTCTCCGCCTTACTATACAAAAGTACGGAAAGTAAACATGTCTAACTACTCATGAAAACCTAGCCTACCTGGGCACCAAACAGCTACAACGGTGCGTTTTTGGCTCCATGAAGGCGTTCCCAGCTGAACGATGGTCCTGGAATCCGCTATTCTGCATCTCTCCAGCCATGATCCCTCCTCCTCATGGTTCCCTAGACATGGAGCAGCATGGGAGGATTTTTGGAGAAACCCTCATATGTTTTCTAACTGAGGAGGTGAAGCTTTTTAATAAAATCTTGTTCTGAGCCTACTACCTCCCATCGTTCCGCTATAATGGTCCGACCCTTCGCTACAGTGGTTCCGCTATAGCGGAAAAATTACCACTATAGCAGAGTGGCATCAGCCCAAATTATTTACAAAAATCAGAAATTTTCTATGACGTCACCCTACTTACTTCCAACATATTTTAATCGTTCTTCCCAAATTTACGAAAGCGGAAAAAATTATATAACGATGGACTCGATCATTACAACAGATACCAATTTACTTGTTATTCATCCTCGAATGATCCCGATTAAAATCAGAGGAGAGAGACTAACCCGATACTCTCACCGTTCTAAGTGACCGCGTAATTTAACAAACCTGCGCAAGTTGTCAACCCTTCCTCTTAAGAGTCTAACCGACCCGAGGGACTACTATGACCCCGTCCCGATGAGGAAATTATGAGCCTCTCAAGAAAATTACACGTGTTCCTATTTTGAGCACCCAAGAAATCTTGGGCCTCGTGTTACATTGGGAGGAACGAATTTGAAAAAACCCGGGAGAACCTTTCCTTTACCACTAACCGACTGACCATCCACTACAGCGAACATCACACCGCTATAGCGATTCCACTATAGCAGACCGTGACCGCTATAGCGGTTGACAGCAGTATGAAATAGGGGAGAAAATGGATTTCATCCCCCATTCTCCCCACATTCCCTTCAAAAATACTGCATTCCCTCCCGATCCTCCCGCTCCCAACGTCGGAATTTCCAGATAATAATCGTAATCACTCCTTCCCTTACTCTTTTGCATGATTCTATACATGAATGTGGTAGAAAACTAGGAACTTATAGTATATTTGGAGTGGGTTTTAGAACTTGAACTTTTGGTTGGGTTTTTTTTTGTTGTTGAATTTCCGAAGCATGGACGCTTCCCTTACGTTTACAATACCTCCAAGGCGTTCTGGGCATAAAGATTACGCTATTATTGGCCAAAAATAGGCCAAAATGGGTGGGAAAGTGAAGGGTTGTTCATGAACAAAAGTGGTGATTTAGACGATTTATAGGGGTTATAATGCCCAATTTTTTATAGAAAACAGTAATGGGGCACTTTGGGTAGGTAGATCTGAACTTGAAATGTCAAAAATGGAGTTTCGGACCAAGGGGCGCCATTGATGCACCCCTTGAAGGTCTGGTACGATGAAAACCGCTATAGTGGTTGGGATCCACTATGGCGGTCTCACTACAGCGGTACCCCTCCGCTATAGCGGTTCCGCTATGGCAGACACACCATCCGCTATAGCGGAAGACCCTAGAACAGTGGCCTTCCCAAGCCAACACTTGGAAAAAAAAATCTTCCCTTTTTATGCTCTATTACACTTCTAATCCCCCGCTCCTTACCTCGCAGGACTAAAACAACAATGGTTGAAGGACAATGGCCTGAATATGATTATGAGTGATTCCCCGACAAAGATAGTCAGGAGAGGTTCAGGGATTATTGAAAGTTCGACTTCTGTTACGAGATGGGTTGTAGGATGACTGGGGTGGACAGAAAAGCAGTTGAGTTTCACCACCAGGTTCAAGAGTTTGGTTGGGGTCCTTTGCTAGTGGCTCCTCCTCGCGCGCTAACAGGCTGGGTGTGGGAGTTCTATGTTATCCTCCCCACCGTCCATTAGGATGAACCCAACCCCACCATAAGGATTCGAGGGGTGGACGTTCCTGTGGATGCTCGAACCTTCAACGAGGTGTTAGGGGTGCCCCATGTTTCTAATGAGGCATACATGGATAAGGCCCGGTTGTGGGACATGACATGGCTGAGGAATACTCTGGTGGATCCCGCATTCAGAGATAAGGTGTACTAGATCAGCCCCGAGGGAGTCGCTAGCGTCTACTTCTCCTCCAAGGCTAGGAGGTGGTTGAACTTGGTGTCCCGGAGGATCCGTCCATCGGGAAATCAGACCGACGTTACTTATGTCAGGGCCTTGGTGATTGCTTGTGCTATGTAGGGTATAATCATAAACGTGGGGAGCAAATCATCTCCGAGTGGAAGGAATTCTATCGGGGTCACAGGAAGGGCCCTTATCTGCCTAGGTTGGTGTCGAAGTTCTGCTGACGAGTTGGTGTGCCTCAGGACCACACTGACTTAGAGGTGACGATGGATGAGTCCTTTGACCCCGTCTGAGTGAAGGACATCTCCAAGAAGAAAAGGAAGTTGGGAGAGGTCGGAATCAGCCAACCGGTGGAGGAGGCCGACGACGATGATGATGATGATGATGACACTCCTGCCCCTTCCCAGTCCCAGCCCCAGCCCCCGATCTCTAGAGCCCAGCTGGAGGAGAATTTGGCAGTTGTCCGGAGGTTCATGGAGGATCCTAATGCTGGAGGTGCATCCCCACACCCATCTACTCAGGAGCTTATGGCACTCCGTAGGGAGTTAGAGGAAGAGACGCTCCTGGGACCGCATGTTTGCCCGGATGTGGAAGACCATCAAGGTCATGTTCTCTTGTGTTGCCCCGGGTCAGGAGCTTCCAACCCTCGAGCCCGAGGACGTGCAGGAGTTCACCTTCCTGAGCGATGATGAGGCTTAGGACCTCCCCGCATCCCCCCTTTATTACTGATCATTTACTGTTTGGGTTAGCCCCCTTTGGGGCTTGTTTAAGACAATACTTCCCTTTCCCCTTTTCATTTTGGCACGTGGATGCCCGTTTTAGACACTATTTTCCTTTTCTGCATATATATATATATATAGTCCTGCTTTTCCTTGGTTTTACACAGTGGTTTCATAGCTAATACCTGTTTTTATCTTGTCCCCGGAAAAAGGACGAAAACAGGGGAAAAAAGAGCAGGTTCACTGCCTCGCTGACCTCCACTATAGCGGATGGTCACTCTGCTATAGCGGTTCTGCCATAGCGGTTGGCTTCCGCTATAGCGGTCCCGATGGTAACAGTACAGGAATTTCAATTTCCAGCTAAGTGCACTCATCCCCCTTCCCGGTCAACATTGCCTAGGCCTGTAAACCCCGTCATGATTTTAAACTACCCTTAAGACCATTCCTGGCATCAAACGTATCACAATTAGGTAATCACATTATCAATTACAAGGAAATCACAACAAACAATTGTTTTCAACAATATCTCCCCGCTATTACACACTAATAACTCATTTGTTCCCATGGTTCCCATCCAAGTCTCGACTGTCCCAAAACCGAAGCTTCCTTATAGTCATAGTTCCCAATTCCTTATCATCTTAACCGATGATAAGCCCCTTTTTTAACATGCAGTACCACTCCTTAAATCATAACATTTAACAGATTACCACAGCCTAAAGTACACAAAAGTTTCCACTTAATGACTTTCTGCAGACTCTACAGGTACATCACATAACAATTCACACACATTCCAAATAAGTCACCAAAATCGTACAACACAACATTTCAACTTTAAGTCATAACTAAATCAAATCATAACTAAATTAACTCACAACTAATCAATCCATGAAGTTTCACCTTCGGTTGTACCATGGATGACCATTAGCCGGTTATCCACGCTTGCCACAGCCTCTCAGGCCAGATACCAATTGGAACCTTCCCGATTCCAATTCCTCTTGCTTGTCCTATCGCAACTGAAGTACGGAGACCTCCTTTACCTTGCTGAGATACCAATTGGACCCAACCCATACAAGCAAGTAAGTGAACCGCATGAAAGAATGAAAGAATGGAGATATTTCCTAGAATGCCTCATAGCTCCCCAAAGATTAGATGTGGACGTCAACACACCAATCCGTAGGACTCTATTCGACACTTTGCTCTTATACTGGGAGATCAGTAACTTAGGCTCTGATACCATTTGTCATGACCCAACCAACCAGGCTGTGCGGGCGCCTACTCTAACCACCTAGATAGACGAACCCTCGCCACCCGTCCAATAGGTAACCTGCGAAAAAAGTAGAAAGTAGCAAATAACCCTTACCTTTACTTATAAAACCCTTATATTACAACACCAAAAAGAAATAGAAACAGTCTTACAGTTGAAAGCACCCCTCCCTAAGATCTAGTCTAAACAGGTACAAGAGCTACTACAAGATGATGCAAAGGAAAGAAAAGACACAACTTTCGCCATGAGATCAAGGACAGAAGCTGCTGGAGATCCTCATCGCCGCGAACCTATGAAACATCACCAACCCTGCAACCAGACTATACCCAAAAAGGGTATAGCAAGAGTAGAATCAGTATAAACACATGTGCTGGTAGACATCATCGGTCGACCCGAATGCACTCCTACCATCATATAAGAAAAATAGGAAAAAACATGACTATAATTAATGGAACTTGGTTCCCACCCTCTAACGTTCTCCCACTGCCAATTCCCCCTTTCTCCAGACTTCCGAGTCATACTAACTTTAGACTCCCCAAACCTCACTTATCCCTTGCTAATGTCCATGTCCATGCCTGGACTGACCTTCTATCACCCAAGTAAATTGCTCTAACTAAACATTCAGACTTAACCCAGCTAACTGCCCAACCCAACTACTTATACCCGTAGCATTACCTACCAGTGTCCAGACCCTTCACGACCCTCTAGGACCACTCCCCCAACGGCCCAACCTATTTATAACAACCAGGAAACTACAACCCCAGACTCTCGGTCTTTCTCCCAATTTTCTAATCACATGAAACCCACCTAGCAACCATCGACACATTCAATGACAATAACAGAATTACATCTAAATCCCTTTGTAATCACATAACCCGGACCCCCAAGGGTCCCCCCCCCCAACCACACCTAAGTGTTCAACAGGCTACCCCGATCTACACCAAGACCAACCCTTAGCTTATTTACCCCAAGTGAATCCCCGACCGGCAATGACACACTCAATGACGATAAAAATATATATTTAACCTCCTCTTTCACATAGCCCAGACCCACCCCGGGATCCCCTCTAAACAACACCTAAATGTCAATGAACAACCCCGCCTAATCCAAGACCAACTCCACAACTATAAAAAAAATTCCCGGTCACTCAAGGACCACCAAGAAAGTATCACATTTTAGTAAAACAGCCCAGTCCACTCATGGAACCAATAACATTCAATGCAATGCAACAATATCAATGCCGTGATGCAGTAAAACAAACCCGTACCAGGTGTGGTACCCGAGCCAGCCATTAGTATTTCGTACCAGGCGTGGTACCCCTGCCAACCATTTGTTATACCCATACCAGGCGTGGTACCCGAGCTAACCATTAGTATTTCGTACTAGGCATGGTACCTGTACCAACCATTTTTTATACTCGTACCAGGCGTGGTACCCGAGCCAACCTTTAGTATTTTGTACTAGGCATGGTACCCGTGCCAACTATTTGTTATACCCGTACTAGGTGTGGTACCTGAGCCAACCGTTAGTATACTGGTACTAGGAGTAGTACCCGAGCCAACCGAATGTCAACAATCCACAGTCAAAATAATGAACAAACAACTTGTAAACCAACAAGCAACACACCATTCAATTCACAAACTGTAAAACATGACCCTTAGACATTCTACACAATTCCTCTAAGTCATGCAATTCATACAAACACTTAGATAAGAGTACAAAATAGACAACATTCACAGGAATTCGTAAGCTATCACCTACCCCATTCCGGGTACAAAATGAACCGTTAAATCCCGTCTGAAGGCTAACCCCAGTTCACCCCTTTTAAAAACATGTAACAAGTGGATTCCCACTACCCGTGGTTCCAAGTTGTTCTCCCTCGGTTCTCCAAACCTTCCCGACACACTAGTCCCTGAGCCTAACATTTTATCATACCAATACAACAATAGAACCATATGTTCACATATCACAAGACCAGCCAATTACTCCCTACATCCTAGATCAAGCATAGCCCAACCTGAATCCGCTAGACTCCGTGCCCGGGGGCCTAAAACATGAATTCTCCACCTTACTATACAAAAGTACAGAAAGTAACAGGTCTAACTACTCATGAAAACCTAGCCTACCTAGGCACCAAACAGCTACAACGGTGCATTTCTGGCTCCGTGAAGGCGTTCCTGGCTGAACGATGGTCCTAGAATCCACTGTTCCACGTCTTTCCAGCCATGATCCCTCCTCCTCATGGTTCCCTAGCCTTGGAGCAACATGGGAGGGTTTTTCGAGAAACCCTCATATGTTTTCTAACTGAGGAGGTGAAGCTTTTTAATAAAATTCCATTCTGAGGCTACTGCCTCCCATCGTTCCGCTATAGCGGTTTGACCCTCCGCTACAGCGGTTTCGCTATAGCGGGAAAATTACCGCTATAGCAGAGTGACGTCAGCCCGAATTATTTCCAAAAATCAAAAATTTTCCATGATGTCACCCTACTTACTTCCAACATATTTTAATCATTCTTCCCAAATTTACGAAAGCGGAAAAAATTATATAACGACGGACTCGGTCGTTACACTCTCGGTGTTCCATTAATGAACGAAATCTTTTTGATGGGGGTCGTATCAATGGGGCACCCATGAATTTGTTGAGGAGTATTGAAGGTAATAGGCTTCACCAAGTCTGCATATTTGATCTTCTGTGTTGGTATGTCTTCTTGTAGTGTATTGACATCCATTGATTTGACATCATCGGTAGGCAAACGAGTGGTTCAATAGGCAAATTGTTAGGTTTACTGGGGTTTTGGGGTGATAATGATAGGGAAACGTGGACGTTGATGTTAAAGAGAAAATCTGGCCAACCATCAGTGGCTCACCAGTGACTGTGGTGGCCATAGGGGTGTTGGAACGACGTTTATATGGTGGTAGGGTTTAACATGAGAGTGAATAGAGCTTTTCCGATCGAGTTTAAAAGTGGTGATGATTTTTGAATAATCATACATCATTTCTATATCCTATGAAATTACATTTCTTTTTAATAATATATTCACCATATTTTTTGCATATGATAAGACATGCACCTTTGACTATCCCATTTCCATAGGTATTTCACTTTAAAATTGATGACAAGATATCAACCGATTTTAGGTCATGAGACTTTACTACAAATTGCAATTGAGAGGGAAGAGAGTAAATTGATCCTACATTCGATATGCTAAACTAGTGGTAAGGAACCTTTCTTTTTTCTTTTTTGTAATTTACTGAAAAGCCAACTTCATTAAGTAAAACAGTGGAAACAAAGTTCAATAAATTCTAATAGAACTACACCACAGTCCCACTATATTATCATGCTTGTTAATAATATCAATGGGGAAAATCCACTTAACAATTTATGGTCATTTGAATTCAATAGCTTTTGATTTTGATTTTGATTTTGTATACTATAATGAAAATTATTAAATCAATACAAATACAAATAATAGAATTTAAACATAATAAATTAAATAAGCGGCAGTATAATTTTGAACTTAAACCCTTAGGAGTCGTTTTGTTGCTGGTTAGAGTTATGCAAATATTAGTAATAAGGAGATTAATTATGCAGGTATTTACCCTTCTACTTTTATTTATTGATTAGATTTACCCTTCGTTATACTTTGAGGCTATATTTATCCCGCCATCAACAAAGTTTTGATCTCTACCCCTCATTTAACGAAAATTCCCAAATTCAAATATGGGATAAGATATTAACCATAGAAGAAATATATAGTTATGAATTCACAAACAAAGATATACTTTTAGGAATGCCGTTTCTAGAAAAACTATATCCACATATAATAACAAAAACACACTGGTGGTTTACTACACCATGTAAACACAAAGTAGGAGCTAAAAGAGTATATAATAAAAATAGAAAACCTACCCTATGGATAAAAGGAAGTGAGAAAATTACCCAGAAATTAGAAAATATTAAAACAAATGAGCATAAAATAGAGCTAATCATATTTTCCATAGATAAACTAAAAATCATCCAAGACCAATTAGAACCGTTATATAGTGAAAATCCCTTAAAAGGATGGGAAAAACATAAAACAAAAGTAAGAATAGAATTAATTGATGAAAATAGTATAATTACTCAAAACCCTCTAAAATATAATTTTGATGATTTAAAAGAATTCAAAATGCACATAAAAGAATTATTAGAAAATAAATATATACAAGAAAGTAATAGCAAACATACAAGCCCAGCATTTATAGTAAATAAGCATAGCGAACAAAAAAGGGGAAAAAGTAGGATGGTTATTGATTATAGAAACTTAAATGCCAAAACTAAAACATACAATTATCCAATACCAAATAAGATATTAAAAATAATACAAGTCCAAGGATATAATTATTTTAGTAAATTTGATTGCAAATCAGGCTTTTACCACCTTAAGCTAGAAGAAGAATCTAAAAAACTAACAGCATTCACAGTACCCCAAGGATTTTATGAATGGAACGTATTACCTTTTGGATATAAAAATGCACCAGGAAGATACCAGCATTTCATGGATAATTACTTCAACCAATTAGAAAATTGCATAGTATATATAGATGATATACTCTTGTATTCAAGAACACAAGATGAACATATAAAATTACTAGAAAAATTTATACATATTGTTACGTATTCAGGAATTAGTTTGAGTAAGAAAAAAAGCTGAAATAATGAAAAATCAAATAGAATTCTTAGGAATAGAAATAGATAAAAATGGTATAAAAATGCAGCCACACATAGTACAAAAAATAATAAATTCTGATGAACAGATAGATACAAAAAAGAAACTACAGTCGTTTTTAGGATTAGTAAATCAAGTAAGAGAATATATACCAAAATTAGCAGAAAGCCTAAAACCATTACATAGGAAATTAAAAAAAGATGTAGAATATCATTTTGACGGTAAGGACCAGGAACAAATAAGAAAAATAAAATCACTATGCAAGAATTTACCAAAATTATGCTTCCCAGATGAAAATAACAAATTCACCTATATAGTAGAATCCGATGCTAGTGAAATAAGCTATGGAGGAGTACTAAAATACATGTATGATAAAGAAAAAATAGAACATCATTGTCGATATTATTCAGGCACATTTACAAATCCCGAAATAAAATGGGAAATAAATAGAAAAGAATTATACTCAATATATAAATGTTTATTAGCTTTTGAACCATATATTGTATATAACAAGTTTATTATAAGAATAGATAATACGCAGGTAAAATGGTGGCTAACAAGGAAAGTACAAGATTCAGCTACAACCAAGGAAATACGGAGACTCGTATTAAATATATTAAACTTTACATTTACAATCGAGGTGATATGTACTAACAAAAATACTATTGCAGATTACATATCAAGACAAAGCTACTCAAACTGAAGAAACTACTATGGAAGAACTACTCAGAGTTATGACTACTCTTTGTAGAGAAGTCGATAATATAAACAAAGAGATACAACTAATCAAAACTAGTCAGCATGACTATAAAAATGCGGAGCTACGTCAATCGGAAGACATAAAACTTCCAGAGATACAAGGTGACGTTGGGAAACACCGTAAAACCCATAATAATTATTTACTTCATACAGCTGCAGGTAGCACCTCATCTACAAAGGAAGAAAAGAGATATGTCAATACAAACCTGAATAAAATATTTGAAACACCATATGTACCAAAATCTCACAACACCCCATTTATACCACCACAAGTAAACACATATAAAGACAGCTTGAATCAAGACAAAAAGACATACAACCATATAACCAGAGCATACATAGAAAACATCCATAAACTACAAACCTTCCTAAATAAAAATCCGAGATCCAAAACTACTACTAATCCAACTGAGGACTATATTACCCAGAATTTACAAGGATATAACAAACTAATCGCCTTACCAAAGACAAACGCAAATCTAGTAGCAACTTGCTACAATTATGGACTATTAAATACCGTATATACACAAACAGGGGAAGAAATAGCTACGTTACCAGAATTACATAAAGCCTTTATGCATTATAAAAGAATAACCAAAGGAACATTGTTCTACATAAGAGCTTACTCAGCGCCAGCAGAAATATTATATGACGAGATTAAACCAGTTATGTAAGTCATAAAGATAGGGCTAACTAGGGAGATGATTATTCCGGAAAAGATAGAAGCACAAGAGGAAATACCTAAAGTACGATACCAGAATTCTACGCAGGGAAAAGAGTCATTGGACTAGCTACAATTTTAAATGAATTAACATCAAATTATTTAAACAAAAATCCAATTTAGAGCTATTATGCACGAGAACAAACTATGATCTACTCAAATTGCCGAGAAGAAAGGACAGCAGACATGGAGGAAATAAGACAATAGGCACTAAGCCTATTAAAACTAGAACAGCAACCTATAACGAGGGCAATTAGAAAAAACTTCATATCAGCAGAGATGATGACTAGATATTGCAAAACAATTAGCCACAAGTATCCAGACCATCAATGTTCTAGATGTCAAGGTGAAGACAATGTAATCCCAGACGTACAGCTGGAGTAAAAGAAAGAAGATAGCACGCAGATCCCAAAGGGATAAAAGCAAAGATAGTTGAAAGATATGTAAAGTAATTATGTAAAGTATTTTGGAAGTTTGTAGAGTTGTAAAGTAATTATGTAAAGTATTTTGGACGTTTGTAGAGTTGTAAGGATAGGAATAGTAGGCCACTAATAAAAGATGTAATAGTATAGAGACAAGTGTAAAGATAGGTCAGTAGAGTAAGTAAAGGAGGAATAGGAAGTGTAAGCATCCTCTTATAAATAGATAGCAATTATGGCAGATAGAGGCAAGACTTTCTACACGGAAAGCAAGCCTCCTTTGTAACAAAAATATTCTCCCAATAATAAGATAAAAATTTCTAGCAATATGGAACAAGAAGATACCGGCAAGGTATATCCATTTACAATTATGCATAGCTAAATCTACTAATTCCTTAATATCATAGCATGATTAAATAAGTTTATATTTGTTATTATCTACTAGAATTATTTGAATCATATTTTCTAGTTTGTTAACATGAGGAAAAAAGGGAAACCTTCCGAAAATAATGTCCAGGGTCGAAACCAAGGCAAGGAAGCCGTGAGGGTAGTAGACAGAGTGGCACTGTTTAGGAAGAAATTACCTTTAAAAGTACGGTGTTAACAGTGACGGGAGAATATGGTTTAAAATAATCTAGTCTATAATAATCGAATATAATGTTATTGTTATGCCATGATATGAAGGAATTAATTGAATTAAAGCATGAAAATGGATATGAATAATATTACCATAACCACCTATTTGCATGATGAAATGATTTATGATTATAAAATATTAATTTTATATGTACTCAAGGATATAGAAATTATAGAACTAAGAAAACTGATATGGGAAAAAATATTCGACGATGAAGATCTAATGAATCAAGGATGGTACGAAATAAAATTGCATGAACTAGACTCAGGATTAGAAAAATTTAATATTAATGAATTAGAACTAGATTCAGATTAATGATAAATTACGAATACTTACAATACTGGCACGAAACTAATGAAGACATAACCTTGCTAGAAAACCTGATAAAAGAAAATATAAAAATGTATCAAAAAACCCAAGATATAGAATATCTAGAATATATTCTGGAAAATGTAAAAGAAATAATCAGACTAATTCCACTAAGAGAAAATTATTATAAGAAAATAAATGAATAAAAGAAAAGTGGTAAGACCCTCCCTCAAAATTTATGAATAAAAGAAAAGTGGTAGGACCCTCCCCCAAAATTGGTATCAGAGCCATTGATGATTTTTAGTTTATCTATGGAAAATATGATTAGCTCTATTTTATGCTCATTTATTTTAATATTTTCTAATTTTTGGGTAATTTTCTCACTTCCTTTTATCCATGGGGTAGGTTTTCTATTTTTATTATATACTCTTTTAGCTCCTACTTTGTGTTTACATGGTGTAGTAAACCACCAGTGTGTTTTTGTTATTATATGTGGATATAGTTTTTCTAGAAACGGCATTCCTAAAAGTATATCTTTGTTTGTGAATTCATAACTATATATTTCTTCTATGGTTAATATCTTATCCCATATTTGTAATTTTATGTTTCTTGCTTTATGATTTATCATGCTCCCTTCATTATTAAATCCTGTTACTACTATTGGTGTGGTTAATTTTTCCCATTTTTCATCTGGTAGACAATTATGTTTACACATATTAGCTTCTGCTCCTGTATCTATCATCGGGGTATAATATCTATTGTAGTAATTTTCTACTATTATTTTGGCAAGTATATATATTTTCATTTTTATTTCATATTGTTCGTTTTATTATGACTTTCTTATTTTTATATGTAACGGTTAACTGGGTGTTTTCTAAATTGTATGGTTTCATGCCTTCTAACCATTTTATTCCTAATATAATATTTTTATCTCCGTGATATATTTTAAAATTTATTACCATTGGTATTCCGCCAATGATTAATTCTTTTTCTACTGTTTCTCTTAATGCTGTAAATTCTTTTGGCAATTCTAAGTGTTCTGTAGAATTTATTTATTCTTCTGTTACTAATTCTCTTGTTATATAATTCTCTTCCTGACCTGTGTTTATTGTTATAATAAATTTTCTTTGTTCTAACATTCCAGTTATATAATAGTGGTATGGCTCTATTTCTTTTATTTTTACTGAATTTCTTGATGATTGGGGTGTTTCACTATGACTTTTTCTTCTAGATGTGCTTATCCTATCGCTTACTATTTCTAGATCTTCTTCTATGTCAATTTCCTTATAGCTATAATCATTGTTATCTACTACTGTGACAATTTGTTCAAATGGATTTTCTATTTTTATCCTATTAATTTTGTTTTTTGCTGTTATTTTATGTTTTGTTGTTAAGACATATAAATTTTTACATCTTGCTGTAAATATTTTACTGCCTGAGGCTAGTTCTATTCCTGTCATTTTCCAATATAGTACTAATGATTTATCTATATTCCTGTCATTTATTGCTACTGAATAGTTGGCACTTATTATGAATTTAAATTTTTGGTATATTAAATTTCCTTTTACTGCACTTATTATGCTTTTTTCTATAGGTTCAATTATTCTATCATCTGCTAAATATATTTCTATAGGTGTATCTATACCTTCTCTAAAACATGCTTTTATTAATATTTCTGTTCCTCCTAGATGTACATATTTTATTGGTTCTTTAGCCTGTATTGCTTGTATTTCTTTATTTATTATTCTCTTATTTATTATAGGTATTTTTGCTTTTCCTTTGGTATATTTACAGTCTATTATATGTTCTTTCTGACTTACCACATAATATTCTTCTTTCTGTCGTTTAAATATATTTTTTAGCATTGGTATTTTGAATATTTTTTCTACACTTAAATCTAATTCTTTTCCTTTTATCTGTTCAAATATATTTACATCAAATATAACTTTCTGTTCTGAGGATTCTTCATTTATATGTTCTTCTTTATCTATTATCTGTACGTCTTTTTCAGACATTATCGTCTAATTCTTCTTTTTCTAATTCTTCATTCAATTCATTTTCAGATAATTCATATATGCTATCGTCACTGTCTAGTTCATAGTCTAGATATTCTAATTGCATATATTCTTCATTATTTATTATTATTTCTGCTATTTGCTTTTTCTTAGGATTTTTAGGTAGTTTACAATCTCTAGCTAAATGTCCTAATTTTCCACAATTATAGCATGTACATTCAGTTATTTTCTTTTTTGGTTTAAATGATCTTTTATTGTTAAAATTTTTTACATAATACCTTCGTCTAGGCCTTTTGTATTTATATTGAGATTTATATCTTTTAAATTTCCCTCGTTTTCTATTCTTTCTATAGTAATTATCTTTACATCCGAATTGGGGTGCTACTTTATCCTTACAACATGATAGATTTTTTATTATGGATTTTTCCATTTTTATTTCTTCCCTATATTTCTCACATATATCTGAATACCATTTTTGTAAAAATCTTATCCTTGCTCCTAGAGTATCTTGTAAGCCTGCTTCATTCCAATCTTTTATTATTTTTGAACTAAATGATTCTGGTAATTTTGTAAAATATAGTCTTCTTACTTCTTTTGCTTCTTCTGTCGTATATGTTCCTTTATAATAATATTCTCTAAATACACATGTATATTCATCTATATAACACATATTACATATTGCTAATTTTAACATTAAATTTCTGTTTAATTGTTTATCTTTATTTTGTTCTTCTGTTTCTGTGGTTGTGCTGCTAAATTCATTTCGTATTGCTATTTCATATTTATTTAGAATATCCATAGTCGTGGTTGCTGTTTTACCGTCTATAGTTTTACTACTTCTTAATGCATTTATACCTTCTTCTGATAAGTTGTGTAACCATAATTTTACTGTTCCTAAGAGTGTTCGTTCTATATATCCTGGTACTTCTGTCAGACTTATTTTATTGTCTATTAACTGTTTTGCTATATATCCTATCCATAGTAGAATTGCTTTATTCATGTCCGTTACACAATCTAAATCTAAGAAATTACTATTCTGATTGGTTGATTTTGGAATCCATTTTTTATTTAATCTTTTATTCCATATACTGTCTTGCCTGTCAGATTGCTCATAACTTACTGTATAGTATGTTGGATTTAATATTTTTGGGTCTTTAACTCCTGATGTACTAGCTTCTTGTTCTTTTTCTTTTTCAATATCTCCTGCATTTATTTCAATATTTTCGTCCATACTTGCTATATTTGCTATCATTTCTGTATAGGTTTCACTTATTTCCGAACTCTGTTCTGTCTGGTTATCGTTTACCTCATTTATACTTAATTCTTCTTCTTCAATCGATTCTTCTATTTGTAGTTTTTCTTTGAATTTTTCTATTTCAGTTTTCAATTTTGCTTCAATTTCCTTTTCTTTTTGTTTTACCGTATATAATTCTTTTAACTTAGCTAATTCCTTTTCTAAGTCTATTATCCTGTCATTCTTTACTTCTTCAATTTGTTGTATTTCTTGTTTTGCCTGTTGTTTAATGATAGTTATCTCATTTTTTCGGTCTATTTCTTCATTTTCTCTAGCAAGTCTTACCATTGCCGTTAAGCTATCTTCTAATCTTAAGGATTCTTTTTCTAACATTAGACTTAAATTATCTCCTATTTTCTTATATCGTCTTCCTAGATTTGAAAATATGATCTTTATTTTTAATCCTTCGTGATTTTCATATGTTTTTTCGTCTATAGCAAATTCTTCTTTATTCATTTATAAGTTATGTTGTAGTTTATATTCTAAGCTGTCTATTTGTAGTTGTAGGTAAAATATAGTTTTTCTTTGTGCTACGATAGATTTTTTACAAGTCCCTGCAAATATATTATTATTAAGTCTATATTGCCTATGTCTCAATTCTTGTCTTTTTGCTATAATTATTTTATTAAGATTTTGTTTGTATTCGTTATCTTTATCAGTCATTGTTTCTTTAAATATTGAATATATTTATATTCTATTTTAGATATAGTATGTATTAACTTATTTAATTTATCGTTATCAGTTTTTGTAATACTAAGTTGTTTATATTCCGGATATAAATTCTTTAATTTTCTTTTCAATTTTCTTATCTTCTTTTTAGTATGTTTCAAATCATCCATGGCTCTGATACCAATTTTGAGGGAAGGTCCTACCACTTTTCTTTTATTCATTTATTTTCTTATAATAATTTTCTCTTAGTGGAATTAGTCTGATTATTTCATTTTGGGGGCCCAAACCTAAATTAAGACCCACCCACCAACCAAATAAGGGAAAGGGTGCGATTTTTTGTTGTTCAGGGTGCGACTTTTTGTTGTTCATCCTCTCTCCGTAACCTTACGATATTCAACCTCTCTTTGTAACCCTTCCTTTTTATGATTTTTCTTGATCAATTTGTACTCTGTTGTGTTTCTTTTTAAAACAAGTTTTACAAATTTTGCAGTGCTCAAATGACAAATGTTGCTTAATTTTGAGTCATAATTCATGATGACTCATTTGATATCTCGAATTTAAGATGATTTTATCCAGAACTAGTCATGAAATGATGGATTGCAGTGAAAAGTAATCACTTGGTACGGAATTTAGTTCTTTTTCTGTTGAATTTATTTCAAACTAATGTTGCATCTCTTCTCAACCTTCAAGAAGGCAGGCCTTGCTGCAAGTTCAGTATTTATCATAGGCTTGTTATTTTACTGTTAGCTGAGGACATGCATCCCTCTTTTGAAGAGCCAAGAAGGTTATAATTTCTAGAGAATTGGGATATGAAAGTTCCCGTTAAAGCAAATTTTTATCATTCAAGTACAAGAAAGAACTAGAGAATAGGACTTTGATTGTGTCGAAAGAGTTCTTTCAGTCGAGAGTGTTCTTCAACATTTGTTTGGTTGAAGAATAGCGTAAGGTTTTCCCTTATTTGTTTGGTGGATGGGTCTTAATTTGGGTTTGGGTCGGATCGGGTATGTAAAGAGGTTTTTTTTAAAAAAAAATGGGTTATTTGATTGAATTTGAGAATTTTCGTTAAATGAGGGGTAGAGATGAAAACTTTATTAACAGCGGGGGTAAATATAGGCTCAAAGTATAACAAAGGGTAAATTTGACCAATAAACTAAAGTAAAGGGGTAAATTTGACTCTTTTTCCAATTAATTATGTAGGTATTTGTAATGCAAAGATAAGTTATTTAGAGATTTGTTATGCAGAGTTTAGTTATTCTATCTTCTACTCTGCATTAAATTATATATAGATTCTCTCATAACTTATACACACATTAATTATGCAAAAATGTAAATTGGTAACCGAATGTTGTACTTGGTGTGTTGAATTGTATACCTTTTTTGTAAATTTTATACCTAACAACTAAAATGCTACCAAACATAGTACTAATATATATTAATTTTAATATATAAATAATTCACTTTCTAACCCGTAATAAATAACCCATTAATATTTAAATTCCGTGAATATATATCAAGTATACGTACAATGAGAAGTGTCAAAGAATTAATTCCATTCTCTGGTGATGTCAAATCTTTGGCTTCATTTGGAGTATGGGTGAAAATCATTTACACCCTTCAACTTTTCTTTAAAAATCAAACTTTCCCTTCAATTTTGAAAAATAATCATTTTCTCCCTATTTATTCTATGTAATGTCTATTTTATTCTTGATATTTGCAATCCTCTATCTATGTAATTTCTTTTATATTATATATTTTTTCAAGAAAGGTCATATATACCCCTGAACTATCGAAAATGGTTTGTATATACCTTTCGTTATACTTTTGGGTAATCACCCCTACTGTTATACTTTGGGTACATATATACCTTATTTTTGACGAAGGGACAAGTGACATCACTAAAACACCTCAACCCAGCCTCAATTTTAATATTCGATTCTAATTAGAATTCACACCTCAATTTAACCCAATACCCGACCTGCTCCACTCAAAATTTATAAAATTAATAAACAACCAACCAAACACATGGCAAATGTGGGACCCACACCAACCCTCATCATCTTCTCCAAAATTCTCACCATTGCAAAGCCCAAATGCATTTCAAGTTGAAATTTGTTCAGCTCCAAAATCAAAGAACAATATGTGAAATCCTTTGCAACACAATAATTTCTTAATTTCAAAAGATAACAAGCTACAAGAAGAAGCCAGCAAACACCTAAAACACAAAGCACCAGATTCTTTCTTTTTTACAAAGAATCTTGTTTTCTCATCAAACCCATTAAATTAAAATTCAATTCTTTATGATTTCTGCTAGATTTGTTTGTTCTTGTTTGGAAAAAGTTTTTCGATGCTAGTTCGTTGTTTCTGATGACCCCAACTAGGAACTCCGACGGCCATGTTGATATGCCCACTACCCACATCCCCTCCTCCTTTGGTACAATTTCAATGGCAGATGCAAGAAAATATTTAAAAAGATGAAGAATATGATGAAGGTGGGTTATTTAGTTTGGGTAAATTGCTGGTATATTCAATGGCGAGGGATTTTAATGGGTGAAATCAAAGTGAGAGAAGTGAGAGAGAAGAGGGAATGGACTGGGTAAGATTTGTTAAGGGTGAGGGATTTTAGTGGGTTCAGATCAGGTTTTACGGGTCGAATTTGTGTGGATCTTGAGTTCAAGTCATGTAAATATCCTTTTATAGAAATGCCGGATAAGACTGAGTATAATAGATTCATATGGTTTAATCTTTCTCCGAACTCCGTATATAACAAGAGTTTTAGTGCACTGTGCTGCCTAATTTTTTAAGAATTTGTCATAAAAAATTATTTATTTTTATTAATTATTTTTGTATACATGTATCAAAATATAATTATAAAGTTATCACATTATAGTTTTCATTATATTTTCAGTTTCTTTTTATAGTTTTTATTATTAATAACAAAATTATTTTTTATTCTGTTCATTTATTTTATTATAGAACACCATTAGCTTTTATACTGAATCAATATTTTTTTGTTTTTCTTTTTCGATGAAAAATAGTATTTTTATAATAATTTATTGCACAAATTAAAAAAACAAAAATATCATACTTTTAAGGAAGTAAAATAAATAAATATTGATAATGTAAGGGTAGAATAGATATTTAGAAAAGTCAAATAAAAAAAAAAAAAGAATGATTATTTTTTAAAGTTGAGAGGAGAGTTTAATTTTTAAAACAAAGTTGTGGGGTAAAAGAATTTTCACACTTTGGAGTATATACCTCAAACAAGCCTCAATGACCGTTAACAATATCTTCTCTCTTTTGTTTAATTGGTGCTTTCGTGCACCTTTGAATGTAAAGTATTACTTTACTACTGTATAGAAGTATGGGTAGCAGACAGTTGTTTGTTGATGTGTGTGTTTTATGTCATTCTTCTATAGTAGTAAGGGTATTTTTGTCATTTTAGTATTTTTTTTTATTTTAATTAGTTTATTTTATTTTTTTTAATTAATTATATATTTAAAAATTACGTAAAAATATTATAAATTACAATAATTAAGAACTTAAAATATTTAAAAGACATTAAAAAATTTGGGTGACTCTCAATATTATTCGTATCACATAAATAGGGACAGATGAAGTAATATATATAATTTTATAATGACGTAAAAAATATTATAAATCCCAATATATAAGAACTTAAAATATTTACAAGACATAAAAAAATTGGTTGACTCTCCGAATTGTATCAACGCCACATAAATTGAAGCAGGGGGAGTAACATAGATAGCTTGAAAAGTATGTAGAAAGTAATATAAATCACAATAATTAACAACTTAGAATATTTAAAAGACCTATAAAAATTTTTGGGTGATTCGATCTCCACATTCTATCGGTGACACATAAATTGAGATAGGGAGAATAACATATATTATCTGAAAATTATGTAAAGAACACTATAAATCACAATAATTAATAACTTAAAAATATTTAAAAATCATATAAAAAATGTATTTGACACTCCAAATTTCATCTGTGTCACATAAATTCGACAGAGAAAATAACATATAGTGAATCCGTGCTAACATTGAATTTTTGCATCTAGTAAATATAATAGATTGCAGAAATTATGCTGCTTGCTTTCTCTTATGTAAAGGAGTACTATAATTCAATGGAGAGCAGCTCTACATGCATGTGAACCCTTTTGATTTGAGTTTCCTTTTGTTTTATCAAAGTCCAATCATAATAAGAAAATTTGTGCTGAATTTGTTGACAGAGTAATCTATCACAAATTTTAGCAAGAGAATCCTAAATAGAGAACAATTAATTGAGTTAATATCTCAAAAGTCAGTCAACTATGAAAATTTATCTTGTAAAGTTATTGAACTTTATTTGATATCAGTTAGGTCACTCAACTTAGGATTATTCTCTTATAAAATCATCCAACTAAATTTGTCATAAAACTTTTTGACATGAAAAAATACATTATTTTTCTATGTCATGTAAATATTAATCCCATAATTGATTTTCTACTCATCACATAATTAACGACATACTTGATGATACCTTCAGAATTTAGGTATGATTTAAGTCAGCATTTTAACAATGTAATGTTTTTCAGCTAGGCAAAATGAGAAAAGTGTACATTATGAATAAAAACTACATTTAAATACAATTATTAATAAAATCATCAACTTCGTTTTACCAAATAATCGATAATTCATTTTTGCAAGAATTTTTTCATTATAAATTTTCAATAATTATATGCATAACACTTTTATTTGGATTTGTTTTTCTATTTAACTTTTTATATGTATTTTTCTTCTAAATTCGTTTTTTTTCGTCTGCATTTCTTGCAATATATTTGTTTTTAATTTTTGGTACTATAAAATGTTTTATATCTTTACAACTAATATTATATTAAAAAAATATGTGTGATTGCCTGAAGTAGGAACAAATTAACTAGTTTTAAATTATATAGAAATCAAATGATAGACCTCTCCCAAAAATATTATCCATCAAATTAAAATTATTTGCTCAAAATTGGACTTTATTGCCAGAGGGTAAATTTAAGACTTCTAATTAGAAATTAAAGAACCGTTTATCATTTCACTAGACTATTTGATTATATGGCATGTATATCCTCTTACCGATCAACTATCCCACTTTTTTCATTATTCCTTCAAAGTTGGGCCAGTGAAAGTATGTTCTAAACGTTTGTTGATCTTGTAATACAGTTATTGTATTTATTGAGAATTTAGGGAATTATGAAGATTGATAGTTTAAATCTTGTCACATGCTCTTTTTCGTATGCACTATATAGTAATTTGTTGGACCATCTCAACTTCTGCATACTGGTAGGGGTCATTTGGTTTGCTAATTGGATTAGAAAAAATAAAATTTAAAAAATCAAAAATAAAAGAATTATTTAGGGTCAAATGGCGTTAACTTTTTAATTAGGCACCCTATGTTTTAAAACAATATATATAATTATGTGTTATTTTTTTAATTTGAAAAACACAATCTATATTCTTATATGTCAATGAAAAATCACATCTTACAGAATTTCAAAAATGAAGATCTTGTTATTACTTGTCATCTTCACAAATTTATAGGATCTATATTTACCTGATATAAAAAATATTATTTTGTCATGTCATTTTTTTTAATTATAAATTTAGTTGAGTTATTTTACAAGAGAATAATCCTAAGTTGAGTGACCTTATTGATATCAAACAAAATTCAATGATTTTACAAGATAAATTCTTATAATTGAGTACACAACTAATTGGACATGTAGGTTTCCCCATGTGGTTAAAGGAACACGATGGTAAACTTGAGAAGTATAATATTTTAACCAAGATTTTATTTATATTAGAAATACATAATAGTAATTAACAAATAATATTTCTTAATTTAAATAATTATTAAAATATTATTTAATTTTTAAAATTTTTAATTAATTATTTTAAAATTAATCATAAACTAATCTTGCAAGGGAGTATTTTGTGATTAAAAATTGTCCCTGGTCCGCCAAATTTCTCAACAGAATTTATCCCAAGCGGATCAAATTTCTTTGTGAAAGTCCAATATAATCCCTAATTTTCTTATATTAAGAAGCCACAGTTAAACTGTTTCAGCTATGTATTTTATGATCATGCTTGCTTAAGTTGTGTTTAAGAGTGTTGCACGTGAAAGAACATCATCAACTACTTCTTCTTCTTCTTCTTTTGGTAATAAAGACATTTTATATTACATTATAACATTACATATTTACATTACATTACATTACAACATATGTATAAGAGGGAGTGCCTGCTTTGGCAGAATTTCATTGGCTGACGTTATATCTTTACTTTGCCTCTTTATTAATTTATATTTAATATTTCAAATATTAAAATTTAGATATTCAAAAACTACAACAACAACAACATACCCAGTATATTCCCACAAAGTGGGGTCTGGGGAGGGTAAGATGTACGCAGATCATACCTTTACTCCAGAATGAAGTAAAGAGGTTGTTTCTGATAGACCCTCGGCTCAAAGCAATCCAGGAGATAAAACCAATAAACAAAACAACAGATAAACACAAAACTATACTACAACAAAATAATATAAAAATCTAACTACACAAGGCACTAGCAAGTAGCCGGCGCAGAAGAAACAAAAGCTACAAGCGTAGCCTTTCAACTACTAAAAAGACAATAAAACCCCGCACTCCTCCCTACAAAGAAACCAACCAACCTACTAACCTACTACCCTAATCTGAGCCCTCCACACCTTCCTATCTAAGGTCATGTCCTCGGTAAGCTGCACTGCACCAAATCCCGCCTAATCACCTCTCTCCAATATTTCTTCGGTCTACCACGACCTCTCGTAAATCCATCCATAGCCAGCCTCTCACACCGCCGCACAGGGGCCTCTGTGCCTCTCCTCATCACATGCCCAAACCATCGCAACCTCACTTCCCGCATCTTATCTTCCACGGAAGACACTCCCACCTTCTCTCGAATATCCGCATTCCTATGCCTATCCCTCCTAGTAAACCCACACATCCAGCGCAACATCCTCATCTCAGCCACCTTCATCTTCTGAACGTGAGAGTTCTTGACCGGCCAACACTCCGCCCCATACAACATAGCCGGTCTAACTGCTACTCTGTAGAACTTGCCTTTCAGTTTGAGAGGCACCTTTTATTCACATAATTTGAATATCAAAAATAAAAAAAGTGATGCATAAATTGAGGTGATAGGAATAATTTCATAATCAAATTGATCAAATGTGTTTGCAATTGATGAAATAAATTACTCTCATCTTTACTATAGCCTTTGATATTTTAAACGAAATTAAGATAAGTATTAAGTTATTAAAAAAGAATTTTCAATAATTTATATATTTAAAATTTACGTAAAAAGAACAATAAATCACAATCAATTTAAAATATTAAAAAAATACAGTTGAAGAAAAATTTGGTTAACCTTTTAAATATCATCAGTATCACATAAATTTGGACAGAAGGAGTAAATGCATTTTCAATAATTTATAAATTTATAAATTACGTAAAAAGTACTACAAATCACAATAACTTACTACTTAAAATAATTTTTAAAATTTATTAAATTACTGTCAAAAAAAAATTTAATTGACTCTCAAAATTTCATTTGTGTCACATTAATTGAAATAGAGCGAGTGACATATATTTGACTTGTGTTGGCACGATCTCTTATATCTAGTATTTTTACAAGTAATAGTTGAAAATGAGTTGCATACCCCAAGGCCCTAATGAGAGATGGGGATGGGAGCAGGGGTAGAGGTTGTGGGGTGATGGGATAGAGGCTACGGGGGTAGGAGTAAAGATGAGGTGTATTGAAGGATGAGGAGGATACAATTAATGTAAAATGTCATATGTGAAACTTATTTTTCCTATTTTTTACTGGAAAATTCATTTTCCTCAATTTTAAGGAATTTATTTTCCTAGAAAATATGTTTTCAAAAATATTTAACCAACTAAACATGAGAGAATTTAAAAAATATTTTTTGAAAAATGTCAAACATGTGTAAACACCAGGTTACATTCAAAAGGGAAGAGTCCTTTCCCCATTACCAAGTCCGGGCGTGCGCCTTTGATTCTTCTAAAATTTCAAGGTGGATTCTGAACTTAAATCTATCGAGTTAGTATGTTTTAAGATTCATACCAGTAAAGTATCAATTTTGAATATTTCTAGTTATTTATTCATAGTTTAATGAGAGAAGTGATGAAAACACCCTAAACTTGACACGAATTACTACTTTAGTCCCCCATCTATACCTAGCATTAAAAACACTCATATGCTTGACTAAATGCATTTAAAAATGCCCCTGAATTGTTGCACCTAACTAAGTGTGTTCACTTGCAGTCCAAGTGGACTTATTTGTTGATGTGGTATTTATATGTCATCCATGTAGATATTTAAAGCCACAAAAAAGACATTAAAAAAATTAAAATCTCTAGAACTCTCCCTTTCATCTTCCTCATCACATTTCTCCTAATTTCCCCCTGTAATTTTACACAATTGCTCATCTTCGTCGGCCCCGATCTCCGACAATGTTGTTGACGACTGAACTAATTTTCTTTTTCTCAAATCGGCCCTTCACTGGACTTGCAATTCAATAAATTTCACACTTTCAATTATTTTTACTGCTCCTTTGTCTTCTTCTAAAGGTTGGATATCATGGAGAATTAACCCAATTGCCCCCGCCATAATCAATACTCAGTCATTTATAGCATTTAAATCTCCAAATGGATTCATGATTGTCAAAAAATATAATTTTACTTCTTCATATAAATTCATTATATAAACTAATAAACTTTCGTTCAAATATGTTTTGGATTCTAAAGCGGAATACTCTAATGACATCATGAAAATCTTGGTCATTAAACAAAATGGTCAAGAAAAAATTTTGAGTTCAAACTTGGGGTGTGTTTTAATGGAAGAACACTTAAATAGGAAGAAGAGGGTTGTTGGGGTGGGTTTAAAATTAAAAGAAAAAGAAAAAAATAGGTTTTTTTTACCATTTCCTGCTTATGTGACATTTTCTTAAGCATCTCACTTGCTCACAAGAGTTTGAAATCACTTGTTATGCCATGTGGCAGTTCATGGGTGTTTTTAGATGCATTTAGTCATATGTAGGGGTGTTTTTAGTACTTGATATAGGTCGGAGACTAAGGTAATAATTCGCGTCAAGTTTAGGGGTGTTTTCACCACTTCTCTCTAATTTAATATTTGCTTGTTGAAATACAATAATTTTGCACTAATATTTATATTATACTGCTCTTGCATCAGCTTTAAGGACAATTATATTGTTCAAGAATTGAATTGATGTTTAGAAATGAAGATATAAATTGTATGAGGTAAAAATGGACCAGTAAGGATTGGATCGCCCAGGCCAACTTGAGTTGGATCAAAAAGGAACCAGACCACAATGATGCTATCTCGGGAGCGGTATAACAAGTCCCCCGCTCGGTGAAGAAGAAAGTGGTCCGAGATGACCGACAATAATGACTGCACGCAAAGGACAGATAAAAGGATGATACATCAGATTGTTCAAGTGCACGAACAATCCTCAGCAGAGCCACATCACATGCGACATACTAGGCTGACATCCTCCAACGGCACTAGGACAAGTGGCTATCAACCATTGTTCATGGTACTATGGGCTCAGCAGAATGGCATAATCCCATTGGCCATAATACACCTTTTGTATTCTATAAATAGGCACCCCCTCTTTCATTGTAAGGGATCATATTCTGGCTAGCACGAATCCTAAAAGTAATAAAATATCTCTTGTTTGGTCTCTAAGTTTACTATTTTATCTTAGTGTTCTTACTGTTCTTTACATTTACGCTCGCTTACACTATGTTCTCGGTCGCTATATGCTTATACCTAGGAGGATCGGATGTCTCACCGTCGTTACAGATTCATTCTTTATCGTTATCTTAGTGATTTACTACTTGTTTTCTTTACATTTATTACATTTTTCAAACTCACGTATCTAACAATAAATATAAGATCGTAACGCGTGCTATTGACCCACAAATAAATTTAACTATCCTAAATCAACGATAAATAGTTTGGTACCCACCATGAGGCTAGAGCAACTGCGTGGGTTGATAGCTTTGTTTCTACTTGCTTATTTTCTTCCTGTGTTGTTGCTTTGTAGGAAAATAGGTCATGACAGACGACAATGATGGCACAGGGAGGATATCTCCCTCCATCAGACACTAGAGTCTCAACCAAAGAAGTCCACAAGTGGAAGAGAGCGAAGAGATCCTGGTGGCAGGGGGGCATGTCGTGAAAGTCGGTTGATGGCAAAATGGGAGATGAGGTGGGGATGAGAAATGAGAACAGACAGCATGGACCTAGGGGAGAACTTGCGGCATTCCTAAAGAGGGTCGTGGCTCACATAGAGACTCACTTTAGGGAGACCCATGAACTGTGAGCGAACTTTGCTCAGCTCACCTCCAAAATCTCGGTAGAAAGCAATGGAGGGGGATGTTTGCATTCACTGAGAGGATCTGTGGTGTTCTCCTGACTGTGAGGAGAACAAGGTTTACCTCTCATCGAAAGTCAGAACCTTATGCGAAGAGCCCCAAGGAAAGGAAGTCCGAAAGGTATGGCTACCCTAGCGACCTCCAGGAAGCACGAAGCAAGCTTTCCTCTCGAGAGGCTACCCTTATCAAGTTTTATTAGAAACTAGACAAGGGAGTTTGGGGCCAAAGTGCCTCCTCATCCGACTGGAAGGAGGGATGGGTGCAACTTCCATAATTGACGAGGAGAGGGGTGAGTGGGCAGATCCACACCCATGATCATCGACCTTAGCCCTGGAAAATAGTCCATATCTCATTCTTGAGTTGCAAATAAGAACATGCGCAGCGGGCAAGGGCCCTGGGTCCAAGGTGATGAAAGGTTGGAAACATATCGGGAGGTTACAAACAGTCCCCAAAAGCATGGAAAGAGACTCCTTTGAGGAGTTCTTAGTAAGACAAGGAGCTGGGTAAAGAAAAGAAAATGAGGGGCGAGCATGAAAGAAATTATGTGGAATGTAGTCCATTTATAGGAAAGAGGCTAGAAGTGGAAAAGATGATGATGCTTTGGATACCCACCAAGTGGGAGGTCGAGATGTGATACAACACAGGAACCGAGGTGGACTTCTCACTCCCTCGACTCCCTAAAAGGTATTGTCTCGAAACCAACCATTGATTAACAATATTAAATCGTCCTCAAGCGTTAAAAATAAATAAAATAAATACTCCCTTCGTTTCAAAAAGAATGACCTACTTTCCTTTTTAGTCCATTTTAAATCGAATGATCCTTTCCTCTTTTGGAAAAGTTTCAATTCTAACTTTCCACGTGGAATATTTAAGATCACAAGATTAAAAGAAATTTTGATACATTTGACATAACTTTAATTTAAGACCACAAGATTCATAAGTCTTCTTCATTTTCTTGAACTCTGTGCCATGTCAAACTAGGTCATTCTTTTTGAAAGGGGGGGAGTAAAAGAAAAAAGAAAGAGAATACAAGGGGTTTGTTCTTCTCAAAAAATGTACAAGCCAAAATAATGAGCCCAGGGCAACGAAAAATAGCAACAAACTAACGAGCAGGTCATTCACCCTCCCTATCATGCTCAGGCTCAAATATATCCTCCTTCTAGAATGAAGGTCTCGCATCTTCCGAGTCTATGCCACCAAAGAGAGCGATCAGGTATCGGGACTTGGCGATCTCTTAATCCAAGTCTAGGTCACCTTTCTTAACCTCACAGAGGACATAGGCACGGGTAAATTGGGCATCCCGCACCTTAGCCAGATCAAGCCTCTCTTTGGCAGTCTTTCTCTTAGACATGAAGGTATTCACCTGCCTCTTCAGGTTGATCTCAGCCCTGGTTACTTTTGGTGGGTGATGATAAGAACCTCCCTCGGGGCAGAGAAGGCGCAGGTGAGAGGTGCAAATTTGTTGGTGGAGCTCATCCTGTTCTTTTAGAAGGAGCCCAATTTGGTTAGAACAAGCAAAATTCTCATGACGAGAGGCATTTGCCTAGCTGGACCACAGAATGACATCTCTTTGATGGTTGTCCCTCTCAGACTGAATCACCTGTATCTTTGTCGAGAGCGCCTCGACCTCTAACGTCCGGACAGCCAAAGCCTCGCCAAAAGTTGTCGATCCTCAGAGAGCAGCCAGAGAACCCTCCAAATCGGCTAGCTTAATCAATAATTTTTCCTTTGTCGCTATTGATTGTTGAAGGGATTTGGCCATAGTAATGCTGGCCTGAGAAGAAGGAACACAATGATTGGTCACAAGGAAAAGGAAAAATAAAAGAGGGAAGAAATAAAATCTCACCCTGGAAGCATAATGGGCAACGTAGTTTGTCAAACACTCCATATAGGCTTTGTCCATTCTCTAGCAATCTTTAAGAGATACGATGGCACTCAAGTAATCGACCACTCCAATCGGCCTTGAAAGAAGGCTCAGTTCTTATGGGGTGACCAAAAATGCCTCACAATTGGCCTCAACCTCCCCCGAAGCCTAAGCCCCTTCTGGAAAAAAAGGGATAAGAGTCCGATCGACTGGAGGTACCGGTGACAGTAAAGAGTGGGGAAAAGACAGCATGGGGGGAGAACAACGCGCGTAGAGAAAACCTCCTCCCAACCCATTATGTTCCGTTTGATGAGGTGATCTGTTTGCTTTGGTCCTGGTGGGACTGGGGGTCTTCCCTTAAGGACAAAAGGCTCCTCCGTGCAGGTTCTCCTGATTCCCATAAGAGACCACGGGCTTATGAACCCCGCCAGCAGTGGCAACTGCAGGAGCGTTAAAGTCGTCTGGTAAAGGATCAAGACGTACATAAGTATTGGAGCGACCATCAGGGGCCCAACCCAGGAGGCTGAGAGCTACCGCCTGAGGTGGGAGCAGCACAAAACTCAAATTTAGCCCTGTAACATGAAGTCATCAAATAATGCCCAAAGAGCATTTGTGAGGCAAAAAATCAGGATCGCTTGGAACTAACCAACACCATGTTTCTTCGCTTTCCAGCCATACCGAGAGGACAGAACGGGCCAAGTACGGTCAGCTGTGGCGGTGGTTTTAAGGATGTGAGCTACCCAGAGGTGGAGGGTATCAACCTGATCCGAGAGATCATCGCTCAAGGACGGGTACCACCGAGGGGATGTGAAAAGCAATCAAAAGCATGAGTCAAAGCGGGAAGACTTAAAAAGGAGCAGGAAAAGGAAAAATCTTCTGAAATTTATGGTGAGTATTCCACAAGAAATATGAACGGGCCCCAGGAAGCTTTTCCAGAGGCATGGCGACAAAGTGGTCGGTCCACCCAAGATCCCAGGGATCATTCAAGTTACTCACGATTTCTTTCTTTCCTTGGCAGACTAGCTTGATTAGACCCCCCCTCCCTGCAAGAAGCGAGGGGAATAGAGAAATAAAAGATGTGTTAAAGAAAAATTGACACCTGACATACGAGAGAGAGCGCAAAGACATATAATGGTTTGCCATAACCCAGGGTTCAATTGACCAAGGGACATCAGGAAGATATTGCAGAAGGAGGTAATCACCTCATCGATGGGGTATCCCAGTCTAGCACTAGATGGGTACGTGTAGACGAAGGATATGCCCGATTGGCTGGACATGATGCTGTTTGTGGATGTTGGGGCTCTTACTCGAACCCCCGTTTCAGCCCAACTGCAATCCTTGATAACACTGGGAATAGTATCATCTTTTACAAGGGAGCCCAAGTTGTATACTGGCACAAGGGACTCATCGCTCGATTGGACGGTAAAATCTTTTGGGAATTTGAAGAGGGTAGGCACTATATCATCAATGCAAGGATCGTGTTGGGAGATGAATTGTTTTCTCATTCCCGAAGGTGAGCCAGATCCAAGAAGTGGGTTTTTCCTTTTCGTCATAGATAACAAGAATCGAGGTAGAAGGAAACAAGAAGGACTCATCTTCAGCAGAAAAAAGAAGAAAGCAAAAGGATAAGAGGATTGAACAAGTGAAAATAAGATGTGTAAAAGCGAATCTAGATGAAGCGACGGCCTGGGAAAAGGAACTTTTACGAGGATAGAACGCGTGGAGGAGGATTCAGCGGGTGAGAAAGTAGCTAATCGCTAACATGCACGTAGGAAGGTAGAGGCGGGAGAAGAACGGACTGCGTCGATTCGGGTCGTGTGTTGTTTCCGTCCCTTGGACACAACATCTGTTACGCCCAAAAGACGGAGGGACTATCTGTATGGGGTAAAATGGGCCAGTAAGGATTGGGCTGGCCGGGCCAACTTGGGCCTGGTAAAAAAGGAACCAACTCACAATGATGCTATCTTGGGAGCGGTACAACAAAGTGCCTGCTCGATGAAGAAGAAAGTGGACCGAGATGATCGACGATAACAACTGCATGCAAAGGATAGACAAAAGAATAGTGCGTCAGATTATTTAAGTGTGCAGACAACCCTCGACAGAGCCGCGTCAGACGCGGCATACTAGGCTAGCATCCTCCAACAACACAAGGATAAGTGGCTATCAATCATTGGTCATGGTACTATGGGCTTAACAGAATGTCATAATCTTTTTGGCCATAATACACCCTTTGTATCCTATAAATAGGCACCCCCTCCTTCATTGTAAGAGATCATATTCTAGCTAACACAAACCCTAAAAGCAATAAAATATATCTTGCTTGGTCTCTAAGTTTGCTATTTTCTCTTTGTGTTCTTACTGTTCTTTACGTTTACGCTCGCTTACACTGTATTTTTGGTTGTTGTCCGCTAATAGCTAAGAGGATCAAACGTCTTGCCGTCGTTTACATATTCGTTCTTTATCATTATTGTTGACACCCAATTTTTACCCTTCACGTTCATAATTGATTCCGAGCTTCTACTATTTTTAAACAATTTTGAAATAATTGCCTTTATAAATTTTTAAGGTTTTTAAAATTAACTCTAGGTTAATTTAATATTTTTAGGTGAAAATATATACTCTATATTTAAATATATAAGAGTATATGAATTTTACTTAAAGAAATATTTTGAGATCATTTTAAATGAAAACCTTGTTTAAAGTTCAAAATGCGCTCCATTTTCTCAAAATTTGATTTAAAGTCAAGAAATAATCATATGATTAGTTCTTTGATTTTGAACGATTTGAGTTATGTTTTATAAAATAATTATTCTTAATGGTTAGATATAGAAGCTCGTTTTATTAATTAAGGATTTAATTCGTTTCATTTCAATTTTTGCCTAAACTCTTTAATATATTCGATTAGGCCATATAAAAATGATTTGGTTATTCTTTAAAGCAAAACTGGCCACATTTTGTAAAGCAAGTGGCCAGCCTCTTAAACCAATTCATATTTCAATTTTCAGCTAACAACAATGGCCCAATTCCCATTTCCCTCGGCCCAATTCTTTCTCACCAATTACCCGGCCCAATTTCCCTTTATACCCATCTGCTTCACACCCATACACATATATCACATATACGTAACACACACACACTTATTCCCTCAACGCGCCTCACGCTCCCCTTTTTTCCAGAAAAGACCGCAGCTTCCTTCACAACGCGCTCAGTACAGACAGCTCACCGCCCCACCTCGTCTTCTTCATCGTCCTCTTCATCTCTCTCTAACAGAACCCTAACGTTCCCAAAATCCATCCAACAACCGCGTTAAACGCTGCCCCAACAGTAGCAAACGACTCCAAATTTCCATTTTTCATCCGAGATTCCGTCCAATTTCGTCAAATTTGTGCTGGCACCTTTGGGAACCTTCTAGAGGTTGCGAGGTGGCGTCCTCTCCGTGAAATCAGCAAGGATTTGTACAAATTCGTACCAAATCTTGCTGTAAAAGCTTATCCCGTTAGGGATTTTGAATTTTCCTCAAGCAAATTCCCAGAAAACCCCTCTGTTCCCCCCCCCCCCCCAGTTCCTCCGGAAATTTCCCTATAAAAACCCTCCCCTTTCATTGTGTGAGGTAGCGGATTTTTTGGGAAAAATTAAGGATTTTGGAGAAGCATTTCTCTAATCCTACGTAACCAAGAATCCCAGAAAGAAAAACACTTTTGAAGTTAAGTTCCGTTGAAATCAGTGGAACTCCGGTGGTGGAAATCTCTCCGACGAAGCTCGTAGATCCCAGTCGCTGCCCGGAAACAGGTGACCTTTCCGTCTAACCTTCTATTTTTCTCTTACCTTCGTCATTGCAGTGAACATTAGGATGGTTTGAACTGGTCTTGTATGAAAATCCGATGGTCATTATTTGAACTTTCGTTAGTTTGTTTGAAAGTTGTAACTAAGTCTAGAGGCTGTTTAAATGATGCTCTGTTCTTGCTAAGTTGTGTTGTTTGTATGTATATGGTGGAAATGTAAAGGTATGGCTTACTGTTTGATTCATGATTTCCCATACTCCCTTTAGACCCCAATATTGCTAGTCTCTTATTTCATTTTTTGCATATCAAGCGTACTTCTTTCTCCTTTAATGTTATGTCTGGGTTGTTCTCACAGAAGCTTGATATCCTTTCATCATAACTCTGCCTACGATGAAGGTCAGCGACCTGAGTTAACAAATATATTCCTATGACACTGAGCAAACTCCATGACTTGTTTTAAGCAAGTGAGGAATTTTCTAAGAGTTCCCTGAAATAGCTTTCCTTATAGATCGTTTTCATCTTTCAAGATTCCTTTCTCGTGATTGTGTTCTTAATGAATACTTAGGATTTTAGGCCAGATTGCTTGCTCCTGTAGCCCTCATCCTTCTTCAGCTTTCTCCATGCTGTTTTCTTTGATCAAATCCCATAATATGGTGTCTGTTTGGTAGGTTTTTTGAGTGCAAAAAAGCTTGACTGTTTATGTTATTGTCAAGGTTTTAAATAAAATTTAGTCGGACTTGTGCTAGGATCTGAACTAAGGAAGCACAGAGATCCAAAGCTCCAATTTCGCTTACGAAATCCCCTGTCGTCAAGTCTTAAAGGTGTATTAATTGGATCCTAGTTTTGAAGATAGCATGCTTTGTTTCACCATGATTTAAACTCAAGTCATTTTGTCAAGAAGTGTTATGACTGTTATCATCTTCGTTTAGATCGGTTAACGATACAAATCTATTTGGTTCACCATAAATATGATCAAAGTGCATCTGTTTTCTTCAAAAAGAATGCCCTTTTGGTTCTAAAAAGGACGACCCCTCATCTCACTTGAATGGTTTCCCCCTGATTTTGTGCGAGAAAAAGAATTTAGATCTTATGGGGACTTTATCAATTTCCTCTACTTTGTTACTGACTGATTCCGTGAACGTTATACTCTTTTGATCTGATTGCGTATGAAAAGGCTTTGATAAGCTTACGATGAGTTCACTTTAGCTTTGTTCTTGGTAAATCTCTGGCAAATAGTGGTGAGAATTTGTACAGATTGTTCGAATTAGGGAGGAAAGCAGGTTATTAAAGTCTAGTTCGACTCCTCCTAGGTGCTCCTAGATTTGAAAATCCCGAGCAAAATCATTGTTTTTATTAGGATGTGCAACTGTGCTTAGGATGTTTTCTCTAGTCTAAATTACTTGCCCCCCCCCCCCCCCTATTATATGATTCTTTCACTGTAAATAGATGGAAGCACGTGATGTTACTGTTCCTTTCTCTTAAAGCGTTATTCTTCTTGATTTTATCAGTTCATACGAGGTTTTAACATTGTTTACAATTTGTCACCTTCCTTGTAACAATTATGTGATGTTTGAATTCTTTAGTTCTTGCTTTAATTCAGTACCCGCATGATGCTAATCCTTATCTTTTTTCTATGATGCATGTGACGTCTCTGTGAGTCCAAAATGGACAGCTCACCTTCCATTACTCCGACGGGCCAAAGTGGCCCAATTGCATTAGAGTCTGAAACCTCAAGGTCCCCCAAAAGGGGTTAAAATGTGAAGAAAATAAGTGTGGCCTAAGTGCCACACCCAAAACTAAGGGGAAGCTAATATACAGGGTCAAAGATGAAGCGATGATAAATGGGCTTAACCCAGTTAAAAATGGTAGTCCTTTGGACAAATTGTAGGGGTTTGGGCCTAAGCGCCTAAACCCAACTCCTAAGCGCCTAAACCCAACTTCTCCTCTTTTTTAGATTAGCTTATTTTGTATTTGGACTTTGTATGAAACTAACTCTTTTTATTTCATTTAGTTAATTTTCCTCATCGGAGTACCATGAGTTTTATTGCAAATTTTGTCTCATTAATAAAGTTTTAAAACTTGGTTTAAATTTTCACAAATAGCTTTTAAGTTTACTTGCAAATTTTGTTCGAAAAATGACTTATCACTTTGTTGCAAATAAACATTTTTCATAAAAAGATAGCTTTTCTTTTATATGTCATAAATTCTCATGTTTTCACAAAATTAGTCAAATAATATAAGTTAGAAAAATAGCCGGATAATCGCGTGTTAGCGGACATTTCGAATGCCTTAAGACCCTTCTCAAAATGTTAATATGAATTTCTTACCTAGATTTCTTAAATTCGAAAGGTTTTTATCTGTTTTAAATTTTTTAAATATTTTTTAAAGATTTTCTTGATTTTTCCTAAAAAATTAAGTGGCGATTCTATTTAAATTAAGTTTTAGAATTTTTTAAATTTTTTGAATTTAATACAAGTCAAAACCATTTCAAAAACAAAATTGTTTTTTCTTTTCAAAATAAAAGAAAGTGAAAAAAAAGGTGATAAAACAGTTATCTTGCTGATTTATTCCCTGTTTCCTTTACATTTAGAGGAATGGACACAAATAGCCATTCAATGGAAACTATTCCCAACATATCTGATACATATTGATATAATACATATTTGAGTACATATATACAATACAATACATATCTCATACATATTGATATAGTTTTTATACACGTCCTATACATATGCATAGTCTATACAATAATGATACAATTTTTATACACATTATATATAAATAAATATTTTATATAATAATTATACAATTTTTATACATATCATATACAACCTTTAGCTATAATAATTACTCAAATTTATATTCTATACAATAATTAAATAGTTTTTATACACATGCTATACAGTTTCTATATAAATCTTATATAAATACGTATTTTATACAACAACTATATAGTTTCTATACAGTTGTATTTGATTGTCAGAAAAAAATAATGATACACATCCTATAAATATACTTATTTCATACGATAATTATACAGTTTCTATACAATTGTATTTAATTTTAAAAAGATAGATTTTTTTAGCAAAAAAAAAGTGGCAAAATTTTCTAAAAAGAAAAAAAAGGCAACATTGAATATTTAAAAAAGGGCCCGAAATGATCCAAATATAAAAATGACCATAAGGTGAAAATATTATGGTCGAATGGTCACATAATGACCAAGATTTAAAAATGGTCATTTGGCTGGAAATATTATGGCCGAGTGGTCATGTGATATCTTTTTCCCTTACATTTACTACCTTTTGCAAACTCACATCTCTAACTATGAAGCTAAGATCGTAACACGTGCTCTTGACCCACAAATAATTTAACTGTCCCAAATAAATGGTAAGCATAAATCAATGCACTTTATAAATTGATTTCATGGGGTTCTACCTCTTATTCCAAAAGTCGTCAATTTATTAAGTTAATAATGAGTAGTATTTACTTTAAAAAATCTCAATTTATTAAGTAATTTCTTACTATTAATAAGTGGGGAATGTTGAGGAGCTTCCCATCAAAGTGAATTGACGGAAAAGTCCTCAAATTTCAAGTCACATATGCTTGCTGATGAGGGTAGTTTTGAAAATTTAAAATTAATTTCAGCTTTACTTGAGAATCATTGCCTTATCAGCTGTGTAGATGCATGAATGAATTTGCTCAAAGTTTGGGGCCCACTTCAATTGATGCATTTATGATTTTCATTTCCTAACCATGCGGATCCCCCACATTAAATTCATATTTTTCCTAAATCTCTTCTGCTAGGATATTCAAAGGCTTTGTGGCTCTAAAGTACTACTCATCTTTGACCTTTTTGACACTTCATTACTGCTACAGATGGTAATCAAATTAATATTATACTTAGAAAAAGAATTTAAAAAATATATTATTTCTCATATAAAAAAAGAAATTAAAGTTATATTATTTCTCCAGTTAAGTTTTTATAAGTCCTAAATGAATTTAATGTTATATTTGCTTTAGACTCTATCCATCTTGAGCTATTGACTGTTTGTTAGATATTGTACATCAAAAAATCTCACTTCATTTTAATTTATTTGTCTGTTTTTTATTTGACACGAAATTTAAGAAAGTAAAAAAATAATAATTTGTGGTCTTGCTCTAAAAATATGTAGAATGTATTAAAATATTTTTTTAATCTTGTGGTCTTAAACATGGTACATGAAAAATTCAGAATTAGAAAGTTGCCAAAAAAGGATGAGACATTCTTTTTGAAATGAACTAATAAGGGAAGTAAGACAAACAAATTGAAACAAAAGGAGTATACTACTACGTTAATTGTAATTAAATAAATAACAATATGACGTTATTGATGATTAAAGTAAATATCACATTATAGAATACTATCTCCATCCCATTTTATAGTGTTTTGAATTCTGCATGAAATTTAAAAAGCAAGACATTATAAAACTTTTAGGAAATATTATTAGAATAAAAATATGTTTTCCAAATGACAGTCAAAACATTTTTAAATTAACTCTCGAAATTTTATTTATGCCACATAAATTAAAACTGAGGAAGTAACATATATTATTTAATAATTACTAATAATTAACATTTCATTTTTTTAAAAATCATATAAAAAATTTGGTTGGCTCTCTAAATTTCATCGTGCAACATAAATGGAGACACAGAGAGTAACATACATTATTTGAACATGACGTAAAAAGTTTTATAAATCACAATAATAAACAAAATAAAATATTTTTAAAATATATAAAAAATTTAGTTAACTCTCCAAATTTCATCTATGTCACATAATTGACTAAAATGGAGTAACATGGCCCGAGCTAGCACGGGCTTCTGTATCTAGTGGGAACTATACAGTGGAAGTGGTCTGTAAATTTATCTCATTTAAATATTACAAGTATACACAGTAAAAGAGGGAAGGGTGCGCGAGTCAAAATCATAGCCCGTTTGCCGACGAGGAAAGCAAGCAATCGAGGAACCAAAGCTAGTTTCAAAAGCAAATTGAGGATTATTAACAATGATGAGCTAGTAGTCTCCTATGGTAGTATATGGGGTCTGGGGATTACAAATTTTGGGATATGGATGCATTGTATTTGTATGAAAGACAAGAAGGTGAACAAATTGTTCAATTTCCATCCAACTTATTGAACCAGTCACCATAATCACATATTCACATTTAGAGTGTACAACACACAGTTCTCACATTAACAAATCTAAACCTCAAAACAGATGAAAAACAGGAAAAGATGCACAGACGAGCATAAATGTAAACTGGCCGCCCCGACCAACTTTATGCCCTGATCAATGATCAGCATATTGGAGCAGGAGAAACTAAAAAATGAACAGGAAATGATGATGGAGTCTCAAGATGTCTGGGTTTCAGGATTGGTGGGAGGAAGTGGTTTGGTAACAGCAGCTAAGATATCAGCATAGCCAATAACTCCAACTAAATGGTCCTCATTTTCGGCATCAGTAACCCATACATGAGTTGCCCGGTGAGACAACATCTGAGCCATAACAGCAGCCAGTGAGCTCGTCTCCTTACATGTCAATGGAGCACTTCTGCCACGATACATGCTCCTAGAAACACTTAAAGATGAGTTTGTTGGATTGCTGACGAACCCAATACTCCTGCTGCTAAATTTTTTTGGCCTAGCTGTACTGCGACTATTGGCTGTATTCCCATCTGTTACCATAGGATTGACTGCAAAATCAGGTAAGGATCTTGAGGTAATATTATCCTCAACACCCATCACGAATTGTCCTGCTGAAAAATTAGCCAAGGCCCATGCTGCAGCCAAATAATCACACTTCCACAGCTTAGTGGCTGAGATCTCACCAATGATCTTATTGTAATCATCTGCCATAGGATCGATGACTGCAACTGCAGGGGGATCCTTTGGCAGTTTTTGAGTGGCATCTATCGCTGGGCGTGATGCTTCTACTGAGCAGTAGTTTGGGTTAATGACTCCAAGGGAATAGATAGAGGAGAGAGGGATAGGGGCTAATGCACCAAGGCAACCAATAATAAAACGGATGATATCTTCTCTTGACAGACAACAGAATTTGTCACGAATGGTCGTAGGGGAAGAAGTTGATGGTCGGTTGGCATTGGCAGCAGGATTAGAAGTATCAATGTTCTTTAGCCATTTGCCATTATAAAGAATTGAAAATCTCTTGCTCATGCCTCTCCATACAACAATTTTAGGAACTAGGAGTCGCTTCACACCTTGCTTCATCATCTCCAGTGCATCTATCAATCTGAAAGTACAATGAATCAGCAACATACCAGTTTAAGAAATTGTTTCTACAAATTTCATCATCCTTTCACTTTCTAGAGCAAAATCATTGTATAATTCAACTGTCATATCACTTCACAAATTAGTTGACACTTATAGGTAGTCATATGCACCCTTGCAATATTGTTTAGAAATTTCCATTTGTACCTTGTGTATGAAACAATAATGAATATAACTACTTTGTTTGATCTACTTCACATATTATTTTTATAGGTAATCATATGGACCCAAATGCACATCAGGAACCAATGTAGGTTTAATCCATGATTTCATGAGCCAAGCGAAAATGGATAGCACACAGAAAAGTCAAGACTAGGATCTCTAATCATCCTTAGATTGTAGATATATTAACTGAAAACAAAAACAAACAACAACTACACCTAAATCCTGAGCCAGAAACTTACAGCAAAACATGATTTCACAAATTCCACGCAAAGATGTTCACGGGCTATCACAACAACAACCACTGCCTCCTCCCCTCCCCCCCGTTTCTCTCCCTCTTTCCCCCTTCCCGAACAGATGAATGCAGCACTTGGTCGAGTGCATAGTACTCATGGATCAAGATCCTTCCTCTTCTAGTTTCTTTTCAGGAGATATTTTTTAATATAGGATGTTTCTTTACACTCTTCTAGGTATATTCTTGTAAGGGGTGGAAGCAGGGGGTTATGCTACTATTAACCAGAGACAAAATCTACACTCTGCAAAAGTACTAAAGGAACCTAGTCATGTCAAGAGTAAAACTCACAATTTTACATTCTATTATGAATGAACAAGGTTCACGAAACCAAAAGCTTCCACTCTACTTCTCATTCTCCAGGCATGAATCCTCCGACAACTGAGAGAGACCACGAATTGAATAATGATGTCAACCATCTGATTAAAAACATACTTCCTAAAGCTATCCGGTCTAGCGGCCAAGAAGAATATAAATAATTAGGTCCTGTTTGGATTGGCTTATTTTAAGTGCTTTTAAGCCAAAATAGCTTTTAAGCATTTTTGAAGGGTTTCGGTAAAATTAAAATGCATTTAAGCACTTATTTTTAAACTAAAAAGGCAAAAATAAGCCAAAAGCCATAAGTTAGAATTCCTAACTTATGGCTTTCGACTTATAAGCCAAAAGCTATAAACCCATCCAAGTCTTTCCATTCAATACAGCATGAAAAAGCAAAGTTAGAAAGTTCAAATACCTAACCAGAGAATGATCAATTTTATGTTAACCTAGCACCATGACAGGAGGAGTATCAGGACAAGATGGACCAAATAAAAAAATCATGATCATTGTGAGTGGCAGCGTAGACTTGTGGAAAAAGGTGATGCTAGAATATACCATTGACATGACACTATACAGGTAAGGTAGGGATTTTCTCAAGTATGCTCACAATGGTATTGACATTATCCAATGAATCTGGGGCTAATATATTAGCAACATGCAGGAAGAGATCAACTGTTACTCCTTTCTCTCCTCTGATCAATTTTGTGTTTCTTCTTTTTTCTGTGTTTTTTATTGGGAGGGGGGGGGGGGGGGGGGGTCCTTGACTGTCTTAATCAGCCAAAATAAATCCTCAGATCTACTGAAAATTTTCTGGCTAAGAGGAGTCATGAAGCTTTCGATTAGGTTGAAAACATGCATGACATTTGCTATTGTTTATTCGGGGGAGGTGAGAAGGACAAGAATTTCAAACTGGCAGAAAAAAGGGAAAGAAAAAACAGCTTTAGTTGTTCTTTAGCCTTGCAATATATGGTGCAGCTAGATTAAGATGAATGTCATACACAAGCAATTAAAGATCATAGACACCTGATTCAAGAGATGCACTCAAGGGAACAGAATTTTGGGATAAAGTTTCACATGCGAATTCAAAAGGTACCCAAATCATAGTGGTATCACATTTAAGAGTAATCATGTAACAACCAGCAACATTGTGCCCCAAAGAGGGATATGACAGGGTGATCTCTGGTCACCATTATTATTTACTGGTGAGGAGACACTTTGTCTTGTGCTTAAAAAAGCTGCAGAACTTAGCTGGATAAAAGGCTTCAGAATTGAAGGAAATGGCAGGGACACGTTAGATGTTTTACACATACTATATGCAGATGATACATTTATATTGTGTGATGCTGAGAAGATACAACTACAACATCTAAAAGTGAACATGTAGCATTTGAAGCCACTTGTGGTCATCACATAAACTTGGCCAAAAGCAGCATATTCTCAGTGCAATGAAGACAGTCAAATTCCTGAATTAGCAAGAAATTTGGGCTGACAAATGGGTGAATTCCCTGCAACATACTTGGGTCTTTCACTAGGCTCCAAGTACAAAGACTGAAAGGTGTGGCAAGGAGTGATTAAGAACTGAAAAGATAAGCTACCACCCTGGCAGAAGACCTATCATTTGGGGGATGAATGACACTTATGAAAGTGCTTTAGATGGAATTCCGTTATCTTCTCATGGGATGACGTTCAGGAGAGAAGATTCATTGGTTAAATGGCCTACTATCTTAAAGAAAAAGGGAAGGGGAATTTTGGGAATCAGACATTTAAGCCTAGACAACAAGAGTTTACTATAAAACCTGCTAATGAGATTTGCGATGAGAAGAATGATATGGAGAAGTTCCATCAGAGGAGAAACGGTATGGAAGACCAATGGTGCTCCAAATCCGTGACAAGCTCATCTGGTACAGGCATATGGAAACACATAAGAGGTTTATGGGCAGAGTTTCCGGCACTTACAAGGGTGAAGATTGGAAATGGCATCACGACCAGAATTTGGCATGATATATGGATAAACAACGATCCACTCAAGGAGATCTTTCCCAAAATTTATGCTCTGATATGTAAAGCTGCATAAAGTTGCAGAGACAGAATCTGGGACCTGAGCTTAAGGGGATATATACAAAGATTCGGAGTTGGGAATTATAACACTTACGTTGGAAATGCTGGAGAACATGCAACTTCTGGAAACAAAGACATACAGGAGTAGTGGAAATTCAATAAAGATAGCACATTCTCGCTCATATTATCAATGATCAATGAAGAGTGGTACAGATGAAGCAATTCAGCTTCTTCAAGATGATTTCAAGACAAACGATCCACCAAAAGTCATATGTTTTGGATGGATGGTTACATAGAAAAGCTGTCTAAGGAGGAAAAGTGGATTCAATCTATCTAATAGATGCTTTTTATGCAAAGATAGCCCTGAAACTGAAGAACATATATTTTCCTGTTGATAGGTAAAATGGAAAATTTGGAGCATTTCCTAGATCCTTTGGCATGCAATGGGTGGTTCCAAAGGAATCTTATAGAACCAACACTGGCATGGCAACGTATGAAGACAAAGAAAGAGCAGAGACACTTATGGAGGACCACCCCATTACACATTCTTTGAACTATGTAGTTACATAGTAATCAATGATGTTTTGAAGGGAAAGCAACAGCCACAACTATTGTGAAGTTTAGGTGCGTTAATCGTTTGACTCTTCGGTGTAGGATGAATCTTTTGATCATGTTAATGTAATTATGGGCTTATTAGGTTCCCTTCATGTCTAGCATATAGAAGTCCAGTTGTTTTTGTGCATTTGAAGTACCTTCTTGGTATTCAATCATTCAATAATAGTTTTGCTTGCTCATTGAAAAAAAACAGCAAACATGGGAAACCTCACTTCAGAAGACAGAAGGAAAGAGAGGTGAACAAAGTTTCCTAGAACATCCTAGGCTATTACCAAACTTGAAGAGCAGAACCACTGTTACAACAAACTGACACTTCATTGGAGCAACAATAAGGTAAGGACAGATAATGCAGCAGGTGTTCCCCCTTGATGCTTTTAGATCTCCATATCTATAATTTTTTCTCAGATAATGGAGTAATCCGAAGTTACCAGTTTTAAACTGCGGTGGAAAAGGGCCTACCCCTCTACATTTCTCCATTCAATTCCCTAACTTGGGGTCTCATCATAGAGTACAACCCAGCAACCAATACATCCCATTTTCCAGCCCAGTAGCTACTTTGCTAAACAGAGAACCCCAAATCTTCAAGGTGGTCTGAACTTCTGCTCGGGTTCGAAACAAAGAGACAATTCATAATCAAGTATGTGTGTGAGAGAGAGAGCAAGAGAGAAGTCTTTAACTTTCTCCAACCAAATTGCTGCATTGATCAGTGAAACCAGCCTGCAAATCCATCATTCTACCTCCTCCTATAACAAAAGAAAGGAGGTCCTAGTCCTCTCAAAGTCAAGAACAATATCTAGCATGTGGGTTATTCAAATTTATAAGGAGCATAATTTCAAGAAACACTTCTGGAAATCATTAGCCTAAATTTTTGAAAGTAAATGGACTTTTATAACACGACACAAGCAAAATGTAAATCCTTAAAATTGATTCTTTGAAGCATATTGAACCTAGTTGAAGTGTGAATTAATCTTGCCATATGGCGTTTCTGTTGTAGAGGAGACGTAGATAAAGTCAAATTCAATCACATGAAACACTGCATCAGTCAACTCTCCAAAACTTGAACTCAGTTTGCCTAATTTCTAACTTAAAAAACTCACAAGACTCCACCGGTCAATCGATTGATTATTGTCAGATCTGTCTGGACAGGTAGACACCAGAAATATATGCACACACCCGTGGGGCCCTTTGTTATCCTTTCAGTTCTATGGCATTTCAATTTTTCATGTCCTATATTACTTGGCAAGAAGTAATATCCATTAACTATACAAATTGGTACTGAAGAAGTGAATGATTACTTATGAGCTGAACTTATGAATCATACTTTACACCTTTTGCCAATAAAAAATTATTTTCTCCATCCTAATTTTATATTGAACTCAATTCATTTTGGAATGTTCCAAAATGATTGAGACCATTGTATTTTTTAATACAACTTTCAAATATGAAATTTTGATGTCATGTTTTCCTCTACCAAACGAACTTTTCAACGATTACTGTAACAGTTTTCTTCTAGTTACATTAATTAATAGAATTTATAAGACAATAACAGCATGTTAAAGGATTGGGAATGAAGAGAATTGAAAGAGGAAAGGAGATTAACCTTGTGGCGGGATCAAGCTCCTTGAGCAAAGAATTATCAGGAAGGACAACCTCAGAAACAGGAGTCTTCATAGCTTTGTCCTGATCAGCGAGACATTCTTCTCTTGCCAAGAATGCAACAATATCAAGGGAATTAAGAATACCCACAAACCTTTTTCGCCTCATATCGGCATTCTCAATCAAGCTCTTTTGAGATCTCGTCTTCCACACTGGTATACCACATTCTGTAGACTCCCCAATAGCCTTTATAGCAGCTTCCACTGTTTGTGTCTCCGTAAATTCCACTAGCTCCGGCTTTCCCACTGTCAGATCCCCCACCACATGGTACAAAAACACAGATGCCATTTCAACTCTAAAAGATAGATCCAAGTATCAGTAAAGGAATGATGATTAATCTCCTACAAGTCCCATAAAGGGTTTAAAATTCCCAAGATTTTTATCTGAATCTTTGATCCGGATTTCCGTGATGGAGAAAGAAAAGTTCAACTATTGCAATTTTTCAAAGTGGGTCAGAGGAAATTCCAAATCTGTTTGAAATTATCCACGTAAGGAAGGAAAGAAAGAAAGAAAGAAAGAAAGAATAGGGTCCTATAAGAGGGAATGGAGGAAGATAAGGAGAAGGTGGAAACGGGTAATGCGGAATCTAACAACAGAAGCAATACTAGAGTGAGATAAAGCTACAAGATTGGCCATGGAAAAACTGGAATCTCAACAAGGCAAAAAGCCAGGCCCATGAAAACAAGGCAAGGAGATTTTAGAAGAGGGAATTTTTAGTGGAGAGAGTGAGAGATGAGGCAAAAGGTCATCGAGATGTCTCAATAATTGAGTAATCATACAAAATTATTATTACTATTGACATATCCCAATGAAAATGGGAAAAGACAACTATGAATTTATTGCCTAGGAATTTGATTTGATGTGAGTGGATTGTAGACAAATTCATAAAGTTAACACAACAAATTCATGAGATTGTTCCATACCATAAATTCATAGACGGTTTCATTCATTCATATCTATATTTGGAGTTTATTCAAGATCTTTTGGGCTACTCAACCGATCTTAGCTTTCAACCCTAGACAAACGGATAATCTAATTTATATGGATTTTTTAAAATTTTATATGGCTTTTTAATATAAAAGCACATAGAAAAATGTCATTACTAAAAAAAGAAACTCTTTTCATTTTAATATGTTTGTCTAGTTCTGACTTGGCACAAAATTTAAAAAAAATAAAAAATTAAATCTTGTGATCTTAAATTAGAGATACGTAGAATGTATCAAAGTTCTTTTAATCTTGTTATCTTAAATATATCATACGGAAAGTTGGAATTAAAGAGTTGTCAAATAAAAAAAGAGATATTCTTTTTTAAAACGTACTTAAAAGGAATGTAAGACAAATAAATTAAAATGAAAAAGACTAGGTTACTGTAAATTCTATGTATTTGTTGACGTACATAATGCACAAAGGTGTATTTTCTATCATTATTTTCGTGACACTTACACCTTCATAACCTCCTCCATAATCTCAATAATTAATGTCATATTTAAGATCACACTCGGAACGCAGTTTGGTCACAGTCAATGAGAATAATACAACATGAACACAGGACGCATTAATATTCACAAACAAAGACGATCACCTTGTAACTACTATGCAAATAGTATAAATAGGTACATAAGATGTAATGTATGATATACTTTTTTTTTTGACAACCTGATGTATGATATACTTTGAGAAGAAAAAAGAGAAAAGACATCAAAATCATCCTAAACTATACTTGTAACACCTTGGAATTTGATTCAGCTTTTAAACTTAGAATCTCTAAATTTTAAACTTTCCAGAGATCAAGAGCCCAAACCACAAGTCGTGGAATGGACTCGTGGAAACTGTTTGGAAGACCCCTCTTCAGGTCTGAGAACCACGAGTCGGGTTCACGAGTCGTGGATGATTCCACGGGTCGTGAAACCAACTCGTAAAAATCAGACTGAGGCTCAGATTTTCCCAGTGAACTAGGAGAGATTCCTACAACTCGTGAATGGTTCTACGAGCCGTACTGTTGAGTCGTGGACAGTTATCCGCAACTTGAATTTTGGGTTAGAAACCACGAGAAGAAACCACGAGTCGTGGTTGGGTCTACGGGTCATAGACTCCACTCGTGGAACCTGAAGCCGAGTTTTAAAGTCAGTTTTTTTCTAAATTAAGTCTCTGGGTTATTTTAGTAATTACCCACTCCTTTAACTCCTAAGTGGGGTCGTTTTGAACTCTTTCAGTAGGGTTTCACCCCTAATTAGCCTAAGTCTTCTCCAAACTCTCATTCATCTTCCCAAAAGTGGAAAGGGTCTCTCAAGCTTCAAGCTCCAAGTTCCAAATCTCCATTCTTCTTCATCCTTGATATAGAAAGCTTCAATTCAGGTATATGGGTATTCAATAAGGGATTCCTTTCACCCTTATGCCCAAAATCCCAAATTTTTACTTTGATTTGTGAATTTTTGAATTTAGGTTTCTTACCCAAATTGGGGGGAAAGTTATGTATTTGGTTTTAAAGTATCAATTCATGGTTTCTCATTCATTACCCATGTTTCACGACCCGATTTCTCAAGTCATGATGGCACCTACAATCCCAGTAGGCGAACCAATTCCCGTAGCCCAGAACGGTTAGTAATGGGCTACTACTAACCAAAACGCACCAGCAAGCAGAAATAAGCGAAAGCAAAACTCGAATATAAATACATAAAGGAAACTACACCAACCCCAAGACTTGGTATCAATAGTACAGAAGCTTCTAATAGGATACAAGTGCTAGTAGTAACAAAATACAACATAATTGCCTCCGAAAGTACAAGGAGCAATAGTACAATAGATGAGATGTAGACAAGCCCCGACCGTCAGGCGCTCACCCTAGTCTCAAAGATCCAAAAGCTGCACGAGTCTCCAACGTGATCAACGGCGAAAGCTCAGCTAATATCTGCACAAAAATTGAGATCCCTTAAGTATTTTCAAAAGCCCATATGATTGAGAATGAATTCTAGCATGATTTCATTAAATTGCATATTTTCAAGTAAAATTGTATGCAAGTAAAATTGGCATGTTTAGATAACATGGCCTCAAGTTTTATGAAATTGCATGCCAAATTCTTCAAGCTGTGAATTTAGAAAGAAAACTATGTTTTGAATTATGGCTATGCTAAGCTTTAAGACTTATGATTTGAGATTAGTATGACATCAGATATGTCCTTATACTTTTCTAATAGTTTTGACATTAGATATGTCACAATTATATTATGAGCTATATATATATTTTGGGAGTAGTATTTAGCACCGAGTGGATAGGGTGAGCGCACCCTTAGTTCTAGAACTACGTGCCCCTGTAGGTTGATTAGCCCCTCAGTTGGGCATTAGAACTAGTGATCACGCCAAGCTATGTCTTTATAACCTGATGAGGTATATTGGGTCCTCTCGATGGGGCGGATACATCAGATTCCATGTAGCTCACATGGTCTATGTCGGTTAGAGAACCTCCCACAAAAGTAGTTTCAAGCTTTTAAATGTATTGACTTTTTGCCTTCAGATTTTAGTACTTCTACTATTACTTATGGTTTTCAATTATATCTGGTTTATGATATTGCATTGAGTCCTTTACATTGCAGTTTTATCATTATGTCATTACTTCAGTTTTAAGCATATCCAGCATGTTTTACTTCAGATTTTGCATATCTCACATATTCAGTACATCTTATAGTACTGAAGCATATTCTTGCGCTGCATCCTTGATGATGCAGATTCAGGTTCGGGTTCTCAGATTCGTGGATAGAGGTTAGCAGGTGTCCCAACTTCAAGTGGTGAGTCCTCATCTATCGAGGACTAGTATCAGTTCATCTTCTTCTATGGTTTTCTTCTTAGTACTTGGAGTTAGCTGAGGTCTTATCCCAGCAACTCATTATTCAGTTTAGAGGCTTTTCAGACATAGTTAGAGATTCTGTATTTGAGGCTTCAGATTCTATTATGTTTATACCTTGATCTATTGATGACTCAGTTTGCTTATCTCTTCAGTTTAATGCTTCCGCTAAGTTTATCTATGTTTGCCTAAGTCATGCTAAGACCAAGGGTTAACTTGAAACCACCTATGGTTCCAAGTCCCATGTTATGTATAGGGGGTAGCCTCGGGGCATGATAAACTTGGTATTAGAATATCAGGTTCAAGAGTCCTAGGGTGTCTGAAAGTCGCATTGAGTAGAATCTCTTTTATGTGTGAAGCGTGCCACACTTATGAGAGGAAAGCTACGAGATATCTTAGGAAAAACTTCACTTCTTTCATGATCAATATCGTGCGATAGAGTTTAACTCTATTACTCCTCTAACCCAATACTTATGCATTTCATATTATGCCTCCTTGTCGTACCATGCCTTGCAGAGTCATTTGAAATGTTGATCCTCCAATTCCACCCGAGGTCACAAATGTGGAGTTCAGAAACGTCATTCATATGCTAGCTCAGACTATGGCCGCTCAAGTCAATCGATAGGAACCTGTTCCCGCTATACCTCTTGGTGGGATAGTCGCTGCTAGAGTTTGAGACTTCATCCGTATGAACCCACCCGAGTTTTGGGGTTCTAAGGTTGGTGAAGACCCGCAAAATTTCATGGATGAGGTGAAGAAGATTTTGGATGTAATGCAAATTATTGGTGTTGATGGAGTGGAGCTAGCTTCCTATCAGCTCAAGGATATAACTTAAATTTGGTATGCTCAGTGGAAGGATACTAGGGGTAGGGACGTGGTCCCTATGACTTGAGAGTGCTTTGAGAGGGCTTTTCTTGATCGGTTCTTCCCTAGGGAGTTGAGGGAGGCTAAGGCCAAAGAGTTCATGAATTTGAGATAAGGCTCTATGTCGGTTCAGGAATATAGATTGAAGTTCACCCAGCTTTCTAGGTATGTTCCTTCTATGGTGGTCGATCCGAGGGATCAGATGAGCTAGTTCATTTATGAGGTGTCAGATTTGGTGAAGAAGGACTGTAGGTCCGCTATGCTTTTGGGTGACATGGATATTTCTAGACTTATTATCATTCTCACCAGATTGAGGGAGATAAGTTGAGGGAAATGGCAAGAGAGAACAAGAGGGTCAGATCAAAGAGTTCGGGTTTTAGCCATCAGAGGTCCGTAGGCAGACACCGTTCTTCATTTTAGAAGAGGTTATCAGGACCCGTGCATTCTTCATGTAGTGATCCTACTCAGGCTCCCAGGCCTCATCATGATCAGACAAGTAGAGGATCAGGTTCTTATTCGTATGGGAGTATTGCAAAGGGGACTCCTTACCCTACTTGCAACAAATGTGGTAGAAGTCACCCCAATGAGTGTTTAGCTGGTAGAGAGGGGTGTTTTGGGTGTGGTCAGGTTAGACACTGGATTAAGGATTGCCCTTCAGCTAAGAAGAGACATGGAGGTGATAGGATTCAGTCTCCTCCAGCAGCCCCAGGAGGTCGACCAGCCCAGCAGCGCATTGCTTCTAGTTCAGGTGGTGGGCAGCGCCAAAACCGCCTTTATGCCATGTCGTCTTGCTAGGACCAGGAGAGCTACGGGAGGGTGTCACTGGTATGTTGAAAGTCTTCTCTTTTGATATTTATGCTTTATTGGACCCAAGAGATTCCTTATCCTTTGTGACCCCTTATGTTGCTTGCAAGTTCGAAGTTTGTCTTGAACAACTCTTAGAACCCTTTTGTATTTCTATCCTGTTGGTGAGTCAGTCCTATCCAAAATAATTTACTAAAATTGCCCTATCTTAGTCCTTCGTAGAGTCACTTCAGCTGATCTAGTAGAGTTGAAGATGATTGATTTTGATGTTATTCTGGGTATGGATTGGTTGTATGCATGTTATGCCTTAGTTGATTGTCATACTCGAGTTGTCAGTTTCAAGTATCCAAATGAACCTGTCTTAGAGTGGCAAGGTAGTCCTCCATCCTCAAAGGGTCATTTCATATCTTATCTCAAGGCTAGGAAGATAATTTCTAAGGGTTATGTCTATCATATAGTTCAGGTTATGGACATAGAGTCCAAAACTCCAACTCTCTAGTTAGTTCCTGTTGTAAATGAGTTTCTCAAAGTGTTTCCCGAGGACTTGCCCGGAGTCCCTCCCGAGTGGGAGATCGATTTTGGGATAGATCTTCTTCCTGATATGCATCCTATCTCCATCCCTCCCTATAGAATGGCTTCAGCGGAGCATAAGGAATTGAAAGAGCAGTTAAAGGACCTTCTTGATAAGTGTTTTATCAGACGTAGCATCTCTCCATGGGGTGCTCCAGTTTTATTCGTGTGAAAGAAAGACGGTTCTCTCAGAATATGTATCAACTACCGTCAGTTAAACAAGGTCAAAATCAAGAATAAGTATCCAATTCCTAAGATTGATGACTTGTTTGATCAGCTTCAGGGTGCCAGTTATTTCTCCAAGATCGACCTTAGATCCGGTTACCATCAGCTCAGAGTTAGAGAGTGTGACATTCCAAAGACAACCTTCAGAACTCAGTATGGTCATTATGAATTTGTGGTTATGTCTTTTGGACTAACGAATGCTCCTACAACCTTTATGGACTTGATTAACCGTGTGTTCAAACAGTATTTGGATATGTTTGTGATTGTTTTCATTGATGCGATTCTTATCTACTCTCGGAGTAAGGAGGAATATGTGGACCATTTGAGAGTTGCGTTGCAAACTCTCAAGGATCGGCAGTTATTTTCTAAGTTCAGTAAGTGTTAGTTTTGGATACAGTCTGTTGCTTTTCTAGGTCATATTGTGACTAGAGATAGTATTCGAGTTGATTCACAGAAAATAGAGGCAGTAAAGAATTGGCCTAGACCCACCTCCCCATATGATATTATGAACTTTTTGGGTTTGGCTGGTTACTACAGGAGATTTGTGGAAGGGTTCTCTTCCATAGCTTCCCTATTGACCAAGTTGAATCAGAAGAAGGTAAAATTTCAGTAGTCTTATCTATGTGAGAAGAACTTTCAGGAATTGAAGACTAGGTTGATGACAACTCCAATTTTGGCTCTACCCGAGGGCTTAGATGACTTTGTTGTGTATTGTGATGCTTCTAGGTATTGATTTTGATTGTGTTTTGATGCAGCGTGGTAGGGTGATCGCTTATGCTTCCAGAAAACTTAAGATTCATGAGAAGAACTACCCCACTCATGATCTTGAGTTAGCGGCCTTGGTTTTTGCTTCACAGATTTGGAGACACTACTTGTATGGTGTTCACGTGGATGTATTCACCGATCATAAGAGTCTTCAATATGTGTTCACTCAAAAGGAACTGAATCTTCGTCAAAGGAGATGGCTTAAACTTCATAAGGATTATGATATGAGTGTGCTTTACCATCCGGGTAAGGCCAATGTAGTGGCGGATGCACTGAGTAGATTGTCTATGGGTAGTATGTCTTTGGTTGAGGACGGAAGGAAGGAATTGGCCAAGGATGTTCATAGACTTTCTCGATTATGAGTTCACGTTATGGATTCGACGGATGGTGGTGTTATCATTTAGAACAGTTCCAAATCATCTTTGGTAGCTGAGGTGAAAGAAAAGCAAGACAATGATCCTATTTTGCATCAGTTGAAAGGTGCAGTCCATCAGCAGAGGGTTGAGGTTTTCTTTCAAGGGGGAGATGGTGTACTTTGATATTAGGGCCGATTGTGTGTTCCTAACATAGATAGGTTGAGACAGCGGATCTTGATAGAGGCTCATAGCTCCAGGTATTCTATTCATCCCGGTGCTACCAAGATGTACTGTGACCTATGGGAAGTCTATTGGTGGAATGGCATGAAAATGGACATAGCAGATTTTGTGGATAAGTGTCCCAATTGTCAACTAGTGAAGATAGAGCATCAGCGACCGAGTGGTATGACTCAGGATATTGATCTTCCTACTTGGAAGTGGGAAGCGATCAATATGGATTTCATTACAGGCTTGTCTCGTACTCGTAGATAGCATGATTCTATTCGGGTGATAGTCGACAGGATGACTAAGTCATCCCACTTCTTGGCTGTCAAGACTACATATTCATCAGAGGATTATGCCAGACTTTACATTCGTGAGATAGTCAGGTTGCATGGAGTTCCATTGTCTATCATTTCGGATAGGGGTACCCAGTTTACAACCTAGTTTTGGAGATCGTTTCAGAAAGGTCTTGGTACTCAGGTTAAGCTTAGCACAATTATTTACCCACAGATGGATGGCCAGGCAGAGCGTACTATTTATACTCTATAGGACATGTTAAGAGCTTGTGTGTTTGATTTCAAAGGTAATTGGGATGATCACTTACCTCTTATTGAGTTTGCCTACAACAACAACTTTCATTCTAGCATCCAGATGGCTTCTTATGAGGCATTTTATGATCGGAGATGTAGATCTCATATTAGTTGGTTTGAGGTAGGTGAGGCAGCTTTGATTGGTCCAGATTCAGTTCATGAGACTATAGAGAAAGTTCAGATCATTAGGGAAAGGTTGAATACTGCTCATAGTTGACAGAAATCATATGCGGATATGAGGAGAAGAGAGTTGGAGTTTGAGGTTGATGATTGGGCATTTCTGAAGGTGTCACCCATGAAGGGTGTGATGAGGTTTGGTAAGAAAGAGAAACTTAGTTCCCTCTATGTAGGTCCCTACAAGATTCTGAGGAGAGTTGGTAGTGTTGCTTATGAATTGGAGTTGCCAGCCGATCTAGAAGTGGTGCACTCGGTTTTTCATGTTTCATTATTGAAGAAGTGTGTTGGCTATCCGACCTTGATTGTACCTTTAGAGGATGTGGGTATGAATGATAATCTCACTTATGAGGAAGTTCTCGTGAAGATTCTTGATCATCAAATTCGGAGGTTGAGGAACAAAGAAGTCGCTTCGGTGAAGGTCCTTTGGAGGAATCAACTAGTTGGGGGAGCTACTTGGGAAGCAGAAGCCACCATGAAAGCCAAGTACCCTCACCTATTTCCTTTCGATCCGGTTTCAGCATGAGGTAATAGTTTTCTCCTAAAATTTGTCCCTCCGATCCAAATCCATTAGCTTCTCTCATGATACTAGCATGCATTCATGTTTTCTGAAGTTAGTTCAGTCATGTTTTAAGATAAAAAGTCAGTTTTCATGTTTTATTGGTTAGTTGGGCTATTTTCTCTCCAGTTTTCCTTACTTAGTCTTCATTCGAGGATGAATAATCCCAAGGGAGAGATATTGTAAAGTCATCATGTGCCTAGTATGGCTAGAATATATCTTTAGGCGCTAAGTATCGCCATAATATATCTAAAGGCCCGCATAAGTGGTCATACTATAGTTGACATTGTGGATATCACAACCCCCTTCCCCCAGAAGTGGCCATATTACAGTTGATTTGAAATTTCTAATATATGTGATTAGGCTCGAACCTAGTGAATTTGGTTGTACCTAGGTATAAGGTTCAAGGTTGGAGTATGAGGAATGTGTTGGATGTGAATTAAGTTCACAGGGGAACTTTAGGACAAAGTTGAGTTGAAAGCTTCTCCACCAATAAGTTTCTGTATAATCTTATTCAAGGTTGAACTTTTAACAAGTATAGCTCCTAGAGAATGAAGAATTATGTGGTGCATTACCTACCAAACTAAAGTCTACGAGTCTAATTTACATTGCATTAAACTATTTTTTATATGTGCCTTCCTACAATGAATTATGATCATTTTACAAACGGTATCATAGCAGTCCTCTGGAGGTCTTTAGGAAAGTTTTGCGGCCAGAATGTTCATTTTGCTACTCGTAGAATTGTTCTATTATCCGCAAAATGGACCATAGAGTAGGTCGCAGAACAGGATTGAATGAAACCAAAAGTTTGTCAATGTCCCATACAAACTATCAATTTCTTCAATGAGAATGCAGACTACATTATTGGTCTGCAATTGCAGAATGGGCCGATAGGTGTCTATAAATGCTCGTATTCCTAAATATTTCATTCTATTTTTCACCCCCAATATCCCTAGGATGATTTTCTCTCCTCTCATCAACCCCGAACACTAAGGTATGTTCCTCCAGTGTATGTCTATGTGTTTTAAGCACTCCTAACCTATAATTATGAATTCCTAACAAGAATCTACACTACAATCCTAAGGTTTTCAAGAAAAACCCTATCTCAAGGTTCAAAAGTGGAAATTGAGCATTCTTTCTCAAAGTTAGAGTTTTTCTCCAATTGCTTATGTAATGACCCTTCCGGTCATCCCCCATATTTTTGCTTTCTTTGTACTGTTAGAGCTTGTCTGTAGTGACCCCTAGTCATTTATGACTTGCAAGGACTGATGGTTCGGTGCCCCGGTCATTCGTTTGGTCTTTATGGACGTTTTCTTGCTTTAGAGCTTAAACTTAGGAAATTATTGACTTTGGTCAACATTCTTGGTAAACATGCTTGGAATCAAATTCCGACAATTTTGTTAGCTTTGGAGCATGGATTTTGGTCTAGTTGGACCCTTGGCCGGAGTCTGGGAGCTTCTGGTTTGGTTTATTCTTGCTTTTTGTGTTTTCTAACTAGTAGGAGTTGAAAATTTGGGTCTGGTCAACTATCAATGATCGGGGAATCAAATTTGAAATCCGACAGTTCCATCAGCTCCGCAATGATGATTTTGGGTTAAGTAGGTGGTTGGTTTGGGTCCCGAGTGAACCGGGCTTATTTTGGGTGTTTGGTTAGAAATTGCAAGTGTATAATTGGGTCAATATTCCTTTGAAAAGACCTTGTATGGAAGTTTTGTCGATTCTATTTAGTCTAAAATGTCATTTCCACTCTAGTTGCGTATTTGTTTTGCGTGTATCAGGTTTCGATTATACCTGGAAGCCACATGGGAGTGTTTAAAAAATTGCAGATTTTCTGCAGCTGAGCAGTGCTCAGCACGATCGCGCATGGTCACCACGATCGTGCTGTTGGCATTTTCCCTCTCTAGCACCAACAACGTCGGGGCACCACGATCGCACAGGTGCCCTGTTCCTTCTTCAGCGGGATCACGCTAGTGCATTGTACCTCCTTTATCGTGATCGTGCTAGGCCAGTGCGATAGCGCTAGTCTGCAACCTGCAATAGAAATAGCCTTCTCCTCAAATTTTCAGCCATCTTCTCTCATTTCCTCTCACTATAAAACACTCCCCCTCTCCCGAAAGTTGCTCCAAATCGGTTCCTAGCTACGGGGATTTATCTATTGGAGGATTCTATCGCTTCCTCCCTCGTTTTGGTAAGTCTTCTTCCCCAATCTCTTCTCTTCCATGGCCTAAAACCTCCATTAAAGCTTCTTATTCTAACTTGGGGTTGTTTCTTGGATTGTAGTTGCTTGATTGGGGCCGCTTGTTTGTGGAGACGTGTACTCCACCTTGTAGACCTTGTTCCCTCCCTCTGTGGTACATAATTCCCCACCTTTGTTCTTAATTTTGCAAAGTTTTTGCATGATTTCCCTCTTTTTTCTTTTTTTTAAGAACAAAAAATGAGCGTCAAAGCTGGGGTTCGAACTCGAGTCTCGGGCGTCAGCAATTTGAACCCACTTTGCCACTAGGCTGAACGTTGGGCTTTATTTCCCTCTTCTTCTCCGGGCTATTTTAGGCCTTTTCTTTACTCAAATTCTGCCCAATTTTCGGGCATGTATTCTTGGCAAGGTTGGAAACCTCATAGTAATTCTCATTTCTGGTTTTGGATTGTGGGTCCTACAGTCTCGTTTTTGACTCAAATTTTGACTTGGGTACACTTTTAGCAATATGGGTGTCGTTAGCTTCATTTTAATGCATAAATTATGTTTGTAATAGTTTGACTCTTGTTTGGAGCTTCTCGGAGCTTCTCAGGCTTGGATAATATCATTTCCAGCACCTTATCATTGAACGACAGGTAGGTTACGATTTCCCTACTTTAGACTTTGCCTATACAAGCTATAATTGCATTATGTAGCATCTTTGGATTGAGTTTATTAGTTTGGCACCCCAGACCTTGTCCGCTTTTTTTTGTCTGGCTTATTTTTTACGTTCATTTTAGTATTTGATCTTATTGTGTAGTATCACCCCTTGGGGTCCTGTGTGGCCCTGTAATTGCTCTGGACCATAGATAGTGGGTTATTTAGGAATGCATGTGAGTCCCGAGAATTGGATTACGATTATGGAATTTGTTATCTATGTTGTAGAGCAGATTGAGCCTGTACAGGGCAGATAGGTTGTTTGTGATCCATTGGGCTATTGATTGTTGTGATCATATCCTCATTGTCATGCGAAAGGGGTTTTCTGCATTGATTTTTACTACTATTGAGATTGGGGGCCTATTTATCACCGGCTTTTCTAAATTAGCATGGTTTGAGGGCCCATTTTCTGTATAAATGACTATAAATAGATTAAAACTGTTTTATGGATCTTCTTAGAGTAAAAGAGATTTTTTAAATGGTTTTTACATTGATTCTAGACTCGGCTAGGCTGGAGTGCTAGACATGATTTACTTTTGATTTCAAATTGATACTAGACTCGGCTGGGTCGGAGTGCTAGGCATGATTTACTATTGATTTTGATACTATAGTAGGCTCGTCCGAGCTGGAGCGCTAGACTTGACTTTCTCCACTGATTTTAGACCCGGTTCGAGTCCAGGCACTTTTATGAAGATATTGAGAGTTGTATGTGGTCATGGAGACCTCCATGGAACTTGCTGATCCAGATTAGGGGCTGCCATGTGTCCTACCTGTTGGGCCTACGAGCGCTGGAGGAAGTGTATATGGTACCACAGACGCTTCTAAGCATATCATACAATGTCATGCATTTTTTGTTCTGTTCTACCCTTGTTTGCAGTTTGTTAAGTGTACGATCTGGTAGTATGGGATGTCGGAGGGTTTTTCTTACTTATATGTGTTACTCGGGTGTATGAGCGCCCGTTGGGACTGTAGGTAGATTAGTTTACTTACTCCTGATGTAATGCATGTTTATAGCATAGCTACTTGTGGTTTATTGGTGGATCATCCTTACCTTGTTAGTTGTAGTCTTAGCATATCTATATTCAATGGCTTTTTTCCTTCTTTCCCTTTTATTTGAGTACCGGTATGCCGCCATTCTTCTTAAACTCTCTCTTTATGTATTGACATTGCAAGGATCCAGGTGCGTTCTCCTTTCCTTCACCTGTGTTCTGTGTTATATATATATATATATATATATATATCTTCTGTGGCTAGCATAGTGTGCTTGTATTCCCTTGGTATTCTATCTGTGCTAGTTTCCGTGTGCTTTCCTCTTGTTTCTGTTACTATTTTCTTCTTATCGGCTTTATATTGCTTTTATATCTTATATGTGCTCAGTCAGCCTATGATGCCTACTGGGTACCCATTTCTTTGCAATTGATGCTTATACTACACTTCTGCATCTTCCTGATGCAGATTCTAGTGTGAACTCTTGCCGTTGATAGCGCGCAGACTCATGCAGCTATCCAGATATCCGAGACTGAGAGTGATCTCCTGGAGACCAAGGCTTAGCTTTTATCTTCTTTTTTGTACCATGTACTCTTTTGTTATTCAGAGTCAGATGTATATTTATGCTTTTGTACCCTCTTATTCTGTATTTCATACTGGCTTCTGTATTGTGATACCAGGTCATGGGATGGCTTAGTTTTCCTATATATACATATTCCAGTTGATATGTTTCTTTACTTCTATCTCTTGCTTCGGCTTATATATTGCTTCTTCCGCGTGCTTATTTAGATAGTAGCCCATCACTAACCATTCCAGGCTACATGGGTTTATACGCCTACAGGGGAGTTGTAGGTTCTTTCATGACCTGAGAAATTGGGTCGTGACAGCTTGTTATCTGAGTCTAGGTTCACCGGTGTAATCGGCATGGAAGCCAATGTCTAGTAGAGTCCTGTAGATCAGGGAGGAGACATTCGTACTCAATCTTGGGGAGGCTACAGTGGCATTTTAGGAAACATGGATATTTTCTTGATTCTCTATCGTGCGTCTTATCCTAGATAGTTTTCTGGAGTCTCATTTGTTCTAGTTCACTCTTTCGCAGATGACTCTTACGAGGTCTTCGGTAGCAGACGAGGGCAAGCCTTCTACTCAAGCTAGGGGCTGGGTTGGTCATAGAGGTAGAGGTCGGGCATGTGCTTGAGAAGCAACACCAGCTAGAGCTTCTGGGGTTGATTTTGAGCCTGAGTTATTCCCAGAGCAGCAACCCATGGACCAGGGGACAGCCCAGGTTCCACCAGGGCCAGTAGCAGCTTCTGTGCCAGCATCAGCCCCAGCTCCCTCGTCAGGTATTTGGGGTTTGCTTCTGTAATTACTTAATATGATTGGGGATCAGCCTTCAGATGTAGCTCAGACATCCCCTTAGAGGGAAGCCCTGGGTGCTCAGAGTTTAGAAGCTCAACCTGCTACTACGGCTCCCTGTATTGAGGTTCTTCCAGTACCTACAATTTCTCAGCCTCTAACTCCTTACCCAGTTATGACAGAGTCGGAGAAGAAGGCATTGGGAAGGTTTCTGAAACTATCTTCGCCGACATTCTCCGGCTCTCCTGGTCACGATACGTATGATTTCATTTCTACTTGTGAGGATATGCTACATCATCTGGGGTTATTGGAGACTCATGGGGTTGGTTATACTACTTATCAGCTGGAGGGCTCAGCTAAGCTATGGTGGAGGGCCCAGGTAGCTTGTAGACCATCAAAATCTCCTCAGTTGACTTGGAAAGAGTTTTATGAGGCCTTTGTGGATAAGTTCTTACCTCAGAATGATCGTGAGCATCGTAGAGAGCAGTTCACCAGACTGATGCAGGGATCTATGTCCGTATCTGAGTATAAGACCCATTTTCACCAGTTGGCTCCATTTGGGGCTATGATCATTCTCACAGAGCTAGACAGAGTTCACCAGTTTGTTTTGGGGTTGAGGATGAGCTTAGACAGACTGCGGAGATACTAGTTGCTAGTGGGCAACCCTTTTAGGCCATAACAGGTCATGTGTGCACCATGGAGGATTTGCACCATCATGATTTGGGGGCCAGAGATAAGAGGCCACGCCATTAGGGCAGTTTCAGTGGTTACCATTTCAGTGGTAAAGGTTCAGGCTAGTGAGGCCGAGGGTATCAGCCACAGCAGTATCAGAGTCAGTCTAGCTGGCCAGTCAGGCATCACTTCAGGCTTCAAGTGGGCCTCAGTTTGAGCAGGGTTAGAGCAGTCAACATGGTTACTGTGGCCAGTCTTCGAGGGGTACAACTTTTGGGGCATCAGGTCATGGTGGCCACACCGGTTCAACTAGTTTGTCTCGGTAGGGTAGGCTATCAGGGCCTTGCTATGAGTGTGGTGTCATTGGTTATTATGCCAAAGAGTGCCCCCAGTAGGGTACAGTTCAGCCAATCGCTCAGTCAGCTCAGCCATTGAGAGCAGTGCAACCACGGGTTAGTGAAGGTGGTATTCAAGGTAGAGGTGGTGCCCAGCATAGCAGGATAGGTAGTAGGGATGTCGGTTGGTCAGGTGGTGGTCAGTGTTAGTTTTATGTGGTCCTTAGTAGACCAGGGGGAAGAGGCCCCAAATACGGTGATCACATGTACAATTTCTGTATGCCACCAGTCAGCTTTAGCTTTGTTTGATCCTAGTTCTACATGCTCGTATGTTTTTGCCTACTTTTTTCCTTGTTTGGGGTTGGCTAGTGAGCCATTATCTGTTCCTCTATCTGTTTCTACCCCAGTAGGTGATTCTTTAATAGTGGATTAGATTGTGAGATCCTATTTGATTGCGGTTGTTGATATTGAGACTTGGGCTGACTTGCTGATATTAGACATATTAGATTTTGATGTGATTCTGGGCATGGACTAGTTATCTCCTCATCGAACAATTTTGGATTGTTATGCCAAGACCATTACCATAGTCGTGCCTGGCGTATCCCCGGTTGTGTGGTAGGGTTCTGTTAGCCACGCGCTATCTGGCATCATTTCTTGCCTTCATGCTAGGAAGTTGATTTCCCATGGCTGTTTGGCCAACCTAGCATATGTCCAAGATGCTAGCGCTGACATTTCTTCTCCTGACTCGGTTCCTGTGGTTAGAGATTTTTTAGATGTGTTTTTGACTGACCTACCAGGCTTTCCACCTGAGTGTGATATTGACTTTGCTATTAAGTTAGAGCTGCACACTAGGCTTATTTTTATTACTCCGTATCGTATGGCTCCAACTGAGTCGAGGGAGCTTAAGGATTAGCTCTAGGACATGTTAGCTAAGGGTTTAATTAGGCCGAGTGTGTCTCCTTGGGGTGCTCCAGTTTTATTTGTGAAGAAGAAAGATGAGTCGATGCGGCTGTATATTGATTATCGGCAGCTGAATAAGGTGACTGTGAAGAATCGGTATCCGATGCCGCGTATAGATGACTTATTTGGTCATTTTTGGGGTTCAACCATATTTTCTTATATAGATTTGAGGTCAGGCTACCATCATTTGAGGATTAGGGCAGAGGACATCCTTAAGACAACATTTAGGACACGTTATGGCCACTATGAGTTCCTGGTGATGTCTTTTGAGTTGACTAATGCCCCTGCAGATTTCATGGACTTGATGCAAAGGGTACTCAGGCCATACTTGGATTCATTTGTGATAGTCTTCATCGATGACATCTTGATATACTTGTGGAGTAGAGATGAGCATGAGCAGCACTTGAGGATTATACTCCAGACTTTGAGAGATCATCGGTTTTATGCCAAGTTCTCAAAGTGCGAGTCTTGGCTTGACTCAGTAGCATTCCTAGGTTACGTGGTGTCTAAGAATGGGATTAGAGTGGACCCGGGGAAGATTTTAGTCTTTCATGATTGGTCGAGGCCTACTACTCCTACCGAGGTTCATAGCTTTATTCGGTCAGCAAGATACTACAGTCGATTTGTTGATGGGTTTTCTTCCATAGCATCACCTTTAACTAGGATGAATAGGCCAAGCTCCAAGATCCAAGCTAAGGATCTCCATCTTCAAGTCTCCATCCCTCAAGATTCTAGCTTAGAACTCTTTAATTCTGTTATGTTTTGTTGTAGAAGTTCTTCAAGTTGCAGCTCCTAGATATGCTAGGAAAGAGAGGAGAAGTCTTGGATAGTGTAAGATACAAGAAACCATAAGGTGACCATAGTTATAAGTTTTGATATTTTGATAAAATACATACGGGCTTTTGATTGTACGCGAATAGTGATCCCATTGGTTAAGAGCTCAAGGTTAGTTGGTTTTCATGATAAGAAGGAGCGTTATTCTTAGGGGGTAACTGTAGATACAAGAGATTTAGTCGAGATAGGATTGAACATGGTTGAAGACGGTAGTCAGACTCAGACCTTAGTATCTATAGGTATGCTGGTAAAATATTTAGTTACAAATGGTAAGTGTGCTATTCAGAGAAGTTAGTGTAGTTAAAAAGGTGTTCTTAAGCTTAAAAGTTATCAGCTGTGTTGTTTAGGCGGGAATAGTCTTGTTTTTACTCCCTGCCCAGGGTTCTTATATCATATTAGTTCAAGCCTACCGGTAATCATATCTAAGGCCAGAAGACCCTACGTTCAGCTAAGTCCATGGTAGTAAGTTCAGTTTAGAAAAGAATAGTTTTCTCGTATAGCTACTCCTCTCAGTTTGATATTTCATTCAGTTGGCTATGATCCCTAAGAATGTCTTCGATCGCTACAAGTTTCAGCCGAGTCCTTACTCTTAATCTAGACCAGTTATCATGTTAGATATTTATTTTCATGTCCCATCAGTTATACTTATGCTCTCAGTATGCATATATGTTCCATGAATCCATCTCAATTTATATTTCAGGCAAAAATCTGTTACCATGAAATACTTCAGCTATTAGAAATCCGTTGATAGTATTTCAACCCTTTCCCCCTCCAATCTCAACTTAGTAGTCTTCATTCAAGGAAGAATGATCCCAAGAGGGAGATATTGTAACACCCCAAGAATTCTAAGCCAAGATCTGATCCATTCTTCAATTATCGTTAGACCCGAACTAGGTGAATTTTCTATGAATATAAGTATTAAGATCAGTTCCTAAGTTTTGAAGGAGTATTATATGTGAATCAAAGTTATAAAGGACCCCTAGCTCAAAGTTAATTTAGAAGCCCTTCTACGGATTTAGTTTTTATGTAAGTTCTAACTAGGGTCAACTTCAAACAATCATAACTCCTAGAATATAAAATGTTAGGTGTCGTAGTGCCCACCAATAATACAAGTTCAGAGTAAACCGTTATGGGCATTTTAGTGAAGCACTATCAGCTGTCAAAAATCCGACAGCCTGGTCGACAGGAGTGGCAAATTCTGACGGGCGTCCCAGACGCCCGTGGTGACCACGACGGCCCGTGGTGGCAGAGCGTGGAAATTAGCCAGTGATCCTGTTTGACCCCCGTGAAGCCCACGATTGGGTCCGATGGACCGTGGGTGCCATGATGTCCCATGGGAAGCCCTGTCCGACGACCTTTCTATACTTTTTTTCAACATTTAAGTTGGGGGTAGTTTTGTCCTTTCCTTACCTCAGGTCTTTCCCCTTATATTTTAATTACCTAAAAGGGGTTATTCCTCATAAGAACATCAATCTATCTCTAATGAATTCCCTCAAGACCCTAAGGCAAGATACCTAGGGTTTCAAGCAAGCAAGATCATAGAAGCTGAAGCAAGAAAATCTCTTAAGAGTTCTCTTTCAGATTTCTTCTCCAAGTCTCCACCTCCAACCTTAGGGAATCTTCTCCAAGATTCATCCCTAAGGATATAGCAAGAAGTTCTTCAAGTTTCAGGTATGTGGGTATTCAACATGGGTTCCTATCACCCTTGTGCCCAAAACCTCAGCCTTCTAAATTGATTTTTATGAATTGCTAAATTAGGGTTCTCACCTAAAATTTGGAAAAACTTATGGGTTCAGTTTTAAAACATCAATCCATGGTCTCTCATAATTTATCTATGATTTATTTGAGTTTCCTTAATCAATTTCACAAGCCCATGCATGAAGAGTGAATTCTAGTATTCTTTCATTAAATTGCATCTTTTAAAGTAAAGGTTTGGCATGTTTAGATAACATGGCCTCTAGTATGATGAAATTGCATTCTTACTTCTTCAAGTTATGAATTTATAAAGAAAAGTGTATTTTGAATCGTGGCTATTTTAGGTCCTAAGACTTGTGATTTTGTATTTCATGACATCAGATATGCCTGTATGCTTTCAAACAGATTTGACATCAGATATGTCTTTATCCCTTCAAACAGACTTGACATCATATACGTCACTAGTTATGATCAGTTTTGACATCAGATATGCCCCAGTATTATATGAGCTATATGTGTGTTTTGGGAGTAGTATTTAGCACCGAGTTGGATAGGGTGAAAGTACCCTTAGTCCCAGAACTACGTGCTCCCGTAGGTTTATAAGTTCCTTGTGTTAGGCATCAGATTAGTGATCACACCACAATCATGCCTCTATACCCTGACAAGGTATATTGGGTCCTCTCGATGGGGCATATAAATCGTATTCCATGTATCTCACATGGTCTACGTCGGTTAGAGAACCTCCCACATAAATGATTTTCAAGTTTTAAGTGCATTGACTCTTTGCTTTCAGATTTTAGTCTTTCTACTATTACTATGGTTCTTAAGGTGTTTTCAGCTTATGATATTGCATTGAGTCATTCAATTACAAAATTTACTATCGTTACATGACTTCTGTTTTAGCTATGCTTTAAGCATGTTTTACCATGACATATGCATGATATCAGTTTTAAGCATGCTTTCAAGTATATTTTATCATGACATATGCATATATCTCATACTCAATACATTCCATAGTACTGACCGCATACCTCTTTGTGCTGCATCCTATCATGATGTAGATTCAGTAGCTCACCCCCAGATTTGATGCTAGTAGATCAACAGCACATCCAGCCAGCTTGGTAAGCCCTCCTTATTCGAGGACTTGGAGTTTAGTTTCATTTCAATATTTAGTTTGTTTATTCAGTATTTAGAGTTAGCTGGGGACTTGTCCCAGCAACTCGTCAGTAGTAGAGGTTTTCAGACATAGAGTCAGATATTCAACATAATTCAGATTGTCATCTTTAGTCTTATATTTTTATAGCAGATCAAGTTGCTCATTACTTCAGTTAAGCTTTCGTTCTTCTGCTTTGTTCAGTTTTTAAGTCATGCTAATTCCAGAGTGTTATCTTGAGATCACTTGTGATCTTGGGTCCCGTGTTACGTCTAGGGGGTAGGCTCGAGGCGTGACACTCCTGGACCAAAATATTCACCACAAGGCAAGCAATTTTACCCCACACGACTACAGTCATACAAGTAATACAATACACGTAGTTTCAAGTTTCAAGCAACAACACAATCAAATAATTGCGCACCACACATTTGCAGTCATTCAAACAACATCAATACACATAAGCACAATCTCACATCTCAAGCTTTAGCACTTAATCAAATCAGTTTCATTACCTTTTATTTGCTTCATGGATGACCGTTAGCCAATTCATCCATACTTTACATAGCCTCCCAGGCCAGATACCAATTGGAACCTTTCCGGTTCTAATTTCCCTTGCTTATCTTATTGTATCCGGAGTCCGATGACATCCTTCACTTCGTTGAGATACCAATTGGAATTGAGAGATACCAATTGGACTCAACCCATACAAGTAAGTGAATGAACCTCAAGAAAAGGAATGAAAGAAGAGATGTTTCCTAGAATGCTTCATAGTTTCCCAGAGATTAGATGTGGACGTAAACACACTAATCCACAGGACTCTATTTAACATTTTTCTCTTGTATTGGGAGACTGATAACCTGGGCTCTGATACCATTTGTCACGACCCAACTATTAGGCCGTGCATGCACCTACTCTAAGCCCCTAGATAGGCGAACCCTTACCACCCGATCCATTAGGTAATTGTGGAAAACAAAAACACAATAAATAACCTTATTTTAATACATGAAAATATTTACAATTTAATATAGAAAAACCTCATTTATAATACAAGAGCTGCTACAAGAGTAATACAGGAAAATGTAAAAGAACACAACTCCCACCATAGAAACAAGAAGTAGGAGCTGCTGGAGATTTTCATCATCGTGTACCTATGAAACATCATCAATCCTGTAACAGACTATACCCAAAAAGGTATAGCAAGAGTAGAATCAGTACAAACATACATACTGGTAGGAATCATCGGTCGACCCGAATCCACTAATACCATCATATAAGAAATCAAGGGAATGCACAATTAATTACAATACTCAACCTTCAACATTCACCTTACAAAAACCCAATATCAACCCAAGCCTGCCTATCCCTTAGACTTCCCAAGTCACCTTGTCACCTAGACTTCCCAAGTCACCTTGACACCTAGACTTCCCAAGTCACCTTAGTACCTAGACTTCCTAAGTCACACTTGTCATTACCCGACATCTATGCCCATACCCAGACTACCATTCCTTTACCCCAGTCAACCACTATGACTCAATAACCCAGAGTAAACCGTACTAATTAGTAGCCTAGACCACAACCATTGTACTGCCACCTACTAGTACAAACCGTCCCAATGACCCCTAGGGCCATACTCGACAATTAACCATATCCAACATTATAAGCTGACCATAAATCTCCTCCTTAGCTTATCAACTGCACGTAACAAGTCTAACCGACATTGACGATTCTCAGTGACAATAAATATATATCCTTCTTACATAACTCGGACCAAACAAAGATCCCTAGGACATCATTTATGCTAATTACATGCGACCTCGGTTCCCAGAAAAACCACTTTGTCACTTACACACACTAACCCGGCCCTTTAAGGACCAACTATATGCCAAATAATAATAACTCCCAGCCCTCTCAGGAATCCAACATGTGAAGAATAATAAGTAACAATTAGACCTGTAACAATACAATTCCAGACTCTTAGTCTTCCTTCAAAGCTTATCAACCACATGGAACATGTTCAACAATCATTTAACAACAAATATTTACCCTTTTATCCTTCTCAGACCAACCAAGGGTCCCTATACCAACACCTAGTGTTAACTTGCAATGCTCGGTCCACCCTAGGACCAACCCTATAATTATGTGTAACAACCCGGCCTCTCAAGGAAAAATATACACAAGCACAAATTCAGCAATCAACCCGGCCCACTCATGGAACCTTAACAAACACAGTCAATAATGCATAATTAAACCTGTACCAGGTGTGGTACCCGAGCCAACCAATATAGATACTGTACTAGGCATGGTACCCGAGTCAACTATTAGTATCCCATTCCAAGCGTGGTAGCCAAGCCAACCGTTAGTATTCCTGTATCAGGCATGGTACCCGAGCCAACCGTTAGTATTTCCGTACCAGGCGTGGTACCTGAGCCAACCAAATGTAACATGTACCAGGCATGGTACCTGAGCCAACCGAATATCACACCAAGTCCAATCAATCACAAACAATGAACCTGTCACGCTCCGAGGTTACTCCCTAGACGTAACATGGGACTTGGGACCACAAGTGCCACAAGCTAACCCTTGGCCATAGCATCCTCAAACATAACATAAAGTAAGCGGAAACACAATAGATAAAGTCAGAATAACACAAATGGAGAGTCAAGTCAAATAGGAATACAAGACCCATACGAAGATTTAAATACTGTCTATATCTGAAAAGCCTCTACTCATAACATAAAGAGTTGCTAGGACAAGACCCTAGCTAACTCAAAGTACAAAAATAAAAGCTGACACATGCTAAGAACATAACTAGTCCTCGACCTAAGAGGGCTCACCAACAGTTGACAAATAGAGTGGCCTGGAAGCTCTAGCCACGTGCCTGGGAAGGGAATCCTGAATCTGCATCATCAAAGGATGCAACGCAAGATATGCATCAGTACTATAGGATGTACCGAGTATGCGAGATATGCATAAATAATATGAAAGCTTGCTTAAAACATAATTGAAAATTGAGTTCATGCATAATCAAAGAAGTCATAAGTAAGTATCATAGTTTGAGTAATAAGCATGAGTTCGTAGTCAAAACTTCAAAATAAGATATCATAAAGCTTAACAAACTTGAAATCATTCATACGGGAGGTTCTTATAACCGACAATAGACCATGTAAGCTACATAAAATCTAACTATATAACCCTAGTTAGCAAAGATAACTTGAAGTCTGCCAAGGAATGAGTCACCATTTCCAATTATATAACCCTAGTTGGAAAAGCTGCCCTAATGCCCGCTAAGACACAGGACACCATTATCAAGATGTGAATCCACTCTCATAAGCCTATATGGCACTTTATTTCATAACCTACGCTGGCAATGTAGTTTTTGGACTTGGGTAATCGAACCCTTGTTGCTCGGTGCTAAATACTACTCCCAAAGCATGCAAATATAGCTCATAATTTCTTAGTGTCACAATCTCATGCCAAATCTTGTTCAAAAAGCATGAAAACACATCGGGCTTCATTTAATTCTCATATCATAAGTTCACGAAGCTTAACATAACCATAGTCCAAAACATGCTTTTCTTTCTAAATTCATATTTGAAGAATTAGGCATGCAATTTCATAAATTCATAAAGCCATGATATCTAATCATGCCCAATTTTACTTGAAAATATGCAATTCAATGGAATCATGCTAGAAATCAACTTTGATGCTTGGGCTTTTGAATCTAATAGAGGAATCAAGATCAAATCATAAATAAGTAATAAGAAACCATGAATTTAAACATAGAAACTGATTTCATAAGTTTTTCCCTAAATTAGATCAAAACCCTAATTTCATAGGTTCATAATTCAAAGTAAGAATTTTGGGGTTTTGGGCACAAGGGTGAGAGGAACCCATTGTTGAATACCACATACCTTGATAGGAGCTAACCCACTTGAATTAGAAAGACTTATGAGACTTGGACTTGGAGATTGAGACCTTGAGTTTGAGAGAGTTCTTTCCCTTTGTGGGAGATGAATGAGGTAATGAGAAGGGACTTAGGCTAATGAGGGTGAAAACCCTTCTAGAAGTAGCCAAAATGACATCATTTAGGAGTTAAAAAAGTGGGTAATGACTAAAATACCCTTGGTACATATTTAATAAAATCTGGAAAAATGGTTGGTTTCAGGGACCACGGGTCATTTCTACGGGTCGTCGTTTAAACCACGACCCGTGGTTCCAACTCATGGTTCTTGGCCAACTAATCAGGCTGCAGAAGCACTTCTATAGGTCAACAGGATAGACCTGTAGAATAAATGATGGATCGTCATTTGGAGTCATGGTTCCTAGGGACCTAGCTGGTCCTGGGTCAAACCACGAGTCAGGACTACGGTTCATTGTTTGGACGACGAGTCGTAAAATTGAGTCGTCATTTCAGAAGGACTTGCCAACCCTCTGATCTGAGTTCCACGAGTGGACAGGAAAGACCTGTGGTTTGAACCACGGTCCATAAAACCAACCCGTAGTTCCAGACCAGAGGCTGAATCAACCAAAGGGAATCACGGTCCCATTCCACGACCCGTGGCTCGAACCACGGTCCATGGTTTGGACCCATCATTCTTGAAACATGAATTTTTTTAAGATTTTAACTTAGATAGCTGGTTTGGTTTTCGGGGTGTTACAATATCTCCCCCTTGGGATCATTCATCCTCGAATAAAGACTAAACAAGGGAAAACTGAAGAGAAAATAACCCAAACAGCAACAGAACATGGAAATCCAAGAGTAAACATAAAAATTGAACTTTTTAACTTGAAAACATGATAAACTAACTTCGTAAAACATGGATGCATGCTAGAATCATGAGAGGAACTGGTGGAATAGAATCGGAGGGACATTCTAAGGAGAAAACTAGTACCTCAAGAAGGAACTGAATCGGAAGGAAATAAATGAGGATATTTGGCCTTCATGGCCTCTTCCGATTCCCAAGTAGTACCCTCTACAAGCTGATTCCTCCAAAGGACTTTCACCGACGCGACTTCTTTGTTCCTCAACCTCCAAATCTAATGATCAAGGATCTCAAGGGAACCTCCTCATAGGTGAGACTATCCTTCACACCTACATACTTCAAGGGAACAATCAAGGTCGAATCACCAACACACTTCTTCAACAAAGAAACATGGAAAATTGGGTGAACCGCTTCCAACTCTGTTGGCAACTCTAACTCATAAGCAACGCTACTAACTCGCCTCAAAATCCGATAAGGGCCTACAAAATGGGGACTAAGCTTTCCTTTCTTGACAAACCTTATCACACCCTTCATGGATGACACCTTTAGGAAAACCTAATCATCAACTTCAATTTCCAACTCCCTTCTCCTCATATCTGCGTAAGATTTTTATCGACTCTGAGCGGTCTTCAATCTTTCCCTAATAAGATAAACCTTCTCCATAGTCTCATGAACCATATCTAGGCCAACCAAGGCTGCCTCACCTACATCAAACCAATCAATATGAGATCTACACCTCCGGCCATAAAGTGCCTCATATGAAGCCATCTGGATGCTAGAGTGAAAGTTGTTGTTGTAGGCGAACTCGATAAGAGGTAAGTGATCATCCCAATTTCCTTTGAAGTCAATATCACAAGCTCTCAACATATCCTCCAAAGTTTGAATAGTATGCTCTGCCTGGCCGTCTGTCTGAGGGTGAAAAGCTGTGCTAAGCTTCACCTGGGTACCAAGACCTTTCTGAAATGATCTCCATAACTGAGATGTAAACTGAGGATCTCTATCAGAAATGATAGACAAGGGAACACCATGCAATCAAACTATCTCCCGGATATAGAGTCGAGCATAATCGTCTGCTGAATTGGTAGTCTTAACAGCCAAGAAGTGGAATGACTTGGTCATCCAGTCGACAATCACCCAAATGGAATCATGTTTCCTTCGAGTAAGAGGCAAACCAATAATAAAGCCTATATTGATTGCTTCCCATTTCCAAGTAGGAAGGTCAATATCTTAAATCATGCCACTCGGCCTTTGATGCTCCACCTTTATTTGTTGACAGTTGGGACACTTAGCCACAAACTCGTCTATGTCCCTCTTCATACCATTCCACCAAAAGACTTTTCGTAGATCACGGTACATATTAGTAGCACCTGGATGAATTGAACATCTAGAACTGTGAGCCTCAGTCAGAACTGTTGTCTCAACCCATCTACATCAGGCACACATAAGCGACCCCGATAACGAAGCACACCATCTCCTCTTGGGAGAAAAACTCCACCCGCTGCTGATGAACTGCACCCTTAAGCTGAAGTAGAATAGGATCCTTATCTTGCTTTGCCTTCACCTCAGTTACCAAAGATGATTCATCACCATTTTGTACAATCACACCACCTTCTGTCGAGTCCATAAGGCGAACTCCCAACCGAGCTAGCCTATGAACCTCCTTATCCAATTCCTTCTTCCCATCTTCAACAGAAGACACATTTCCCATGGACAGTCTACTCAAAGCATCCACCATGACATTGGCCTTACCCAAATGGTAAAGCACACTCATATCATAATCCTTAAGTAGCTCAAGACATCTCTTTTGTTGCAAATTTAGTTCTTTCTGAGTGAACACATACTGAAGGCTCTTATGATCGGTGAATACGTCCACATGCACACCATACAAGTAATGTCTCCAAATCTTCAAAGTAATGACCACGACTGCCAACTCAAGATCATGAGTAGGATAGTTCTTCTCATGAGTCTTAAGCTGTCTCAAAGCATAAGCAATCACCTTACCACGCTTCATTAAAACACAATCCAAACCAATCCTAGAAGTATCACAATACACAACAAAATCATCTAAGCCCTCGGGTAGAGCTAACACTGGAGATGATGATAACCAGATCTAAAGTCGATCTTGGAGAAGAAACTAGCACCCTGAAGCTGATCGAACAAGTCATCAATCCTAGGAATGGGATATTTATTCTTGATTCTGACCTTGTTCAACTGACGGTAGTCAATATACATTCTAAGCGAACCATCCTTCTTTCGAACAAATAAAACTGGGGCACCCCATGAAGAGATGCTAGGCATGATGAAACCTTTATCAAAAAGATCCTTCAACTGATCTTTCAACTCTTTGAGTTCCACAGGAGCCATTATATAGGGAGGAATAGAGATATGATTCGTATCTAGGAAGAGATCTATCCCAAAGTCTATCTCCCGCTCGGGAGGGACTCCGAGCAAATCCTCGGGAAACACTTCTGGAAACTCATTCACAATAGGAACAGACTAAAGGGATTGGGTTTCGGACTCCGTGTACATAACCCACACTATGTGATAAATATACCCCTTTGAAATCATCTTTCTAGCCTTAAGATAAGATATGAAATGACCTTTCGAGGAAGGGGGACTACCTTGCCATTCTAAAACGGGTTCATTTGGGAACTTGAAACTTACCACACGGGTACGACAATCAACAGGGGCATAACATGCATACAACCAATCCATACCAAGAATGACATCAAAATCAGTCATCTCCAACTCTACTAGATCCGCTGAAGTGACTCTATGAAGGACTGAGATAGGGCAATTTCGGTAGATCCTTTTTGCTAAGACTGACTCACCAACAAGAGTAGAAACACAAAAGGGTTCTAAAAGCAATTCAGGACATACTTCAAATTTGCATGCTATATAAGGGGTCACAAAAGATAAGGAGGCACCGGGGTCCAACAAAGCATACACATCGAAAGAGAAGACTTTCAACATACCAGTGAAAACATCTGGAGAACTCTTCTGATCCTGACGGAAGGACATAGCATAAAGACGGTTCTGACATTGACCACCAGAACTAGAAGTTGCGCCCTGCTGGACTGGTCGACCTCCTGAGGCTACTGGAGTAGACTGAGCCCTACTACCTGCCTTCATTTTCCTAGCTGGAAGGCAATCTATGATACGATGTCCAGTATGACCACATACGAAGCAACTACCTGAGCCGGCCAAACACTCACCAGAATGACTCTTCCCACACTTACCACAAGCTGGGTAGGAAAATCCCTTAGCAACACTACCTTGAGACTGGGAAAAAGAACCAGATCCTCTACCACCCTGATCATGACGAGGCCTCTGGGCCTGGGTAGGAGCACTATCAGAAGAATGAACGAAGCCTGATGACTTCTTCTGGAATGAGGAGCGATGTCCACCTCCGAACCTGTGATGACAAAAACCTGATCCCTTGGATCTAGATCTCTTGTTCTCCATTGCCATCTCCATAAGCTTGTCACCCTCAATCTAATGGGCATGAGTCATGAGTCGGGAAATGTTCATATCACTCAATAACAAGGCAGACCTACACTCTTTCTTTACCACATCAGAAATCCCATATATAAACTTGCTCATTTGATCATGCGGGTCTGCTACCATGGACGGAGCATAGCTAGACAATTGAGTGAACTTCAGGCTATACTCTTGAACCAATATCGACCCCTATCTCAAGTTCATAAATTCCTCCACCTTAGTTTGCCTCAACTCTCGAGGAAAGAACCTATCAAGGAAGGCCCCCACAAAACACTCCCAAGTCATGGGGACTGCGTCCTTCACCCTAGCCTCCTTCCATTGGGTAAACCAAATATGAGCTACATCCTTAAGTTGATAGGATTCAAGCTCAACACAATCAACCCTAACAACTTGCATAACTTCGAAGATCTTCTTCACTTCATCAATAAAGTTGAGAAGGTCCTCACTCACTTTCGAACCCCAAAATTTAGGTGGGTTCATCCGGACGAAGTCACGAACTTGGGCCGTTACCCCACCTTGAGGGTGGACTGGGGCAGGAGCCTGTTGATTGGCCTGAGTGGCCAAAGTTTGGGCTACCAAATGGATGGAATTTATGAACTCCTCATTCGTGACATTGGGGATCGAAATGGTAGGAGCATAATTCCGAGCGGCTTGAGGAGGCATAGTACGCCGATGAGGTATAATCTGAAATGTACAAGATAAGGATTAGAGGAACATTAGAGTTAAGCTCTATCGCATGAGGTGATCATAAAAGAAGTGAAGTTTTCTAAGACACCTCATATCTTTCCTCTCATATGTGTGGCGCGCTTCATACACATAGAAGAGACTCTACTCGATATGGCTTTTATACATCCTAGGACTCTTGAACCTGAGGCTCTGATACCAAGTTTGTCACATCCCGAGGTTATCCCCTAGACGTAACATGGGACTTGGGACCACAAGTGCTCCAAGCTAACTCTTGGTCATAGCATCCTCAAGCATAACATAAAGTAAGAAGAAACACAATAGATAAAGTCAAAATAACATAAATGGAGAGTAAAGTCAAATAGGAATACAAGACCCATACGAAGACTCAAATACTGTCTATGTCTGAAAAGCCTCTACTCATAACATAAAGAGTTGCTAGGACAAGACCTTAGCTAACTCGAAGTACGGAAATTAAAGCTGACACACGCTAAGAACATAACTAGTCCTTTATCTAAGATGACTCACCAACAGCTGACAGATAGAGTGGCCTGGAAGCTCTAGCCACGTGCCTAGGAAGGGACTCCTGAATCTGCATCATCAAAGGATGCAGCGCAAGATATGCGTCAGTACTATAGGATATACCGAGTATGCGAGATATGCATAAATAATATGAAAGCTTACTTAAAACATAATTGAAAATTGAGTTCATGCATAATCGAAGTAGTCATAAGTAAATATCATAGTTTGAGTAATAAGCATGAGTTCGTAGTCAAAACTTCAAACTAAGATATCATAAAGCTTAGAAAACTTGAAATCATTTATACGGGAGGTTCTTATAGGTGACAATAGACCATGAGAGCTACATGGAATCTAACTATATAACCCTAGTTAGCAAAGCTGACTTGAACCCTTCCAAGGAACGAGTCACCATTTCTAACTATATAACCTTAGTTGGCAAAGCTGCCCTAATGCCCACTAAGACACATGACACCATTATCAAGATGTGGATCCACTCTCATAAGCCCATAGGACACTTTATTTCATAACCTATGCTGGCAACGTAGTTTTTGGACTTGGGTAATCAAACCCTCATTACTCGGTGCTGAATACTACTCCCAAAGCATGCATATATAGCTCATAATTTCTTAGAGGCACAATCTTATGCCAAATCTTGTTCAAAAAGCATGAAAACACATCGGGCATCATGCAAATTCTCATATCATAAGTTCATGAAGCTTAAAATAGCCATAGTCCAAAACATGCTTTTATCTCTAAATTCATACTTGAAGAATTAGGCATGCAATTTCATAAATTCACAAAGCCATGATATCTAATCATGCCCAATTTCACTTGAAAACATGCAATTCAATGAAATCATGCTAGAAATCAACTTTGATTCTTGGGCTTTTGAATCTAATAGAGGAATCGTGATCAAATCATAAATAAGTAATAAGAAACCATGAATTTAAGCATAGGAACTGATTTCATAAGTTATTCCCCAAATTAGATCAAAACCCTAATTTCATAGGTTCATAATTCAAAGTAAGAATTTTGGGGTTTTGGGCACAAGGGTAAGAGGAACCCATTGTTGAATACCCACATACCTTGATTGGAGCTAACCCACTTGAATTGGAAAGACTTAGGAGACCTGGACTTGGAGCTTGAGACCTTGAGCTTAAGAGAGTTCTTTCCCTTTATGGGAGATGAATGAGGTAATGAGAATGGACTTAGGCTAATGAGGGTGAAAAACCTTCTAGAAGTAGACAAAATGACATCATTTAAGAGTTATAAGAGCAGGTAATGACTAAAATACCCTTGGGACATATTTAAGAAAATCTAGAAAAATCATCGGTTTCAGGGACCACGGGTCAATTCTATGGGTCGTCGTTTGGACCACGACCCGTGGTTCCAACTCGTGGTTCTTGGCCAATTAATCAGGCTGTAGAATAACTCCTATGGGTCAATAGGATAGACCCGTAGAATGAACAATGTATCATCATTTAGAGTCATGGTTTCTGGGGACCTAGCTGGTCCTGGGTCAAACCACGAGTCAGGACTACGGTTCGTCATTTGGATGACGAGTCATTGAATTGAGTCATAATTTCAGAGGGACTTTCCAACCCTCTGATTTGAGTTCTACGAGTGGACAGGATGGACCGTGGTTTGAACCACCATCCATAGAACCAACCTGTGGTTCCAGACCAGAGGCTGAATCAACAAAAAGGAATCACGGTCCCATTCCACGACCAATGGTTCGAACCATGATCCATGGTTTGTACCCGTCATTCCTGAAACATGAAATTTTTCTGAGATTTTAACTTAGATAGCTGGTCTGGTTTCTGAGGTGTTAAAGAACCAAATATACTTGTAAACCAACAAGCAACAAACAAGTTCATTTCACAAGAATTATAACCGGAGAATTAGACATTCACAATTCATTCCCTAAGCATGCAACTTATACAATACTAAGAAATAATACATGAACATATAAGGCATATTGGGAAATTGTTAACGATCACCTACCCCCATTCCTTGAATCTCGTCTGAAGACTAACCCCAGTTCACCCTTTAACACATACTAGTAGATACACCCATTCCTGACCCTCCTCTTAGGACTGAAATACAACATGGGGAAGATCTACCCTAACCATGGTAATTCATCCATCCTAGTAATTATACTTTTTATACCAATTCACTTTTGCAATTCCCTTTCCTTTTTATAGTCATTTAATTACCCCAACCTTTCTAGTTCCCTGAACCTTCCCGACATTCTAGTCCCTAAACTCTGCCATCGTACAATACAATAACAAACACAAATAACATACACAACCCAAAATATGTCAACCTAATAGCCTAACTCAATCATATTTCTAGTTTAACCAATTCGACCACAACAACCCTCTAGACTCCGTGCCCGAAGGCCTAGGCATGGATTCTCCTTTTCAGTCTATACAATAAATACGAAATAGAAGCGAGTCAATCTACTCAATGAAAGAAACCTAGCCTACCTAGATGCCAAACAGATGCACAACGCATTTCTGGCTCCATGAAGGCGTTCCCTGATGATTGACAGGCCCAAATCTGTGGTTTCATGTCCCTTTTACCAAAATCTCCCCTCCTCATGGCTCTCAAGCCTTGGAGCTGCCTTGGAGAATTCTTGGAGTAACCCTCATCTATTTCTGGGACTGAAGGAGAGAGAATGAAATTATAAAACCCATTTTTGGGTTTTCTGATCCCATCATTCCGCTATAGCGGTCCACGCTCCACTATAGCAGTACCGCTGTAGTGGAACTGATCGCTCTAGTGGTGCTGACCAAAGTTGACTTCCTCTATAGTGGAGGTTTCTATGGAGCAGTGATAACCTCTATGGTGGTTAACACAGGATAGAAAATCATAAAGTTCCCAGAAAATGCCTATTTTATGACACACTTTAAAATCCTGATGTTTCGAACCAACCCTTTCACGTTGACTTTGATATCGCGAGTTTTACTTACCTGAATTCACTTTTGAAAAGTCCTATGGACTCCTTTATGTCTTTGCTAATACAAAATCTAGCTCAAACTTATATATTACCCAATCCCTTCCTGTATTTCCCTAGACCTTACCTTGCTCAGAATTCATCCGAGACTAGCCTAGCCCAAGATTTCTAATTCCCCAACCCAGAAGTTTTCTAACCCATTTCTTTGCACGAATAACCCACCCAATATGAGGTGCCTTTTAATAACGAATGAACATGTCAGTAAATTATGACCTTTGTATATGCCTCTAGACCATAGACGGTGGGATAATTAGGAAATTCCACGAGTCCCGGACATCTAGATGTTGCTTAAGGATGGCTATCTGTGCTGTAGAGCTGATTGTTCCTGTGCAGGGCCGATAGGAATATTTGTGAGACATTTTGGGCTAATCAATTATTTGCGAGAATATCATTCATGTAAAAGGTTTTCCCTACATGTTTTACTACTGTTTTGGCTTTGGGCCTACTACAAACATGTTTCTAAATTTTGCATGGCCCTAAGGACCCAATTTTGGTAAAATGATTATGGAAAGGGTTTTGGAACTGACTTTTATGAAACCTCATTGAGTAAAGACGAGATTTTGATAATTTTACCACTAGTTTTCCTACTAATACTAGGATTGGTTAGGCCATAGCACTAGATATGATTTTCTACGTATTTAGAGCCAGAGACGTGCCGGGCACCCTGTTTAGGGATTTGAGACGTGATTACTGCTTTAGACCCAGACACACTCTAGGCACTCTTTATAAGGGTTATAGAGATGTGACTACTGTTTTAGACTCGGTTCGATTCCGGGAACATATTATGAAACTCTGATTATTGATCTATATTCGGTCACACTTCGGACAGTGGTACTTTGAGATTCATAGTTTTAGTATGTGGTCTATGAGTATACCCCCATGGACTCTATCATTCCTGGGACAATGGCTATGGGCCAGCGAGTGTGCCATGAGGAGGGGTATGCGGTGGAGTTGAGGTATACAGGTAAGCCTTCCATGACTCCTGCCTCTATTGGTCCTTCTAGGTACCAGAGGAGGTAACATACAACACTTTTATCACACTTGGTTTCATCACATCATCATCATCATCATGCATATTTCATTCATATTCCACCCTTTTTATTGTGTGATCAGTGTACGCTCCGGTTGTATGGGCAGCCAGAGGGTTTGTTTTCACTTCATTGCATTCCTCAGTTGTATGGGCAGCTGTTTCTAATGTATGTAGATTATCTTACTCCTTTCATCTTATAAAGCTTTTTATGGCCTTCGGTTCTCGGTTGTTTAGTGGGTTCTAGCCTGTTGAGGCTCCGATTATTGGATACTTGGTTTATTGAGGGGCTAGTGGGTCCTATATTATTGAGGCTCTATTTTTGTTGCATTCTGAGAGATTGTGGGTTATCGGGTTCTATTATTTAGCATGGTTCTTGATTGTGGATCTCTTCACTTTGTGTCTTAGTTATTCTATCCTAGAGTTATACTTCAGAGATAGTTTTACATCTATTCTTATCTTGAAATTGATGTTTTAAGCATGATTCTATTAGTGTATGGCTTCTAGTTGATTATTTTGGCTTGCTTTCCTTATTTCCCTTCTTACTTGAGGTTATTGGTATACTGTTATCTTTCTAAACACTCTCTCCTTATATATACTGTTGTTGCAAGGATTCCAGGTGCATTCTCCTTTCTTTCACATGTGTTTCTGTGTTATGTATATCTTTTGTGCTAGCATGTATGCTTATAACTTTTGGTTGATCATTCTCCGTGCTAGTTTCCATATGCTTTTATCTATTACTTTGGTGACTGCTTCCCTTGTATTCTGCTTATTTCTATTTTTATATCTTATATGCGCTCAGTCGGCCAATGATGCCTGTTGGGTACCTGTTGCTTAGCAATTTGTGCTCATACTACACTTTTATATCTTTCTGGTGCATATTTAGTGTGAGCTTTTGCCATTGATTGCATGGAGACTCGTGCAACTTTAGATATTTGAGACTAGGGTGAGCGCCTAACGACCGAGACTTGACCGTATCTCATCTTTTACATTGTTACTCTTTATTTATTCAGAGATAGCTGTATATACTATTTTGTTACTTCTAGAACTTGTATTCTATTTAAAAGTTCCTGTACTATAAATACCAAGTCTTGGGGTTGGTGTAGTTTTTTTGTATGTATATATTTGGGTTATTGCTTTCGCCTTGTCTATCATATCCTGCTTCTGCTTATTTTCTGCTTATTGTGCATATTAGTTAGGTATTATCCCATTACTAACTATTTCGGGCTACAAGAATTGGTTCTCCTAATGAGGGGTTGTAGGTTCCATTATAACCTGCGAAATTGGGTCGTGATAGCTTGGTATCAGAGCTAGGTTCACCAGTGTTGTGGTACAGAAGCAAGTGTCTATGTAGAGTCTCGCGGATCAGTATGATGATATCTGTATCCTATCTGCGAGAGGCTATAGGGTATTGTTAGGATAAGTTCCATATTCTTAGCCCTTTATCGTGCATTCCTAGATTTATTGACTCTTAAACCTCAATTGTTTCATTCCTTCTCAGATGCCTAAGATGAGTGCAACAATGGGTAGTATCGAGGCTTCAGTGCCTATTGCTTCAGTGCCTATTGCTTTAGTGCTTTCGTTAGTGCTGGGATTTTAGGGTGAGAGTTTGCCATATTAGTTAGGGGGTTTGGGGCTAGCCCAGCCTATGATTGGATTTATGACTACTCTAGTTATTCAAGACACCATGGCTAAGACTGTGAGTCTTCCGGTGGGTGTTTCAGTACTCGATTCTTCAAGTGGTGCTTCAGTTAGGGTTGAGCTTCCAGTTCTTCAGCAGGGTAATATGTCGATGCTGGAGTATGAGGCAAGGTTTCATGAGATGGTTAGGCATACCACTGGGACTGTGCCTTCAGAATTTTATAGAGTTTAGAGTTTTGTTGGAGGATTGATCTCACTGCTCCGTTTAGTGACAGAGCACCTAGTTATAGTTGGGACGACCTTTCTTCAGGTAGTTGATCATGCTTGGGCTGTTGAGGATTTATGACATGAGGCATATGGAGGTAGTAGTAAGAAGTGTCATTATCAGGATAGTTTTTAAGGTTCCCAGACTCGAGGTAGGAGATTCTCTGCTAGGGATCTATTCTATTACTTCTTAGCTAGAAGACTACTTTCAGTTGCCCTGCAGGTTACATAGAGTGGTTGTGTAGGGTATTTTGAGTAGAGTAGACAGGGTATGGGTCAGGTTCTTTGAGATTTGCATTCAGAGTGTGTAGGCCATGGTGGCCAATATGGTTCAGTGAGATCTTCCCATCGAACTTCATCTGTTAGAGGCTATTTTTGGTGTGGTGAGCATGGGAACTTTGCTAGGGATTGCCCCATGATTACGTATCCTAGTCAACATGGTTGTTATGATTATGGGGTAATTGTTTAATTTTCTAGAGATTGTCCCCGACGAGGGATAGTTGAGCCTTCTACTCTGACTACTCAGTACAGAGATAGACACTGTTGGTTCGATGCCTATCTTGGTAGGCCAGAGGTAGAGGTTCACGATGTTGTTGCTCCAGGTGTGGCTCTGTTTACCTTCAGTTAGTGATTGCATTGTTCGCATTGCGATTCTACTCCTTTTTCGTGTTTTTGCTTATATGCCTAATTGTTTTCTTTGTTTACTCATTTTATTATTTGAGTTGTAGTGTTTATGCGTGTAATTTTCTGGTAGGTTATTCTTTAGTAGTGGATGGGGTGAGTTATCTTTGGGAGGTGATTACCCAGAGTTGTGACTCGTGAGTAAGTCTTGTTAGCCTCTTTTCTGGTTGGTTTTGTTTCCAGTTTTTGTTGTGGTTCTAGACTTGGATTGAGTCCTCCTTTTCCTAGAAGCTCTAGATGGTTGTTTCCTAGGCCATTATCTAGCATTTTCTAAAGGTCCTTTGGTTGGTTTGGTGTGATACCTGTGGTTGTGCCAGAGATTGAGGTTCTGTATTAAGTTGAGTGGTATTGGTGATGCTAGTGAGCATTGGTTGGTTTTGCATTTCTTAGGTGGTTAGAGTCGACCCTCTTTGTTTGGTTGGTTTAGGAGGTTTTCAGGTATGTGGGTTGTTCCCATAGTTTCCTTCAGTTTCTTGTCCAGTTGGGTTGTCTTTTTGTTCTCCCCAGTCCCTGTTGGGATGAGTTTTTAGTCATTGTATTCTGGCCGAGCTTTTGATTATAGCATGGTAGTTGAGGTTTAACTGTGGAATTGTGGCTAAGTTTTGACTATAGCATTGCGGCTGAATGTTGATCGTAGCATTTTGGTTGGGTTGAGTTTTGATCGTAGTACTCTAGTTGAGTTTTTGATTGTGGCATTGAGGTTGGATTTTGACTATAGCATTAGGGTTGAGCTTTTGACTATAGTATTCTTGTTGAGTTGGGAATTCGGCTTACTCCCGTTCTATCATATCAAGTATTGCCAGTAAGAGTTGTGGGAGCTAAGGGAATAGCTCCAGAGTCTTCTAGGAAATAATTCGTGGAGTTCAGTGTATCCTTGGAAGGGGTTTCATTTGGTTTACGAAGGAGGGTGATGACTTTTTGTGTATATGTATGTGTTCTAGTAGCTGATCAAGGTGACGACTGTGGGTTTGCTTTGGCTTATGTGTTGGTGACTTTCCTCGGCCAAATATAGATTGCAGTGGCATCTCTTTCGATTGATTCAGGGTCAGACTTCCTCCTAGTAAGGGATCGAGGAAGTGGCCTTTTCCAGTACTACCTTTGGGGAATTGTTGCATCGACTGTGGTTTCCTTGTTATATTCTTTGGAGGACCCAAGTTTCAGTAGCATTTACTGGATGGGCAAGTTGTATAGTTAGAGCCTAGTTGGCTGCAGTTCTTAAGTGTTCATCAACTGAATATGGGTCTACTCCTGTGTTTGACAGAAGGCTTTGATTGGCAATTGGAGTTGGATTTCAAAAGTTTGGTCTAGCAGGTTACATTGGATGATTCATGAAAGTTTCTCTTTGGTTGCAGTTTCTTGGGTCGGAAAGCAGTGAGTTCGAATAGATTGGCTTTCTTATTTTAGTTTTGGAGTGGTAGTTGGCCTTGGGCACCTAGTCCTTGGCTAATCATTTGATTAAATAGGACATTCAAAATCTCAGCGATGTTCTTGTCAGTACGAGGTTCATTCCACTTCAATTGGATAGAATCAGCGGTGGTGTGTTATATGTGATTAGGTTGTGTAGGTTGAGACTAGCAGGGCTACTTTTGATTCTGATGGAACATTGAGTTTGATGGTCGCCTTTGTGTTTGAGGGTTGGAAGCTTGATTTGGTGGACTCTCTGAGTAGTTGTATATTGTGTAGGATTCTAGAATTGGTTAGACTCGACCGGTGTGGACAAGAAGTTTGGTATGTTTTATACTTCAGAGTTGTTGGTGTGTGTGCAAATGCAGTAGAGCGGTTTTTCGAGCCAAAGGGGTGAGTTGAAGGCATATGCAAATTTTCCATAGCTAGATGGAAACCTTGGGTTCTGGACATCATTTCCGTTGCCTACAGGGTGTTTGACTTTGTATTTATTGCATGGTAGACTTTCTTCTAAGTTGAGGCCAGTATGGCGATCTTAAATTCAAAGGGTTTTCAAATATTTGGAGTACCATCGATGGTTCTTAGAGCTTGGGACTTAATTGTTGGCTATGAACTTCGTGGTAGGCTTACCACACTCCTTGCAGGGTCCTTGTTTTGGTTTGGGTCTTTTGGGCAGGTTTTCCTGGTTTATTCACTTGCAGTTGATTCAGACTTGGCATGGTTCAACGATGGTGGTTTCGTTCGATAGTTGAGGAATTTTTTTGTTGGTACAGAGTGTTCATACATGCCTTTCCCAACCTTGGTGTACGAGTTTCATTTGAGCTCTAATGGTTGGTTCAGTTGAGTTCAGTATTGGGATTGATCGTAGAAAAAAACATTCATTTGTTGGTTGATGGACAGTCGGGATAGGTTATTCCAGCTTTTTGATGATATGCTACAGGTTATTATCTTGGATGGAAAGGCTAGTAGACTATAGCTTGGCTTGGAAAGAGTTTGAGTAAAAAGGGTGACATCATTCGTGGTGGAGTATAAGCAGGAACTATGGATCTCCAGTGTGTCAGTTGATATTTTAAGGGTGGATCGAGTGTTCGACTTGCGTGAAGCTTTGTGTTTATGAGGCAAAAGGGTTCAAGTCAGAATAAAGGGTTTTACGGATCAATGGGTTCATGAGTTAGAGTTTTGGTTGGTAACATTATGGGTGGACTTGGTCATGGTATCGAGGGTTTGAGGTCTATATGTTGATCGCCTTGGTCCTCTATTTTCAGTGTCGTGTCGGTGCTTTTCAGTTAAGATTCTTGAGGTTCAGTTTGGGTTGGAAGATCTTTGGAAGTTTTGGAGTAAAAGGTTAGAATCTAGCTTGGCTAGAGTAAAGTTAAGGCTTGGTTGTTTCTCTTTAGGTTCCGTTCTGTTGGGTGCCATCCAATCGACGAGGCTACCCGAGTTGTCCCAGAGAGTAGTGTGGGTTCTGTATCTATAGTTGTTAAGCCTCTGCTCTTCCCTTCTTTCTTGACTTTCTGGGATGAAAGTCCTTTTTAGTAGTAGATGATGTAATGACCCTTCCGGTCATTCTCATATTTTTGCTTTCTTGTACTGTTAGAGCTTTCCTATAGCGTCCCCAAGTCACTTATGGCTTGCTGGGATCGGTAGTCCGGTGCTCGGGCCATCTGTTTGGTCTTTATGGTTGTTTCCTTGTTTTAGAGCTTCAACTTTGGAAATCATTAATTTTGGTCAACATTCTTGGTAATCGTGCTTGGAATTGAATTCTGAGAGTTCTGTTAGCTCTAGAGCGTGGACTTTGGTCTAGGAGGACCTTTGGTCGGGATCCGGGGGCTTTTCAACTTGGAATTCTCTCTTATTCTATGTTTTCAGGCCAGTTGGGCTTATTTAGTTGACTTTGGTCAACATATGGAGAAGACGACCTCGGATGGAAATTCCGACAGAGATATTAGCTCCGGAATGTCGAGATTAGGCTAGAGGGACAATTGGTTTGGGTCCCGAGGCTTCCAGACTCGTTTGTAGGTGTTGCGTTCTATTTATTTTAAGGTTGGTTTTGGGCATTGGGCCCACTTTTTACTAAATCGACCTCCGTTGTGTTTTTTGTCAGTTTTGTTGAGTCTAAAATGCTATTTCTGATATGTTAGCATAGTTTGTTTGCGCGTGCGGGGTCCTGGATAAGCCCCGTAGGCCTACCCAGAGACTTTTTCCTATTGTGTTTCTGCTAGGTTCTATTGCAGGTACAAACCTCAGGCCTTAATTGCGATCGCGAGGTCCCTCCACGCGATTGCGAGGTCCCACCATTCGATCGCGATAAAGGTCCTGTAGACCTGGTACCTTTGCTCTTCGATATTGCAAAGTCCCTCTTCGTGATCGCGATGTTATCCCCATCCCTTTTTTCTACGCAATCGCGATGTCTATTTCCGTGACCTTGATTCAGCCTTTCCCTTCTTGTTCTTGCTTCAATTCTTGGTGCTGGAGTGTGAATTCCTTGCCTGTGATCATTTCTCCATCACATTTGTAAGTTTTATCCGCTTAATTTTGTTTAATTCACACCTTGATTTCCTCTATTGTTCTGGTAGATGGATTATTGTTTTGAGCAATTATCCTTGGTCATTTCGTTACGCTCTTCCATTTCTGACTTTGGGTTGCGAGGCCCACGGGCTCGCCGGTGACCTGAATTTTGACCCGGTTATGTTTATAGCATTATGGGTATTGTTGGTTTTATTTTAACACCTAGATTATTGTGCTGATAGTATTTTGGTGAATTAGAGCTTCTTAGAGCAGTTCGAGCTTAGACGACACCGTTCCCACAGCTAGTCGTCGGACGACAGGTAGGTTATTGCTTTCTCTACCTAGACTCTGTGTATATAGGCTATAAGTGCATTAATTAGCTTCCTTGGGTTGGTTTTCTAGGTTGGTACCCTCAGACCTTGTCCACTTTTTCTGTCCGTTTATTTCGTACGTTGATTGTAGTATTCGTGTAATATTGCTATATTACCCTTGTGGCCTCGTGTGGCTTTTGTATATGCCTTAGGACCATAGACGGTGGGATAATTGGGAATGTCCATGAGTCTCAGACATCTAGATGTTGCTTTAGGCTGCCTATCTATGCTTTAGAGCTAATTGTGCCTATGCAGGGTAGATAGGAATGTTTATGAGCCATTTTGGGCTAATCTATTGTTTGCGAGCATATCAATCATGTAAAAGGATTTCCCTGCATATTTTACTACTATTTTGGCTTCGAGCCTACTACAAATGTTTTTCTAAACTTTGCATAGCCCCGATGGCCTATTTTCAGTAAAATGATTATGGAAAGAGTTTTGGTACTGGCTTTTATGAAAGCTCTTGGAGAAAATAAGAGATTCTGATAATTTCACCACTGGTTTTACTACTGATACTAGGCTCAACTGGGCCATAGCACTAGATATGATTTTCTATGTATTTAGACCCGGATACATGCTAAACACTCTGTTTAGGGATTTGAGATGCGATTACTGCTTTAGACCCAGATACACTCCGGGAACCCTTTATAAGGGTTATTGAGATGTGACTACTATTTTCGACCCAGTTTGATTTTGGAAACGTATTACGAGACTCTGATTATTGATCTATATCCGGTCACACTCTGGATAGTGGTACTTTGAGATTCACAGTTTTAGTATGTGGTTTACGAATAGACCCCCATAGACCCTGCCATTCCTGGGCCAATGGCTATGGGACGACGAATGTGCCAGGAGGAGGGGTATACGGTGGAGTTGAGGTATACGGGTGAGCCTTCCATGGGTCTTGCCTCTGTTGGGCCTTCTAGGTACCGGAGGGGGTAACATACCCACACTTTTATTACACCTAGTTTCATCACATCATCATCATTATCATGCATATTTCATTCGGATTCAACCCTTTTTTGCTGTGTGATCAATGTACGCTCCAGTTGTATGGGCGGCCGGAGGGTTTGTTTTCACTTCATTGCATTCCTCGGTTGTATGGGCAGCTGTTGGGACTATAGGTAGATTATATTAGTCCTTTCATCTTATAGAGCTTATTTTGACCTTCGATTCTTGGTGGTTTAGTGGGTTCTAGCCTGTTGAGGCTTCAATTATTGGATACTTTATTTATTGAGGGGCTAGTGGGTCCTATATTGTTGAGGCTCTATTTTGGTTGCCTTCTGAGCGGTTGTGGGTTATTGGGTTCTATTCTTTAGCGTGGTTCTTAATTGTGGATCTCGGTACTTTGTGGCTTAGTTATTCCATCCCAGGGTTATACTTCAGAGATTGTTTTACGTCTATTCTTTTCTTGAAATTAATGTTTTAAGCATGATTCCCTTCTTACTTGAGGTTATTGGTATACCGCCATCTTTCTAAACTCTCTGTCCTTATCTATACTGTTATTGCAAGGATTCCTGGTGCGTTCTCCTTTCTTTCACCTGTGTTTCTGTGTTATGTATATCTTCAGTGCTAGTATGTATGCTTATAACTCTTGGTTGACTATTCTCCCTGCTAGTTTCCATGTGCTTTTCTCTATTTCTTCGGTGACTGCTTCCTTTGTATTCTGCTTATTACTATTTTTATATCTTATATGTGATCAGTCAGCTGATGATGCTTACTGGGTACCTGTTGCTTAACAATTGGTGCTCATACTACACTTTTGCATCTTTCTGGTGCATATATTAGTGTGAGATCTCGCCGTTGATCGCGTGGAGACTGGTGCATCTTTGGATGTACGAGACTAGGGTGAGCGCCTGATGACCGGGGCTTGATCACATCTCATCTTTGGGACTGTTACTCTTTATTTATTCAGAGATAGCTATATATCTTATTTTGTTACTTCTAGCACTTGTATTCTATTTAGAAGCTCCTGTACTATTGGTACCAAATCTTGGGGTTGGTGTAGTTTTCTTGTATGTATATATTCGAGTTATTGCTTTTGCCTTGTCTATCTTATTTTGCTTCCGCTTATTTTCTGCTTATTGGTTAGATAGTAGCCCATTACTAACCATTCCGGGCTACATGAATTGGTTCGCCTACCGGGGGGTTGTAGGTGCCATTATGACCTAAGAAATCGAGTCGTGACATTTTATGTTCCAAACAAAACTTGCATCATTCGGTCAATTATAGAACTTAACCAAAGCACCTAGCATTGAATTGGTTCTAAAGAATATTTCTAAAAAGAAAATAAAAAGTACTCTATTAATAAAAAGGATAGTCTTTTCAAAAAGCTCCCCCTCGGAAAAGAATCGAAAAGAAAAATCAAAGGGTTGGCGAAGTACGCTCTTCTAAAGAACTAAAAAAAACTAAAAGCTAATAAAATTATTCTATTCTAAGGAACAAAAGAAAAATCTTTGTGTTTTTAGACTTTTTTTTAAAAAAATTCTCATATAAAGCAAGCAACTAAAAACAAATAAAGCAAATCTAAATCCTATAGCATACTTCACCCTTAACAAATATCAGAAGATTCAACCCCATACTTATAGTCATTCTTTGTCTCCAAAGCATCAAATAAGGTAAAACAGAGGGTTAGAGATACTCCCTGAGGCCCTTTAGAGACTAGCTAACATTATGTCTTTCTCTCAATCTTTTCATCAAGGTGTGGATGACCGCATACTTAATTTTCTGCCATGCTCCTTAGCTTCCAAATTCAGGTACTTATACTTTCCCAAATATGCACACATACAAAAACAAAAATAAGTGACACTATAAAATAAAAACTACTAAATTACTACAACATTGGGTTGCCTCTCAAACAACGCTTGATTTACTGTTGGCGGCATGACCCATCACGTTCACCAATTTTCTTTGAGTTAAAGGATATGAAATGCACCCCTAACTTCTTTTCTAATTTTCTACTATGCTCAAGAGGTGGTGGTGTAAATATGAAGGTACCAAGCCATAAGTGTCACAAACTATACTTCTTGACCCTTAAGTGAGGAATGCCATTTTATCTTTTTGGTATGACAAATTTCATAATATAAGGGCCTTGTTCCTCTTCCACGCACTTCTCCATTGGCTTGAAAGGATCTATTTTCATGTTGCCTACCAAAGAAAATATCAAAATGTGATTAGAATGAGATATAACATGCCTCAACTCCAAAACTTCAATCTTTTTGACACTCTCACCTTTGCACACCTCCTCAATATTGTCATCAATAAAAATAAGATAGTTTAATGGTCGGACTTCCTCTTTCTATTCCAAAAGTTGGACAGTATCCACTACAATTGGTGGTTGGGCATCAGATGCTTCAACCTTATGATTCAAGTGAATCTTCATGTTATAGGTATCTGAGCTAGAATGGTCTACTTCTTGTATGAGTTCAGTTTTATTTTCTATGAATTCTGTGGCCACATCACAGTTTTAGTATAAGTACCAATCGCAAAGCAACAGGTAGCCAGTAGGCATCACAGGTCGACTGAGCTCATATAAGATATAAAAGCAGTAAATAGCAGAATAAAAGAAGGTAGTCACATAAGCAAATAGATAAGTACATGGAAGCTAGCACAAATAGAATACAAGGAGAAGATAATCAAACTAGGCTAGCTACTAGGAATATATATATCACGAAACACGGGTGGAGGAAAGAAGAACACACCTGGGGTCCTTGCCATAATAATATATATAGAGGGAGTTTAAGAAATAGGCGGTATACCGACAACCTCAAGTAAAAGAGAAGGGAGGAAAGCAAATAAAATGTGATCATGCTTGAAACCCAATTCTACTAGCTAAATCATACCAATAATACAACTCCTAAAGTAGGAATAAGCAGTCAATAACCCAAGTGTAACTGTAAAGTGAATTAGAACGATGGAAGTATACAGTAATAAATCTACCTACAGTACCAATGGGATCCCATACACCCGAGGAATATATACAAGTGAAAACAAACCCTCCGGCATCCCATACTACCAGAGCATACACTCAACAAACGACAAACAAGGGTGGAATCATACACAAATTAATGATATGATGCAATAGAGTGAAAACCAGGTGTAACCGTAGTACCATATGTTCCTCATTTGACGCTGATAGGACCAATAAGTAGGATCCATGGAAGGACAAACTTGTATACCTAAACTAAGACGTATACCTCTCCTCTGGCACACTCAGCGTGTCCCTGGTATGGATCGACAAGGTCCATGGAGTTCGTCGACCACATACTAAATCTCAGAATCTCAATATATTCGTTCAGAGTGAATTCGGATCCAAACCAGTAACTAAAGTCTAAAAATGCGTTCCTAGAGTCTATCTGGGTTTAAATTAGTAAATCAAGTCTAAAAAACCCCCAATAAGGGTGCCCAGGCATAACTGGGTCTAAAACTATAGTAAAACAAGTCTGACGCTTGGCTCGGCCGAGTCTAGAATCATCTCAAATCAGTAGTAAAACATGTCTAGCACTACGGCTCATCCGAGTCTAGTATAAGTGGGAAAACGGTGATAAAATCATCATTTAGTCTCTTTTACCTTAGGAAGATCCATGAAAATCAGTTCCAAACTCTTTTATAATTAGTTTTACTGAAAATAGGCCTTCAGGGCCATGCAAGGTTTGGAAAACCATTTATAGTAGGCCCACAGCCAAAATGGTAGTTAAACATACAGAAAATATCTTTATATGGATGATAATGGTATGCCCAACACAAACAACAGCCCAATGACTCACAATTAATCTATCAGCCTTGCACATGCTTCAATCGCTCTACAACATATATAACCAGCTCTACAATCATAACATCAATGTCTGAGACTCACGAACATTCCCAAATAACCCACCATCTATGATCTAGATTCAAATATAAGGTCACACAAGATAACAAGGGTAATAATGACAACTACAATGAATAGTGCAATGATACGAGTGAAATAAGATGGACAGAAATGAAATAAACAAGGTCTGGGGTGCCAAGCTAAGAAAAACCAACCCAGGGATGCTAATTAGTACAATTATAACTTATATACACAAAGTCTAATATGGAGAATACCGTAACCTACCTGTCATTCGATGACAAGCTGTTAGAACGATGATGTCCAAGCCCAAACCACTCCAAGAAGTCTTGAAAAGCAATCACACTATCATAAACATATTCTACGTGTTAAAACAATACTAACGATACTCATATTGCTAAAAGTATAGCCGGATCAAAATTTGGGTCACAAGCGGGCCTGTGGCACCGCAACTCAAAGTCGGAAATAAAAAACACCCCAATGTTCCCTATATTATCGGGAGTTCATGCTAAAAAAATAAGCAGAAATGGACCATCAAACAAGGCTCAAACAACCCATAAACTAAGAGACTTTAAGGAGGGAAAAATAATGGAAATTATCAAAAATTAACAAGGAAGCTTACCAAATTTAGAAAAGCCAAGAATAAACACAGATCGGAAATATGTAAGGCTCCAAGGTTTAAGATGAACTAGGTGTATTATAGAGGTTTTTCAAGAAAGTTATAAAGGAGAAAACAATTTTGGAAGATGAAGAAATGAGCTGGAATTTTAAAGAATGGCCAGCTAAATAGCTGCCACGCCCAGGCGCATGTGCGGCCATGCAGGCACAGGCGCAGGCACGCTGACACTATAGCGGCCACACGCTATAGGCGCGCTAGCACCCAGGCACGCCGACACATGCAGGAGCGCTGGCTACCGAGGCCTGTTAGGCGCAACTGTAATGACCCTTTCAGTTATTTTCGCATTTACGCTTTTCTTGTACTGTTAGAGCTTGCCTGCAGCAGTTGCAAGTCATTTATGGCTTGCTGGGATCGGTGGTTCGGCGCCCTGGCCATTTGTTTGGTCTTTATGGCCATTTTTTTATTTTAGAGCTGAGTCTTAAGAGTTGAGTTATCAAAATCGTGCGATAGTGATTTGCGATTGTATGACCTCAACTAACCTTGTGAAAAGGTCGATCCTAATTTGAGGTGTTGTAATATTTTTGAGGATAGGGTGTCCCCGTTTGATGTAAGTTTTATTTTTATTGCCTTCCTAAAATGTTTTAAATATTTATGAAAGATACTTTTGTTATGATATATTTGTGTATGTTTTTATTTTATAGAAGTTTTTATAAATTATTAATATTTTAATGGAGATAGTAAACTTAGTTATGTTAAAAATTATTATTATTATTATAATATAGTAGTTTTTATTTGAAATAATTTTTTATTAATTATGATATATTCAAAAAGATTATATTTATTTTACCACGAACCTACACAATACTCGGTATATACATATCATGAAAGAAATACTTTTTATATATTGCCACCTCCACTACACGTGGAGATGGAAGAGGTGGGCACTAATTTTTGCATATTGAGATGCTTCCACTTAAGCATCACACTAATTATTTGTAACATTTGTTTTTGTTAATTTTTCTTTCATTCATTAATGATAAAATTTAGGTGCTTTCATTATGATTCACGGATTGAGTGAAATATTTTGTAAGCTCTCCACAGTTCTTGTCCTCCATTTTTTTTCTTACAATATGCATATAGATTCTATAATATTTACATGAATATTCACGTTGGGAGAGCATACCTTGTAGGAAAGTATTTTCGTTTGACGTTATGATCCATTAACGATAAGAAAATTGATTATCTACATCAAGTATTTCAAGCCCAAATTCGAGTTTGATTTTGATTTGGAGCTTCTTGGAGTGCTTCAAGCTTGGACATTGTCGTTCTAGCAGCTTATCGTCAGACGCCAGGTAGGTTATGGTTTAACTCTTTTCGACTTCGTATATATATGATATAATTGTACTAAGAGTTTAACTAATATGCACCGACGGTGTAAGCCTTTTTTATAAGGTCAGATATATTTACATCTTGTTGCAGGTAAAATTCTCAAGTATTTCATTCTAAAAAATAAATAAATTATTAAATAAAGAAAAACAGTAGAATAAGGCAACTTGGACTCTACATTTATTCTATCCAGATGTGTTTTATTGTTTACCAAAATTATATTCAAAGATTTTCTTTTTTTTTTTTTTTTTTTTTTTTTTTTTTTTTTGTTTAGACTATTTTGTCTTGAGCCGGGGGTCTATCGGAAACAACCTCTCTACCTCACTCTGAGGTAGTGGTATGGTCTGCGTACACTCTACCCTCTCCAGACCCCACGATGTGGGAATACACTGGGTATGTTGTTGTTGTGTTTCTCTTTGTTTTCACCACTGACACTTTTAATTTTCTTGACACCATTGAAGTACTAAGATCAAGATGATACACCATTGAAACAAGTATCATTCTTTATGGTGACTCTACATACACCAATTTTTTATTTTATTTTTTTTGTGAAACATAATGGGTGGAATTTCATAAATTTCGTTTTGAGAAATTGGACAAGTCCACCAGCCTCTATTCAAGAATTAAGAAGCCTTTTGTAAGTGCTACAAAGAAGTATTTTCAATTATACATTAATGGGTTAACTCACTCCAGAACTTGATCGATATAAGTGATTCTTGAAAAGCAAAATATAACGAGTTAATAGAGACAGTAAAAACAGTTTTTGAACTAAGAATCTAACAATGAAGTAGAACAATTCATTCTCAAAATTATGATTCATTGATACCATTTTGATCAATCGCTGGAAAAGAGGAACAAAAAAAATATTCTCACAGTTATAAGAAGGAGGTCTGATGATTTAGAAGGGGAGAGAGAAGAGAGGAGAGACGAGAGAAGTGTATTTTAAAAATAGATTAAAAAAATTAAATATGAGAGAGTAAACTATTATTGCAGGTTACACATACTGACCGTGTAAAAAAAGACTTACACCATCGGCGCATATTAGCTAAACTCTTGTACTAATTAGCATTTTTGGGTTGAATTTATTAGCTTGGTATCCCAGACCTTATCCGCTTCTTCCTGTCCGACTTATTTTTACTCCGAGGATTGTAGTATTCATTATAGTTGATAGTATCACCCTTGTGATCTTGTGTGGACTTGTTTTTTACTCTGGACCATAGATGGTGAGTTATTTGGGAATGTTCGTAAGTCTCGGACATCGATACTGTTATTATAGACCTGGTTACATTTGTTGTAGATCGATTGGAGCCTGTGCAGGGCTGATAGGTTCATTGTGAGCCATTGGACTACTGCTTGTGTTTGTGCATGCCATTATCATGCATATAAAGTGGTCTTTCACATGTTTTACTATGGTTTTAGATTTGGGCCTACTATTGTTGGTTTTCTAAACCTTGCATGGCCTTGAGAGCCCATTTTTGGTAAGAAATGGGTAGAAAGGATTTGAAATCATTTTCGTGGATCCTGCCTCTATTGGGCCTTTTAGGTACCAGAGGGGGGTAACATACGAAACTACTATCACTTGATTTTAGCACATCATATTACATCATGCATATTGTGTTCGGATCCATCCTTGTTTGCTATTTTCTCAGTGTACGCTCCGATAGTATGGGATGCGGGAGGGTTTATTTTCACTTATATGTGTTCCTCGGGTATATGGGCGCCCGTGGGTTTGTAGGTAGACTTTTATTTGTTGTTATTCTATCGCAATACTGATCCTGATTATGATATAACTAGTATGACTTAGTTATTAGTCTTGTTTTTGAGCATGTTATCATTATTGTTCCTTTTCTCCTTTCTTTTTATTTGAGGTTATCAGTATATCGCCTTCGTATTCTTTAACTCTCTTTGTATATATTATTATTTCATGGACCTTAGGTGCATTTCCTTCTTTCCTTCACCTGTGTCTGTGAAACTTATATTTCTATTAGCTAGCCTAGCATGATTATTTTTGCCTTGTATCCTTTCCATGCTAGCTTCCATGTGCTTGTTTGTTGTTTTTGTGACTAATTGTTTCCATTCTGCAATATTATTGCTTTTATATATTACATGCACCCAGGCGGCCTCTAATACCTACTGAATACTCGTTGCTTTACAATTGGTGCTCACACTACACTTCTGCATCTTTTGGTGCAGATCCGAGTGTGAGTTCTCGCCGCTGACCGCGCTTTCTCATGCAAGGTATTTTTGGACTATCCGAGATTGAGGGTGAGCTCTTGGCGACTGCGGGTTAATTTTTAGTTCATCTACTGTATTATGTACTCTGTATTCATTCAGAGACATATGTATATCTCTTTTTTAGATCCTTGATACTCTGTTGATGTAGTTTCAGCTTTTATACTATGATACCAGGTTTTGGGATTTGGTTTAGCTTCCATGTATCTATATATATATATACATATATATATATATATATACATATATATATATATATTCCTATTGTCCCTTTTCTTTACTTATTTTCCCTTGCTTCCACATATTTATCCTACTCTTCGATTGGTTATATGATAGTAGCCCATTACAAACCATTCCGGGCTACGGGGATTGGTTCGACTACTCGGGGGTTGTAGGTTCCATCATGACTGAGAAATTAGGTCGTGACATCTTGGTATCAGAGCCTAGGTTCACCGGTGTCATCGGTATGGGAGCTAATGTATAGTAAAGTCCTGTAGATCAGGGCACAGATGTCCGTACTCAATCTTTGGGGGTTATAGTAGCATTTTAGGAAATATGAATCTATTGTTTCTCCTATATCGTGCGTCTTATCCTTGATGGTTTCCTAAAAAATCACTTATTCGAGTTCATTCTCTTGCAGATGATTCATACGAGATCATCGACATCAGGCGTGTAATACCTTGGAAATAGAACCAGCTTTCTAAGTTTAAACCTCTAAAAAATTTCATGTTTCCAGGAATTACAGGTCCAAACCACGGACCATGGTTAGAACCACGAGTCATGGAATGGAACCATGGTTTGACTACTGCAGTTCAACTTCTGGTCTGAGAAACATGAGTTGATTCTACAGACCATAGTTTGGACCACGAACCGTACTGTCAACTCATGGAACCTAAACCAGAGATCAGTACTTTCCCCATGAACTATGACTCAGGTCTACAAACCATAGTTCATTTTACGGCCCGTCGTATTGACTAGTAGTTCCTCATATGCAGTTTGAGTGCTGATCCTAGAACTATTGCTCAGGTCTACGGGCCATAGTATAGTTGATGAGTCATCTTGTTGTCTCGTGGTTTCCCTTCTACAGCCTGAATCTGTGGCCTGGAACCACGAGTGGAAACCAAGAGCCATGGTTTGGTCTACGACTCGTGGAATCCATCCGTGATTCCTGAAAGTTGATTTTTTTTAGCTTTTTCTTAATTATGTCCCAGGGGTATTTCAGTCATTACCCACCCTTTTAACTCCTAAGTGAGGTCATTTTGGCCATTCTGAGCATGATTTCTAAACCTATTAGCCTAAGTCTTTTCTCACTACCTCATTCATCTACCAAATTGGGAAAAGAACTCCTTCAAGCTCTAAGTCTCAAGCTCCAAGTTCAAGTCTCCTTTTCTTTTCAATTTCAGTTGGGTTAGATTCAATCAAAGGTATGTGGGTATTCATTAAGGGTTTCTTCTCACCCTTAAGCCCAAACTCCCAAATCTTTACTTTGATTTAGCAATTTATGAAATTAGGATTTCTTACCCAAATTAGAGAAAAGTTATGAGTTTTGTTTTAAAACTTTAATTCATGATTTCTCATCTATTACCCATGATTTAATTGAAGTTTTATAAGTGTTTTCAAAAGCCATATGTTAAGTATGAATTTTAGCATGATTTCTTCAAATTGCATGTCTTCAAGTAAAATTGGTATATTTAGAGAGCATGACCTCAGTTTTCAAGAAATTGCATGCTTAATTCTTCAAGCTATGATTTTAAAAAGGAAACTATATCTTGAATTATGGTTTTGCAAAGCTTTAGGGTTCATGATATGAATTTGTATGCCATCAGATATGTCTCTATGCTTTATGAACAGATTTGACATTAGATATGTCATTAGTTATGATCAGTTCTGCATCCAGATATGCATCAGTATTATATGAGCTATACATATTATTTTGGGAATAGTATTTAACACCGAGTTGGACAGGAAGAGAGTACCCTTAGTCCCAGAACTACGTGCCCCTATAGGTTCTAAGTCCCCTCAGTTGGGCATCAAATTTAGTGATCACGCCACAATCATGCCTTTATACCCTAGCAAGGTATATTGGGTCCTTTTGATGGGGCGTATACATCAGATTCCATGTAGCTCACATGGTCTATGTCAGTTAGAGAACCTCCCACAAAAACAGTATTAGGTTTTAAAATGCATTGACTCTTTGCCTTCAGACTTCAGAATTATTATGATTACTTATGAGATTTGTATATCTTACTTTGGCATTCCATTGAGTCTCTTGCATTTTAGTTTTACACTCATAGAATAATTTTAGCTTTACAAGTTTATTTAGCATGCTTATCTCATATTTCTATTTATTACACATATTCAGTACATCCTATAGTACTGATGCATATCTTGCGCTACATCCTCTTGATGATGCAGATTCAGGTACTCCTCATCAGGCTCGTGGCTAGACGAAGTTGGGTATCCAGATCTTATTGGTGAGTCCTCATTCTTTAATGGCTAGTATTATCCTAATTATGTTGTCTATCTTCCTTCAGTTTCTCGAGTTAGTTGGGGGTCTTATCCCATCAACTCTATTTGACAGTTTAAAGGCTTTTTAGACATAGACAATATTCAGGTCTTCTTCGAATCATGTTCATCTTAATTTTATCTTATGGATTGAGTTATCTAGTTTCTATTATGCTTTCACTATGCTATTTGATATACCTGAGTTAGGTTAAGACCAAGGGTTAGCTTGGGGAATTTGTTGTCCTAGGTCCCTTGTTACATCTAGGGGGTATCCTCAGGGCGTGACAAACTTGCTATCAGAGCCTCAAGTCCAAGAGTTCTAGGATGTCTGAAAACAACATCAAGTAGAGTCTCTTTCATGTGTGTGAAGTGCGCCACACTTACGAGAGAGAAGCGATGAGGTATCTTAGGAAAAACTCCACTTACTTTTTGATCAATATCGTGCGATAGAGTTTAACTCTAATATCCCTCTAATACTTTCCTTGTACGTTTTAGATTATGCCTCAACGTGATATGCCTCACTGAGTCGCTCAAAATGCTGCTCCTCCAGTTCCAGCCCCTGAGGTCACGAATGAGGAGTTCAGGAATACCATCCATATACTAGCCCAGACCATGGCTGCTCAAGCCAACCAGCCAGCACCTATCCTCGCCCACTCTCAAGGTTGGGTAGCGACTTGAGTTTGAGATTTTATCCATATGAACCCACCAGAGTTTTGGGTTTCGAAAGTGAATAAGGATCCACTAAATTTTATTGATGAAGTGAAGAAAGTCTTTGATGTGATGCAAGTGGGTGGTGTTGATAGTGTCGAGCTAGCATCATATCAACTCAAGGATGTAGCTCATATCTGGTTCATGCAATGGAAGGAATCTAGGTCTAGGGACGTGCTCCCTATGACCTAGGAGTGTTTCAAGAGGGCTTTCCTTGACCGGTTCTTCCCGAGGGAGTTAAGGCATTCAAAGGCCGAGGAGTTTGTGAACTTGAGACAGGGATCCATGACTATTCAGGAGTATGGGTTGAGGTTCACTCAACATTCCAGGTATGCTCCTACTATGTTAGCTGACCCATAGGATCAGATGAGCAAGTATATCTATGGAGTCTCAGAGTTGGTGAAGAAGGAATGTAGATCTGCGATGCTGTTGAGCGACATGAGTATCTCCAGACTTATGATTCATGCTCACCAGATTGAGGGAGAGAAGCTTAGGGATATGGCTAGGGAGAACAAAAGAGTTAGATCTGAGAGTTTGGGATTTATCCATAAGAAATTTAGAGGTAGACATCAATCTTTTTTTCAGAAGAGGTCATCAGGACAGGTGCATTCTACCGCTAGTGTTCCTTCTCAGGCCTCCAGGCCTTGTCATGATCAGTCTGGTAGGGGTGCAGGTTCTTATTCACAGATGAGTGGTGCAAATGGGCCTTCTTACCCCATTTGCACTAAGTGTGGGAAGAATCATCCCAGTAGAGAGGGTTGTTATGGATATGGTCAGGTTGGTCATAGGATTCGAGATTGCCCTTTAGCTAAAAATGGAAAGGGTGGTAGCAGGACTCAGTCTGCCCCAGCAGCTCCAGGATGTCGGCCAGCCCAGCAGGGTATTGCTTCTAGTTCTGGTAGTTAGCGCCAGAACCGCCTTTATGCCATGTCCTCTAGACAGGACTAGGAGAGTTCACCGGACGTTGTTACTGGTCTGTTGAAAGTCTTCTATCTAGATCAATATGCTTTGTTTGACCCTGGTACCTCCTTATATTTTGTGACCCCTTATGTACCATGCAAATTCAAAATTTGTTCTGAATTGCTTTTAGAATTCTTTTGTGTTTCTACCCCTGTTGGTGAGTTAGTCCTAATCAAAAGAATCTACCAAAATTGCCCTATCTTAGTCCTTCACAGAATCACGTCAGTAGATCTAGTAGAGTTGGAGGTGATTGATTTTAATGTTATTCTTCGTATGGATTGGTTGTATGCTTGTTATGCCTCAGTTGATTGTCGTACTCGAGCTGTCAGTTTCAAGTTTCCAAATGAACCTGTCTTAGAGTGGCAAGGTAGTCCTCCATCCTCGAAGGGTCGTTTCATATGTTATCTTAAGGCTAGGAAGATGATTTCTAAGGGTTATGTTTATCATATAGTTTGGGTTATGGACACGAAGTCCGAAACCCCATCCCTTTAGTCTGTTCCTATTGTGAATGAGTTCCTAGAAGTGTTTTTTGAAGATTTGCCCGGAGTCCCTCCCGAGCAGGAGATCAACTTTGGGATAGATCTTCTACCACATATGAATCCCATATCTATTCGTCCCTATTGAATGGCTCCGGCGGAACTTAAAGAGTTAAAGGATCAGTTGAAGGACCTTCTTGATAAGGGTTTCATTAAGCCTAACATTTCTCCATGGGGTGCCCCAGTTTTGTTTGTGCGGAAGAAGGATGGTTCTATTAGGATGTGTATTGACTACCATCAGCTGAACAAGGTCACAATCAAGAATAAGTATCCCATTTCTAGGATTGATGACTTGTTTGATCAGCTTCAGGGTTCTAGTTTCTTCTCCAAAATCAACCTTATATCCGATTATCATCAACTTCGTGTTAGAGAGTGTGCTATTTCGAAGACAGCCTTCAAAACTCGGAATGGTCATTATGAATTTATTGTTATGTCTTTTGGTCTAACGAATGCTCCTACAACTTTTATGGATTTGATGAATCGAGTGTTCAAACAATACTTGGATATATTTTGTGATAGTTTTCATTGATTATATTCTTATCTACTCTTAGAGTGAGGAGGAATATGCAGACCATTTGAGAGTTGTGTTACTCAAGGATCGATAGTTGTTTGCTAAGTTTAGAAAGTGTGAGTTTTGGATGCAGTCTATTACTTTTCTGGGTCATATTGTGACTAAAGATGGTATTCGAGTTGATTCTTAAAAGATTGAGGCAATAAAGAACTGGCTTAGACCCACTTTATCGTCTGATATTAAGAGCTTTTTGGGTTTGGCTGGTTACTACAGGAGATTTGTGGAGAGGTTTTCTTCTATTGCTGCCCCTTTGACTCGATTGACTCAAAAGATGGTTAAGTTTCAATTGTCTGATCTTTGTGAGAAGAACTTTCAGGAATTGAAGACTAGGTTGACCACAGCGCCAGTGTTGATCCTACCCGAGGGTTCGGATGACTTTGTTGTATATTATGATGCTTCTAAAATTGTCTTGGGTTGTGTTTTGATGCAGTATGGCAAAGTGACTGCTTATGCTTCTAGACAGCTTAAGACTCATGAGAAGAACTACCCTACTCATGATCTTGAGTTAGAAGTCATGGTCTTTGCTTTGAATATTTGGAGACATTACTTGTATGGTGTGCATGTGGATGTATTCACCGATCATATGAGTCTTGAGTATGTGTTCACTCAAAAGGAATTGAATCTGCATCAAAGGAGATGTCTTGAGCTTCTTAAAGATTATGATACCATCCGGGTAAGGAAAATGTTGTAGCAGATGCACTTAGTAGATTGTCCATGGGTAGTGTGTCTTCAATTGAAGATGGAAAGAAGGAATTGGTTAAGGAGGTTCATAGGCTTGCTCGGTTGGGAGTTCGCCTTATGGACTCGATAGAAGGTGGTGTTATTGTTTAGAATGGTTCCGAATCATCTTTGGTAGCTGAAGTAAAGGCAAAGCAAGACAGTGATCCCATTTTGCTTCAGCTAAAGGGTGCAGTCCATCAACAAAGAGTTGATATTTTCTCCCAAGGGGGAGATGGACTTAGCATGACTTTTCACCCACAGGTGAAGCTTAGCACTACTTTTCAGGGTCGATTGTGTGTGCCAGATGTAGATGGGTTGAGATCGCAGATTTTGACTGAGGCTCATGTTCTAGATATTCTATTCCCCCTGGTGCCACCAAGATGTACCGTGATCTACAGGAAGTCTATTGGTGGAATGGTATGAAGAGGGACATATCTGACTTTGTGGCTAAATGTCCCAACTATAAGCATGTGAAGGTAGAGCATCAGCGACCGGGTGGCATCACTCAGGATATTGGCACTCCTACTTTGAAGTGGGAGGCAATCAATATGGACTTCATTGGGTGATTGTCGACCGGATGACCAAGTCATCCCACTTCTTGGCTGTTAAGACTACAGATTCAACAGACAATTATGCCAGGCTCTATATCTGGGAGATAGTCTGATTGCATGGTTTTCCATTTCCCATCATTTTAGATAGAGGTAATCAGTTTACCTCCCAGTTTTGGAGATCATTTTAGAGAGGTCTTGGTACTCAGGTGAAGCTTAGCACAACTTTTCACCCACAGACGGATAGCTAGGCAGAGCATACTCTTCAGACTTTAGAGGATATGTTGAGAGCTTGTGTGATTGATTTCAAAGGTAATTGGGATGATCACTTACCTCTTATTGAGTTTGCCTACAACAACTGCTTTCATTCTAGCATCCGGATTGCTCCTTATGAGGCACTTTATGATCGGAGGTGTAAGTCTCCTATTGGTTGGTTTGAGGTAGGTGAGGTAGATTTGATTGGTCCAGATTCGGTTCATGAGACTATGGAGAAGGGTCAAATTATTAGGGAGAGGTTGAAGACCTCTCTAACTTGACATAAATCATATGCGGATGTGAGGAGAAGGGAATTAGAATTTGAAGTTGATGATTAGTTTTTTCTGAAGGTGTTACCTATGAAGGGTGTAATGAGATTTCGCGAGAAAGGGAAGCTTAGTACCCATTTAGTAGGTCCCTATTGGATTCTCAGGAGAGTTGGTAGCATTGCTTATGAGTTGGATTTTCCAACAGAATTAGAAGCGATTTATCTAGTTTTCCATATATCCTTATTGAATAAGTGTGTTGGTGATCCGACCTTGATTGTTTCTTTAGAGGATGTGGGTGTGAAGGATAGTCTCACATATGAGGAGGTTCCCGTAGAGATCCTTGATCGTCAGATTCAGAGGTTGAGAAACAAAGAAGTCGCTTTGGTAAAAGTTCTTTAGAGAAATCAGCTTGTTGAGGGAGTTACTTGGGAAGCAGAATCAGCCATGAAAGCCAAGTACCCTCATCTCTTTCCTTCCAATCCAGTTTCCGCTTGAGGTAGTAGTTTCGTCATTAGTATGTCTATCCTATTCTATTCCATCAATCTCCCCTCATGATCTTAGTATGCATACATGTTTTTCAAAGTTGATTCAGTCATGTTTTAAGTTGCAAGCTTAGTTTTCATGTTTGTTCTTCAGATTATGTGTGTTGTTGATTGGTTGGGCTGTTTTCTCTTCAGTTTTCCCTTGTTTAGTCTTCATTCAAGGAAGAATGATCCCAAGGGGGAGATATTGTAACACCCCAAAAATTAAACCAGCTTTATAAGTTTAAACCTCTGAAAAATTTCATGTTTCTAGGAATTACGGGTCCAAACCATGGACCGTGGTTAGAACCACGAGTCGTGGAATGGAACTGTGGTTTGACTCTGGCAGTTCAACTTCTGGTTTGAGACCATAAGTTTATTCTACAGACCATAGTTTGGACCATGGATCATACTGTCAACTCGTGGAACCTAAACCAGAGATTAGTACTTTCCCCATGAACTACGACTCAGGTATATGGACCGTAGTTCATTCCACAGCCCGTCCTGTTTACTCATAGTTCCTCATCTGTAGCTTAAATATTGAGCCTAGAACTATAGCTTAGGTATATGGGCTGTAGTCCAGTTGAAGAGTCATCCTGTTGAATCATGGTTTGCCTTCTGCAGCCTGACTCTGTGGCCAGAAACCACGAGCGAAAACCACGAGCCGTGGTTTGGTCTACGACTCATGGAATCCATCCGTGATTCCTGAAAGTTTATTTTTTCCCGCTTTTTCTTAATTAAGTCCCAGGAGTATTTCAATCATTACCCACCCTTTTAACTCCTAAGTGAGGTCATTTTGGCCATTCTTAGCATGATTTATAAACCTATTAGCCTAAGTTCCTTCTCATTTCCTCATTCATCTACCAAATTGGAAAAAGAACTCCTTCAAGATCCAAGTCTCAAGCTCCAAGTTCAAGTCTCCTTTTCTTTTCAATTTCAGTTGGGTTAGCTTCAATCAAGGTATGTGGGTATTCATTAAGGGTTTCTGCTCACCCTTAAGCCCAAACTCCCAAATCTTTACTTTGATTTAGCAATTTATGAAATTAGGGTTTCTTACACAAATTGGGGAAAAGTTATGGGTTTTGTTTTAAAGCTTCAATTCATGATTTCTAATCTATTACCCATGCTTTAATTGAAGTTTTATAAGTGTTTTCAAAAGCCATATGTTAAGTATGAATTTTAGCATGATTCCTTCGAATTGCATGTCTTCAAGTAAAATTGGTATGTTTAGATAGCATGACCTCAGTTTTCACGAAATTGCTTGCTTAATTCTTCAAGCTATGCTTTTAAAAAGGAAAGTATATCTTGAATTATGGTTTTTCAAAGATTTAAGACTCATGATATGATATTTTATGACATCAGATATGTCTCTATGCTTTATGAACAGATTTGACATTAGATATGTCATTAGTTATGATCAGTTCTGCATCCAGATATGCATTAGTATTATATGAGCTATATGTATTATTTTGGGAGTAGTATTTAGCACCAAGTTAGACAGGGTGAGAGTACCCTTAGTCCCATAAGTACGTGCCCCCGTAGGTTCTAAGTCCCCTCAATTGGGCATCAGATTTAGTGATCATGCCACAGTTATGCCTTTATACCCTGGCAAGGTATATTTGGTCCTTTCGATGGGGTGTATACATTAGATTCCATGTAGCTCACATGGTCTATGTCGATTAGAGAACCTCTCATAAAAACAATATCAGGTTTTAAAATGCATTGACTCTTTGCCTTCAGACTTCAGAATTATTATGATTACTTATGATATTTGTATATCTTGATTTTGCATTGCATTGAGTCTCTTGCATTTTAGTTTTACACTCATAGCATAATTTCAGCTTTACAAGTTTATTTAGCATGCTTATTTCAGATTCCTGTTTATCTCACATATTCAGTACATCCTATAGTACTGATGCATATCTTGCGCTGCATCCTCTTGATGATGTTGATTCAGGTACTCCTCATCAGGCTCGTGTCTAGATGAAGCCGGGTATCCAGATCTTGTTGGTGAGTCCTTATTATTCGAGGGCTAGTATTATCCTAATTATATTGTCTATCTTCCTTCAGTTTCTTGAGTTAGTTTGGGGTCTTGTCCCATTAACTCTATTTGACAGTTTAGAGGCTTTTCAGACATAAATAGTATTTGGGTCTTCTTTGAATCATGTTCATCTTGATTTTATCTTATGGATTGAGTCATCTAGTTTCTAGTATGCTTCCGCTATGCTTATTTATATATACCTGAGTTATGCTATGACCAAGGGTTATCTTATGGCATTTGTGGTCCTAAATCCCGTGTTACGTCTAGGGGGTAGCCTCGAGGAATGACAAAGCAGGGGTGAGCCTTCGACTCTAGCACCCCTGACTCCAGCTAAGGGCCGGGGAGGTTGCTTAGGTAGAGCTAAATGACATGCCTAAGCAGCGGCACTAGTTAGAGCTCCTAGGGTTGAGGTTGAACCCGAGTATGAGCCCAAGATTGTTCCATAGCAGCACTATGTTGACCAAGGGACAACCCAAGTGCTACCAGCCCCAGTACCATCTTCAGCATTGATAAGTTGGTATTCTACCTACTTATTGAGCCTTTAAACTTATGCTTTTGCTAAGAATAAGTGGAAAAATATGCAATTGACACAAATTACTTCTATTTTGCAAGTTTCTATATTTTAGAAGTGTTTGAGAAAGATTCGAGTGAAAACAAGTCAAATGGGAGCTAAAAGGAGCTGCTGATCACTGACACCAATTTACTCATCGCAAATGCGAGAGTAAATCACGCGACCATAATACTCAAGGAGAAACCTAACACTACGCGACTGAGGTAAGAAGCCACGTGACTGCATGGAGGAAGGAGTCAGAATTACGCAACCACGAGGTTGAGACCACGCGACTGAGTGGAGAGAAAATACAAAACATTGCAATGATAAAGCATTATCATGCCACCGCGATGAAGGCATCATCAGCTGTATGACAAAATTGGAAATTCCACTTTTGGAAACCCCAATTGATACAAAAGTCTCTTCAGCCGTTTTGGAAATCATCTTTGGCTGGATCTTTGCCTATTCTCACAACTTTTGGCAAGCTTGGAGAGCAAGTTCATCAACTAACACCATAGGAGTGAAGATTTGGATGCTTTGTATTGTAAAATCTTAAGTTCCATTCTTCAAACTCTTGTTCTTAATTGCTATTTTATTGGTGTATTGTTGACTTGAGATTTTGGGTTTTGTATTAGAGATAATACTTGTTTTGGGTATTGAATTCATATATAGATTTTGCTCTTGTTTAATTATTTGGGTCTATTGAATCCTCCATTGCTTGAATTTATAGTCAATGGTTGCAAACATTGACTTAGCTTTCTAATTTGGGTTTTTGCTTGAGAAATGATTTCCCTAAATTCGGGAAGATTCAATAGTGGGGATTTGAGGGTTTCCACTCTAGATTAAGGCTAGATATAGTTTGGTTTCCGATAACCCCCATCTAAGAGTTGGGGTTAGAGATAACCCAACTCACCCAAGTAAATTATTGGTTATTGCTTACTCGTGGTGATTCGAGAGAACCCATGAGGATTGTTGCTTAATTGGTCGAGAGATAGTTAAGTGCACCCTTGGCCAAGACTACCCATGTGTTGATCGGGTGCAAGTCTTGCGAATTAAATTTCCATTCCCAATTCTCCCTTGTTACCCTTACTTGGCGAAAGCAAGGTGAAAGCCATTGATCACTTTATCTTTTATTTGATTTTCTTTTATCTTTAGTTGTAGTCTAAAACCCCCCTTTAGATAGCTTTTTCTCCTTTTTATTAATTAAACTTCAATAAGTTACTTCAATTCTTTATTAGCTTCATCACAACTACATTGTTCCCTTGGGTACGACCCCGACACTCATTGGGAATTATAAATTTTATTTTACTGCACGATCGCTGTGGCCTCCTACTTGGAGAGCACAATTTGAGCATTCATCAAAAATAGCATCGTTGCCGGGGAACAATTTGGCGTATTGAGTTAGTTTAGAAATTAAGTTTACTTACTCTAGTTCAATTTTGTGAATAGTTGTTTTTTTTTGTTTAGTTTTAGTTCATTGATGGCACCATGGCTTATTTGAATGCTAGAAATGGTGATAGTTGCATCCCAATTTATATTCACGACTATTGTGTTTATTGTGGAGGACTCCACCTTGGACGAAGTAGTAGAATTGGCCCTAGGAGAGAAAGGTATTCCCCTTTTCGCTCCTATAATGGGTGCAATTGCTATTTGTGTGGTGGTCGTGATGGACATTGGAGAGACTGCCCCAATGATGATCATCCCCCTCCCCCTCTTGTGCTAACAATGTTGCTAGTGGTGCTTGTGACCTTAACAGGGACCATGACTTCTCAAGTGAATAAGGCATATACATCAAGCTCCAAACCCTTTTAGCCTCACTAGAAACCCAAGAGGAGAGTGTGCAATCCATGAAGCAAGGTTTTGTGGACGCAAGGGCTAAAGAAGAGGGAAACACAAGGAAGGGTCATGAATTGAAGGTGGTGTTGCAACAAACTACACCATTTGTGGGTCATGATGTCATAGCATCTCTAAGTGAGGATGTTATGAATGAGGCAAGCTTGAAGGTGAAGATGCCCAAATCCCACTTCAACCTTTGTTCAACCTTAAGTTTGATTGAAAGGATGAAAGTTGAAGTAATCAAGCTTTTGGAAGACCTTGGAAGGAGAGTGGATGAAGTTCTATCCGGTTTCGAGTTTATCGTGGAAAGAAGGCAAAGTGTCCTTCCTCACTTGAAGGCTAAAAAATGCGAAATGCGAAATCAAGAGAATGGACTTCTTATGTTCAAACCTTCACCCTGGGATTGTTACTGGAAGGTCGATTCAAGTTTGGGTTGAAGATTCAAATCTTCCAAATGGAGATCCAAATGGTGAGGTATTTTGCGTCACTCCGCGACGTTAAATTATGTGCTTGGTGGGAGGCAACCCATCGTCTTTATGCTATACTTCACTTTTTGTTTATTTTAGTGGGTGTCAAATCTTTTGCTTTATTCATAATGTGCAAAGTTTGTGTGTGGTATGAAATTATGAGTGAAATCTAGTTGGGGGTTAGTAATCTGTTGGTTTGATGATTTTTGGGGTAAAAAGTGACGCCCATGTGTTGTAAAAATGGTGTGCAAAAGGGTGCAAAGACCCTGTTCGACGAAAGGCCTGAAAGTGTTTTTTTTCTGGGAAAGAAGATGACCATCGCGATTGCGATACCCAACACCGCGATAGCGATGACCAACTTCACTGACATCGCAATCACGATGTCATATTCTGCGATCGCCATGACTTAAAATTCTTAAAAAATAAATTGGTCTTCGCGATCGTGATGCAACATCCCACGATCGCGATGACCAGTTTTTAGCAGTCCCCAAAATAACAACTTTTCCCAGCTCTGTCTGGGCTTGTTTTGGCTCATTTCTTTGGCCTAATCATGTCCCAATACATTGCTTTACATGCCTATATCATTGTTTGATAATTTTGTTCCTTGTGTAGGTACTTTAAGCTTGAAAATGGCCGGAATTGAACATTAAGATGCCAACCAAGTGGCCGATGAAGAGTACTTTGACCAAGGAACCTTCGTCTCCCTCAAGTGCTCCCAACTATATGACTGTCTTTTGACAAAGATAATCACGAGGGAGCGAGGTATTATGTTGGATGGATTAGAGGAGAAATGGGCTGACTTCCATGGAAAGTTGGTTACTAGTGGGTGGTTGTGCTTCTCCGCCGATCCTATCAAGGCAAACATTGCTGTGGTCCGTGAATTTTATGCTAATGCTGCCGAGACAAACTTTGCAAATAACTTGATGGTTCAGGTATGGGGAAAATTGGTTCAGTTTGATCCGGAGTTGATCAATGGATACTACCACCTCCCAAATGTTGATAATGCCACATACAAAGCCCGCACTACAGAAATGGGGACTGATTGGTTTGTGGAGCACTTACATAATGGCACGGTCCTATAATGGATAGAGTTGAATACGAGGATTGAGTCCTCGGAGTTTAACCTTGAGGCCCTCACTTGGCTTTCGATCATTTGTGCCCGAGTCATGCCTTCAAATAATAAATCCGATGTGACCCCTGATAAAGCAAAGGTCATTTGTGCTATGATGAAGGGTCTGCCGGTGAATGTAGGTCAACTGATCGTGCAAGAAATTCAACAAGTGGTCCTTGATGGTAGCAAGAGTCTGCTCTTTCCTTAATTGATTACTCACTTATGCTTTAAAGCCAGGGTTACAAAGAGGGATGGTGAAAGTGAGAGGAAGCCCGAAAAATTGATTCACCCTCTGAAGAAGAGAGGCCCTATGCAGGCATCGAAGAAGAGGAAGATAGATGAGGATTCACCATTATTTGGTCTATTTTTCGAGTCTAGAGAGGCATGCGAGTCAGCCGCTACTGCTGAGACTATTGGTCCTCTCATAATTGAGCCTCCGACACTCCACCACATCTCCATACAGGTCTATGGCATGGATGCCCATCTTCGTCATGTTGTAGCAGGCTTACCTTTGGGTGTGGGTGAGACTTCCACCACACCAGCATTAAGGCCGCCACCCTCCACTACTTCCAGTGGCCCTACACTAGCTAGTGTGGTGAGCCAGCAGTAGCACATCAAGGAGAGGTTGGCTAAGGTGGAAAGGCGATAGAAAAAGCAGAGGGATCATGATAGGAAGCAACGCAAGTTCCTCACGAAGATGATGAGCACTCTGAGAAAGCTATGTGGGTCTGACACTGAGGAGGATGCTAATGAGGGAGACTGGGTCCTTTCTGTACCTAGCAGTTCTGGTTCTAAGTGATACACCCTTCAGGGAGCCCTCTCAAACTCTTCTCTTATTTTGTTGCAGTTAGGGCACTGCACGTTATTAGTTGGGGGTGGGTAGCACTCTATCTAGCATGTTGTTTTATTTTGGATATTGGGCCCTTGTCGGGTTTGTTTCTTTTCATTGTTGGATATTGATGTGCCCTTGTCGGGTGATTGCCCATCGACTGACATAGTCAACACACTTTTTGCCAGTTTGGACTACTTACAGTGCAGAGAGGTTAGCTCAGATGTACCTTCGTAAGATTGTTTATTTGCATGGGGACCCAACTTCTATCATTTCAGACGGTGGCACTCAGTTCATAACTCAGTTTTTGAGGGATATTTTGCGAGATTTGGGTACAGAGGCTTATCTTAGTACCGTATTCCACCCTCAGATTAATGGAAAGTCTGAGAGGACTATTCAAGTCCTAGAGGACATGCTTCGGTCCTGTGCTCTTGACTTTGGAGGTTCTTGGGATCAGTTTGTGCCTTTGGATGAGTTTTCGTATAATAATAATTTTCATTCGTGTATTGGTATGGCACATTTCAAGGCTTTGTATGGTAGGTGTTGCAGATCATCAATTGGTTGGTTTGATGGGTTGGAGTTTAGGACGAAGAGTACAAATTTTCTTTGTGATTCCTTAGACCGAGTACGAGTGATTCAGGACAGACTTTGGGCAGCTCAGAGCAGGCAGAAGAGCTATGCTGAACGTAGACTTCGTGCCTTAGAGTTTAGTGTTGGTGACTTGGTGTTCCTCTCTGTATCGCCCAAGAAGGGCGTGATGAGATTTGGTAGGCGGGACAAGCTTCGCCCCAGGTACATTGGGCCATTTGAGATTCTTCAGAGGGTTGGTAGTGTTGCTTACATGTTACCTTTGCCTCTGATGTTTTCAACTATACACCTAGTTTTCCATGTATCGATGTTGTGGCAGTATGTTCCAGACGAGTCTCATGTGTTGTAGTGGGATACGATTCAGTTGGATGAGAGTTTAGCTTTTCTTGAGGAGTCAGTAGCTATTGTGGTCAGAGATGTCAGGAGATTGAGGTCCATAAATATTTCGATTGTTAAGGTTCAGTGGAGGCACCGTCCAGTTAAGGAGGTTACCTGGGAGACCAAGAGAGATATGCAGGCTCCGTATCCACAGCTATTTGAGCCCTCAGGTACTTCCTTGTTCTTGACTTTCGAGGACGAAAGTCCTTTTTAGTAGTGAATGATGTAATGACTATTCCGGTCATTCCGATCATTCTCGCGTTTACGCTTTCTTTGTACTATTAGAGCTTGGCTGTAGTAGCCCCAAGTCATTTATGGCTTGCTGGGACCAGTGGTTTAGCGCCCTGGCTGTTCGTTTGGTCTTTGTGACTGTTTCTTTGTTTTAGAGCTTAGTCTTAAAAGTTGAGTTATCGAAATCATGCGATAGTGATTTGCGATCGTATGACCTCAATTGACCTTGTGGGAAGGTCGATCCTGATTCGAGGTGTCATAATATTTTCGAGGATAGGGTGTCCCTGTTTGATATAAGTTTTATTTTTATTCCCTTCCTAAAATATTTTAAATATTTATGAAAGATACTTTTATTATGATATATTTGTGTATGTATTTATTTTATAAGAGTTTTTATAAATTATTAATATTTTAATGGAGATAGTAAACTTAGTTATGTTAAAAATTATTATTATAATTTAGTAAGTTTTATTTGAAATGATTTATTATTAATTAAGATATATTCAAAAAATTATATTTATTTTATCACGAACCTACACAGTACCCAATATATACATATCAGGAAAGAAATACTTTTTATATATTGCCACCTCCACTACACGTGGAGGTAGAGGAGGTGGGCACCAATTTTTGCATATTAAGATGGTGCCACTTAAGCATCACACTAATTACTTATAACCTTTGTTTTTATTAATTTTTCTTTCATTCATTAATGATAACATTGAGGTGCTTTCATTATGATTCACAGATTGAGTGAAATATCTTTTAAGCTCTCCATAGTTCTTGTCCTCCATTTTTTCCCTTACAAAATGCATATAGATTCTATAATATATACATGCATATTCATGTTGGGGGAGCATACCTTGTAGGAAACTATTTTCGTTTGACGTTATGATCCAGTAACGATAAGAAAGTCAATTATCTACGTCAAGTTATTCAAGCTCGAATTCGAGTTTGATTTCATTTCGAAACTTCTCAGAGCAGTTCAAGCTTGGACATTGTCTTTCTAGCAGCTTGTCATCGTACGACAAGTAGGTTATGGTTTAAATCTTTTAAACTTCAGACATATAAGATATAATTGTACTAATTAGCATTCTTGGGTTGGGTTTATTGGCTTGGTACCCCATACCTTGTCTGCTTTTTCCTGTCCAACTTATTTTCACTCCAAGGATTGTAGTATTCATTGTAGTTGATAGTATCACCCTTGTGGTCATGTGTGACCTTATTTTTGACTCTGGATCATATATAGTGGGTTATTTGGGAATGTTCGTGAGTCCCGGTACTGCTATTATAGAGCTAGTTTAGTTTGTTGTAGAGCGATTGGAGCCTATGCAGGGCCGATAGGTTGATTGTGACCTATTGGGCTATTGCTTGTGTTTGAGCATGCCATTATCATGCATATAAAGAGGTCTTTCACATGGTTTACTATGGTTTTGGCTTTGGGCCTACTATTGTTGGTTTTCTAAACCTTGCATGGCCCCGAGGGCCTGTTTTCAGTAAGAAATGGATAGAAAGGATTTGAAATCATTTCCATGGATCCTGCCTTTATTGGGCCTTTTAGGTACCAGAGAGGGGTAACATACGACACTACTATCACTTGGTTTCAGCATATCATATCACATCATGCATATTGTGTTCGGATCTACCCTTATTTGTTGATTGCTCAGTGTACACTCCGGTAGTATGGGATACCGAAGGTTTTTTTTTCACTTGTATGTGTTCCTCGGGTATATGGGAACCCGTGGGACTTTAGGTAGGCTTTTATTTATTGTTATTCAATCGTAATACTGATCCTGATTATGATATTACTAGTATGACTTAGTTGTTAGTCTTGTTTTCGAGCATGTTATCCTTATTCTTCCCTTCCTCCTTCCCTTTTTGTTTGAGGTTACCGGAATAACGCCTTTTTATTCTTTAACTCTCTTTATATATATTGTTATTGCATGGACCTCAGGTGCATTTCCTTCCTTCCTTCACCTGTGTCTGTAAAACTTATATTTCTATTAGCTAGCCTAGAATGATTGTTTTCGTCTTGTATCCTTTCTGTTCTAGCTTCCATGTGCTTGTTCGTTGTTTCTGTGACTACTTGTTTCTTTTATGCTATATTATTGCTTTTATATCTTATATGCGCCCAGTCGTCCTATGATACCTACTAGGTACCCATTGATTTGCAATTTGTGCTCATACTACACTTCTGCATCTTTTGGTGCAGATCCGAGTGTGAGTTCTCAATGCTGACCGTGCTGCCTCGTGCGAGGTGTTTTTGGACTATCTGAGACTGAGGGTGAGCTCTTGGAGACTGGGGATTAGCTTTTTGTTCATCTACTGTATTATGTACTCCATTATTATTCAGAGACATATGCATGTCTCCTTTTTGGATCCTTGGTACTCTATTGATGTAGTTTCAGCTCTTATACTATGATACCAAGTTTTGAGATTTGGTTTAGCTTTCATGTATGTATGTATATATATATATATATATATATATATATATATTCTTTTTGTCCATTTCCTTTACTTATTTTCCCTTGCTTCCGCATATTTATTCAACTCTTCCGATTGGTTGTATGATAGTATCCCATTACCAACCATTCCGGGCTACGGAGATTGGTTCACCTACTGGGGGTTGTAGGTGCCATCATGACTGAGAAATTGGGTTGTGATAGCTTAGTATCAGAGCCTAGGTTCACCGGTGTCATTGGTATAGGAGCCAATGTCTAGTAAAGTCCTGCGGATCAGGGCAAAGATGTCCATACTCAATCTTCGGGAGGCTACAATGGCATCTTAAGAAATATGACTCTATTGTTGCTTCTGCATCGTGCGTCTTATCCTTGATGGTTTCCTGAAATCTCACTTATTCGAGTTCGTTCTCTCGCAGATGGTTCGTACGAGATCATCGACATCAGGCGGGAGCGAGCCTTCGACTCCAGTACCCCCGACTCCAGCTAGGGGCTAGGGAGGTCGCAGAAGTAGAGCTAAGGGATGTGCCCAAGCAGCGGCCCTGTTAGAGCTCCTAGGATCGAGGTTGATCCCGAGTATGATCCCGAGATTATTCCAGAGCAGAAGCATGTGGACCAGCGGACAGCCCAGGTGCTACCTGCCCCAGGCGACGCTCTAGCGCCATACTAGCAAGCAACACATGCTGCAGCCAACTTAGGAAGATTTTCAACGAACAGACCTCCGAGAATGCATTCGGGGTCCCGCGAATACAAACAAGCTGAGATATTATACTAAAAATGGCCTTTTGAAGTCAATGAAAATGGAAAAAATCCCAACGGAGGTCGATTTAACAAAAGTGTGCCCCACGCCCAAAAACCAACTTTAGGCCAACTTTAACAAAATGGAACACCATGGCCTAAAACGATTCCGGAAGCCTCGAAACCCAAACCAAAGGTCCTTCTAGCCCAAAGTCAACATTCTGGAGCTAACAACACTAACGAAATTTCTATCCGAGACCGTCTTCTCAGAATGTTGACCAAAGTGAAACTTCTAAGTTCAACTGGCCAAAAAACACAAAAAGCAACACAAAACAAAATCGAAAGCTCCCAGACCTCGACTAAGGGTACACCTAGACAAAAATTCATGCTCCGGAGCTAACGGAACTGTGGAATTCGATTTTGAGCATGTTTACCAAGAATGTTGACCAAAGTCAATGAAATCCTAAGTTTAGGCTCTAAAATAGGGAAATGGCCAGAATGACCAAACGAATAGCCAGGGCACCAAACCACAAATCCAAGCAAGTGATAAATGTCTTAGGGCCACAACAGGCAAGCTCTAATAGTACAATGAAAGCATAAACATGGGAATGACCGAAAGGGTTATTTCATCATCCACTACTAAAAAGGACTTTTGTCCTCGAAAGTCAAGAAGATGGGAGTACCTGAAAGCTTAAACAACTGCGGATACTGAGCTGGCATATCTCTCTCGTTCTCCTAGGTAGCCTCCTCGACCAGACGATGCCTCCCCTGAACCTTAACTACCAGAATCTTCATAGATCTCAACCTCCTGACATCTCTGGCCAGAATAGCTACCGACTCCTCAACAAAGGTCAAACTCTCATCTAACTGTACCAAATCCTACTGCAACACATGCGACTCGTCTGGAACATACTGACTCAACATCAATACATGGAATACTGGATGCATAGCTGAAAACATCAGAGGTAAAGCTAACATATAGGCAACACTACCAACTCTCTGAAGAATCTCAAATGGCCCGCTATACCTGGGGCTAACCTTACCCCGCCTACCAAATCTCATCACCCTCCTCATGGGTGATACACGAAGGAATACCAAGTCACCAAAACTGAACTCCAAGGCACAAAGTCTATGATATCCGTAGCTCTTCTGCCTACTCTGACCTACCCGAAGTCTATCCTAAATCACTCGGACTCTGTCTAAGGAATCATGAAGCAAGTTTGTACTCTGTGGCCTAGACTCCAAACCATCAAACCAACCCACTAGAAATTTGCAATGCCTACCATACAATGCCTCAAATGGTTCTATGCCAATCCTCAAATGATAACTGTTATTATAAGCAAACTCTGCCAATGACACATACTGATCCCACGAACCCCAAAGTCAAGAACACTAGACTGTAACATGTCCTCCAGGATCTGAATAGTCCTCTCAACTGGCCATCTGTTTGAGGGTGAAATGTGGTACTAAGCTGAACCTCTGTACCCAAGTCTCGCTGGATAGTCCTCCAAAACTAAGATGTGAACTGTGTGCCGCGGTCTGAAACGATTGAAGTTGGGACCCCATGCAAACAAACAATCTCACGAAGGTAAATCTGAGCTAACCTCTCTGCACTGTGGGAAGAAAAAACTAGAAAAAAGTGTGCAGACTTAGTCAGCCTATCAACAATCACCCAAATGGATTCAAACCCTCGATAAGTGCATGGCAACCGAACTATGAAGTCCATAGTAATCCCTTCCCACTTCCATTCAGGGATGGGAAGTCATTGTATCAATCCACCAGGTCTCATGTGCTCGAACTTCACCTACTAAAAGTTCAAGTACCAATATACAAACTCCACTATATCCCGCTTCATACCAATCTACCAATAAAGCTTCCTCAAATCCCTATACATCTTGGCTGTGCCAGGATGGATGGAATATCTAGAACAATATGCCTCACAGAGAATCAACTGAGTTAAATCCCCAACTATCGGAACACAAAGATGACTATCAAACCTTAAAACACCATCAGAACCCAGAGCATCCTGATTAGCCTCACCATGAGTAATCTGATCACGAATATCATATAATTGCTGATCCTTAAACTGACGACTCTGAATCTGATAAACCAATATAGAATGAACCTTGATGCTGGAAAGAACTCTACAAGAAAAAGACAAGTCAAGCCTAACCAAATGGTTTTCCAAGGACTGGATGTCCAAGGCCAACGACCGCTTTAAAACTGAAAGTGAAGCTAGGCTACCAATACTCATTGTCTTCCGACTCAAGGCATCCTCTATCACTTTTGTCTTGCCTGGATAATACAAAATAGTAAAGTCATAGTCCTTCAGTATCTAAATCCATCTCCGCTGCATAAAGATTAGCTCTCGCTGACTAGTGATGTTCTGAAGACTATGGTGATCGGTGAAGATCTCACAATGAACCTCGTATTATTAATGCCTCCAAATCTTAAGCGCAAAGACTACAGCTGCCAACTCCAAGTCATGAGTGGGGTAGTTGCGCTCGTGAACCTTTTGCTATCTCAATGCATATGCTATCAAATAACCCTGCTACATCAATACACAACCAAGACCAACCCCTGAAGCATCATAATACACTAAAAAGCCCTGACCCTCAACTCGCAAAGTCAAAAATGAAGCTGAAGTCAATAAGGTGTTAAGCCTCCGAAAACTATCCTTGCACTGATCCGACCACGGAAATGGGACATCCTTCCTAGTCAGCCTAGTCAAAGGTGCTTCTATGGAAGAAAACCCCTTGATGAACCTCTTGAAGTACCCTGCTAACCCCACAAAGCTGTGAACCTCGGTAGGAGTAGTAGGTCTTGGCCAATCATAAACTGCTAAAATCTTTCTTTGGTCAACTCTAATACCATCCTTAGACACCACGTGTCCTAGGAATGCTTCTTACTCAAGCCAAAACTCGCACTTTGAGAACTTGGCATAAAGCCGATGATCTCTCAAAGTCTGAAGTATAATCTTCAAGTGTTGGTCATGCTCATCTCTACTCCCCAAGTATATCAGGATGCCATTAATGAATACTATCATGAATGAGTCCAAATACGAGCTGAGCACCCTGTGCATCAAGTCCATAAAAGCTACGAGGGCATTAGTCAACCCAAAAGACATCACCAGGAACTCATAGTGGCCATAACGTGTCCTGAATGCTGTCTTAGAGATGACCTCCACCCTAAATCTCAACTGGTGGTAGCCTGACCTCAAATCTATATTTGAAAACACGACTGAACCCTGAAGCTTATAAAACAAGTCATCTATACATGGCATTGGATACCTAATTTTCATAGTCACTTTATATAGCTGCCGATAATCAATAAACATCCGCATCAACCCATCTTTCTTCTTCACAAATAGAACTGGAGTACCCCCAAGGCAATACACTCAGCCTAATGAAACCCTTAGCTAACAAATCTTGGAGCTGATCCTTAAGCTCTCTCAACTTAGTTGGAGCCATGCAGTATGGAGTAATAGAGATGGGCCTAGTGCCCAGCTCTAACTCAATAGCAAAGTCAATATCTCTCTCAGGTGGAAGGCCTAGCAGGTCAGTCAAAAACACATCTAGGAAATCTCTAACTAGAGTAACTGACTAAGGAGAAGAAGTGTCATAGCTAGCATCTCAGACATATGCTAGATAAGCCAAACACCCGCGAGAAATCAACTTCATAGCTCAAAGATAAGAAATTATCCTAGACGGTGTATGGATAACAGAACCTTGCCACACAACCAAAGATATGCTAGGAACGACTATAGTAATGGTCTTGGCATAGCAATCCAAAATTGCTTGATGAGGGGATAACTTGTCATGCCCCGAGGCTACCCCCTAGACATAACACGGAACTCGGGACCACAAGTGCCCCAAGTTAACCCTTGGTCATAGCATAACATAGGCATACACGACAAAACACAGTGGAAGCATAAATAGAAAGCTATTCAACCCAATCTATAAATGATGAAGTCAATAAGAAACGTAATCCAAAAGGAAGACTTGAATACTGTCTATGTCTAAAAAGCCTCTATATGACATAAGGAGTTGCTAGGACAAGACCCTAGCTAACTCAAAGTATGAAAGTAAAAAACCATACAAAATACTAAGATCATAACTAGCCCTTGAATAATGAGGACTCACCAACACTAATTAGAATGGCATGCGATCTCTAGCCACGTGCCTGAGGGAGGGAACTTGAGTCTGCATCAATAAGAAGATGTAGTGTAAATATGCGTCAGTACTATAGGATGTACCGAGTATGTGAGATATGCATGTGATATGATGAAATATACTTGGAAGCATGCTTAAAACTGAGATCATGCATAATTTGTGATAAAACATGCTTAAAATATCCTTGAAGCTAAAATCATATGATAATAGTAAAATCTGTAATGTAATGACTCAATGCAATATCATAAGCTGAAAACATAATCAAATCATAAGTCATAAGTAGTAAGTCTGAAATCTCAAATCTAAGAGTCAATACAATCTTTTCATGAAAACTAGCTTCTGTGGGAGGTTCGCTTAACCGACATAGACCATGTGAGCTACATAGAATACAATGTATCCGCCCCATCGAGAGGACCCAATATACCTTGTCAGGATATAAAGGCATGACTGTGGTATGATCACCAAATCTGATGCCCAACTGAGGGACTTAGAACCTATGGGGGAACGTAGTTCTGGGACTAAGGGTACTCTCACCCTATCCAACTCGGTGCTAAATACTACTCCCAAAACATATACATATAGCTCATAATACTTGTGACATATCTGATGTCAAAACTGTTCATAACTTAGGTAAACATATCTGGATGCCAAACCTTTCATAAAATATAGGGACATATCTAATATCCAAAACTGTTGGAAAAGCATAAGGACATATCTAATGTCATGCAATTCACAAGTCATGCGTCTTAAAGCTTTGCAAAACCATAATTCAAAATATGCATTTCCTTTCTAAATTCATAATTGAAGAATTTGGCATGCAATTTCATAAAGATAGAGGTCATGTTATCTAAACATACCAATTTTGCTTGAAGACATGCAATTCAAAGGAATCATTCTAAAATTCATCATCAACATATGGGCTATTGAAATCAACTAAGGAACTTTAATTAAATCATAGATACATAATGAGAAACCATAAACTTATGCTTTAAAATTGAACCCATAAGTTTTTCTCCAATTTGGGCAATAACCCAAGTTTCATAATCTGGATAAGGATTATCTTTATGATCATGAATAGGAAACCACTTATAAAAACTCATGCAAAATCATGCAATTTAGAGTTAAAATCCAGAGAAGAATCATGAGGAAACAACTTGTAAAGAAACCCATGAGAATTGGGTAAGAACCCTAATTTGGAAATTCATAAAATCAATTTAGGAAGTTGGGGTTTTGGGCACAAGGGTTAAGGGAACCCATGTTGAATACCCACATACATGAATTGAGCTTTCCTATCTTGAGACTTGAGGATGAAGACTTGAAGATGGAATCCATAGCTTGATGCTTGGAGAATAGAGACCCTTTTCTTCTCTTGGAACTTGATTGATAGGATGGAAGAGAACTTAGGCTAAGTGGGAATAAAACTCCTTCTAATTTTCCCAAAAAGACTTAACTTAGGAGTTAAAAGAGTGGGAAATTATCAAAATACCCCTGGGAAAAGAATTTAAAAACTTAAAAAAAAAATTCATCAAAGACTTCCACGGACACAAATCACGGCCCGTGGAATGGATCACGGTTCTTGGAAAGGGTTCGTGGTTCCTGGGCAAAGTTTCTGGCCTCTGGACTGATTTCCCCGAGTTGGTTTCATGACCCGTGGAAATTTCCACGACCCGTGGAACCTTCTCGTGGTTTTCAGGAAAAATACTGATTTCCACGAGTTGGTTTCACGACCCGTGGAAACTTCCACGACACATGGAACCTTCTCGTGGTTGTTGTCTGTCATTTTGACAGACAAACACCCTTTAGTAAAATACTGATAACGTTTTGCTCGGGACTCGAATTAATGCGCAGTTAGTGGCGTTGGAAAGAATATTCAAAGACCTTATACATATCTAATACACCTTCAAAACTTAAGAATAGGTCTTAATACTTAGATACATAGAAAATTTATGTAGTTCGGGTCTAACAACACATAAAGAACGGTTCAGATTTGGCTTAGAATTTTTGGGGTGTTACAATATCTCCCCCTTGGGATCATTCGTCCTCAAATGAAGACTTCTAAGTTAAGAGTGGAGGGGGAAAGGGTTGCAATTCTATCAACTAAGTTTTAAAAGCTAAAGTATTTACATGATAACTGATCTCTAACTGAATTATAAACTGAGTTGAATTCATGAGGCAGGTAAGCATACTGAGGGCATGAGACCAACTGATGGTGAATGGAACTGAATGGCTAACATGATAACTGATCTGGATTAAGAGTAGTGTCTCAGCTGAAACTCATAAGGAATGAGTGCATTATTAGAAATCATAGATAACTGAAAATGACGTCAAACTGAGAGGGGTAACTATACGAGGAAACCATTCTCTTTTAAACTGAACTTACTACCTTGTACTAAACTGAATGTAGGGCCTTCTAACCTTAGGAATGATTATCGATAGGTCTGAACTGATTTGATATGAGGAGTCTAGTATTCTTGCAAGCTGAAGTTACTGGACCTAAGATATGGGCACCCTGGGCTAGGAGTAAGAAAAGACTATTCTTGCCTTAATCACTACGGTTGACAACTCTTAAGCTTAGAAACACCTTTCAACTACACTAACTCCTCTAAATATTAAGGTCTGAGTCTAACTACCTAATTTCACTATGTTCAAGCCTATCTTGACTAAATCTCTTACATACAGAACTACCTCCCAAGAATGATATTCCTCCTTATCACGAAAATCAACTAAGCTTGAGCTCTAATCAATGGGTCACTAGGCACACAAAGCAAAAGACCACATGTATTTCATCATGACTTTTAAGCCTATCACTATGATAACCCTATGGTTTGTAGCTCATACTATCCATGACTTCTCCTCTCTTCCTAGCATATCTAGGAGTTGTAACTTGAAGAACTTCTACAAAGGGACATACCAAAATTCCTCATCTAACTATTTCATATGAATAATCCTCACCTAACTTTTCTTCCACGCTTACAACCTACTACTTCCCATCTAGGCTACTACTTAGCTTCCTCTACTAACAGCTATGACAACACAATCCAAGATCACTGAGAGAATAGAGTGGGAGCATGAGCATCACCAATGAAGGAATACTGATCGATCTTGACTTATACTTATTTTGATCTAGCCACTCAAGGTGGGGTTTGAGAAGTCAAGTGAAAAGGGCATGAGTGTCTCACATCTTGGACATACAAAGCATGGTTAGAGTAAGGATATCACAAGCATGAATTATTAGAGAAATCTGGTATAAGCATATACATGATGTAGCATGATTTCATAAGCCATTAAGGCGTATCTTGAGAACTGAGTATGTAGATTGAGCATAGTGTGAGACATGAGCTTTCATATCTGACAAGTATCATGGTGTAAAGCTGGAATTCGTAGAACCATAGAGTTAGATTGGAATTCTATTTGGAGCGATTTCTGTTTGTTCTGGGAGTTGAGTATGGACATGAATCTTCATGAAGTCCATGAATTTGAATTAAGAACATGGCACTGGAATACAAGACATGATTAGGGTATTGTAATAAGGGAAGTATACTTAAGGTGCTAGGATGGAAATAAGTCCATGCATCCCTCCTAACTTCATTCTGACACCCATTAGCATCACTACCCGAGTCTCCAAAATTTGACTGATTCTACATCCCACCATCTCCCCCTTAGATTCATGCTACATTCTAAGTCAGTGGACCTCTCGCTAACCTATAAACGAAACTATGATCCTTTTAATCTAACAGAGCAAACATTACTCTAGGAGTTAATCTGCATATACACTTCCTTCTATAGTCTAAGGATCACCCTTACCTAAAAATCTTGGCCCCAACCTTTCTATCTCATATAAGGGTTGTACATATCACACTCAATAACTTCCAACCTATCCCTTTCAAAGACATGTCAAGCTTACATGGTTCTAACTCCCAAAGCTCTCTTTTTCTACTACCTACCAAATCAAATGCGTTAAAGCCTATACCGAGAGGCTCAAAATTGCTTATCCTTCTCTAACTCACATATATATATATATCATGCCTACACATTCACACTTGATTCAACTCTTCTCTTAAACTCTTGCATACACTATACCAAGCCTACTAGAAAATACCACAAAACTATCATTCTCACTCTCATACTATCATCTTTTTGTTCACATCCTATACCTGGTCTATACTAGCACAAGAAATTACCACTCTTTAATCTATACCAAGGGATGTGTCATCCCATTAGCCATCTAGTAAAACACAACTCTAAATACATACTCCAATCAGCTATCATTCCCCTGTCTAGGATACCATCCTTCTGACTTTATATTTCTGGCTCTAGGTTCATTCTATTACTAATGGATTACAATACAACATCTGTCGAGTGGCAACACTACCCAAGGATCTAGGTACACATTTTCCCCTCTTACGAAATAATTAGTAACAAGGTTCTGAAAGAGGATCTGGAGCACCTCGCTAAGAGATAATCTAAGATATACTATTTCTGGCACCACAAATATGAGGTAAAGCAGGTGGAATTGGGACAACACACACATTTGGAGAATATATAGAGTTAAACTCTATCGCACGATATTAAATATGAAAGAAATAAAGTTTTTCCTAAGACACTTCGTAGCCTCTCTCTTATAAGTGTGGGGCACTTCACATCCATAAAAGAGACTCTATTTGATGCAGCTTTCAAACACCCTAGGACTCTTGAACCTGATGCTCTGATACCAAGTTTGTCACGCCTCGAGGCTACCCCCTAAATGTAACACGGTACTCGTGACCACAAGTGCCCTAAGTTAACCCTTAGTCAAAGCATAACATAGGCATACACGAGGAAACATAGGGGAAGCATAAATAGAAAGCTAGGCAACCCAATCCATAAATGATGAAGTCAATAAGAAACATAATCCAAAAGGGAGACTCGAATATTGTTTATGTCTGAAAAGCCTCTACATGACATAAGGAGGTTCTAGGACAAAACCCTAGCTAACTCAAAGTACAAAAGTAAACGGCATACAGAATACTAAGATCATAACTAGTCCTCGAATAATAAGGACTCACCAACACTGACTGGAATAGCCTACGGTCTCTAGCCACGTGCCTGAAGGAGGGAACCTGAGTCTGCATCATCAAGAAGATGCAACACAAATATGCGTCAGTACTATAGGATGTACCGAGTATGTTTGATATGCATGTGATATGATGAAATATACTTGGAAGCATGCTTAAAATTGAGATCATGCATAATTTGTGATAAAACATTCTTAAAATATCCTTGAAGGTGAAATCATATGATAATAGTAAAATGTGTAATGTAATGACACAATGCAATATCATAAGCGGAAAACATAATAAAATCATAAGTCATAAGTAGTAAGTCTGAAATCTAAAAGCAAAGAGTCAACACAATCTTTTCATGAAAACTAGCTTCTGTGGGAGGTTCTCTTAACCGACATAGACCATGTGAGCTACATGGAATCCAATATATCCGCCCTATCGAGAGGACCCAATATACCTTGCCAGGGTATAAAGGCATAATTGTGGCATGATCACTAAATCTGATGCCCAACTGAGGGGACTTAGAACCTATGGGGGCACGTAGTTCTGGGACTAAGGGTACTCTTACCTTATCCAACTCGGTGCTAAATACTACTCCCGAAACATATACATATAGCTCATAATACTTGTGACATATCTGATATCAAAACTGTTCATACCTTAGGTAGACATATCTGGATGCCAGAACTTTCATAAAACATAGGGACATATCTAATGTCCAAAACTATTGGAAAAACATAAGGACATATCTGATGTCATGCAATTCACAAGTCATGAGTCTTAAAGCTTTGCAAAACCATAATTCAAAATATGCATTTCCTTTCTAAATTCATACTTGAAGAATTTGGCATGCAATTTCATAAATATAGAGGTCATGTTATCTAAACATACAATTTTGCTTGAAGACATGCAATTCAAGGGAATCATGCTAAATTTCATCATGAATATATGGGCTTTTGAAATCAACTAAGGAACTTCAATTAAATCATAGATACGTAATGAGAAACATGCTTTAAAATTGAACCCATAAGTTTTTCTCCAATTTGAGTAAGAACCCAAGTTTCATAAATTGGATAAGGATTAGCCTTAAAATCATCAATAGGAAACCACTTATAAAAACCCATGCAAGATCATGAAATTTAGAGTCAAAATCCATAGAAGAATCATGAGGAAACAACTTGTAAAGCAACCCATGAGAATTGGGTAAGAACCCTAATTTGAAAATTCATAAAATCAATTTAGGAAGTTGGGGTTTGGGGCATAAGGGTGAAGGAAACCCATGTTGAATACCCACATACCTGAATTGAGCTTTCCTAACATGAGACTTGAGGATAGAGACTTGAAGACGGAATCCTTAGCTTGAAGCTTGGAGAATGGAGACCCTTTTTTTCTCTTGGAACTTGATTGAGAGGATGGAAGAGAACTTAGGCTAAGTGGAAATAAAACTCCTTCTAATTTTCCCAAAAAAACTTAACTTAGGAGTTAAAAGAGTGGGAAATTACCAAAATACCCCTGGGAAAAGAATTTCAAAACTTCAAACAAATTTTGTCAAAGGCTTCCACGGACACAAATCACGACCCATGGAATGGATCACGGTTCGTGGAAAGAGTTCGAGGTTCCTGGGAGAAGTTTCTGGCCTCTGGACTGATTTCTACGAGTTGGTTTCACGACCCTTGGAAACTTCCATGACCCGTGGAACCTTCTCGTGGTTTTTAGGGAAAAAAAGATTTCCACGTGTTGGTTTCACGACCCGTGGAAACTTCCATGACCCATGGAACCTTCTCGTGGTTGCTGTCTATCATTTTTACAGACAAACACCCTTTAGTAAAACACTGATAACTTTTTGCTCCAGACTCAAATTAATGTGAGGTTGGTGGCATTGGAAAGAAAATTCAAAGACCTTATTCATATCTAGTACATCTTCAAAACTTAAAAATAGGTTTTAATACTTAGATACATAGAAAATTTATCTAGTTTAGGTCTAATAACACATGAAGAATGGTTCAGATTTGGCTTAGAATTCTGGGGTGTTACATAACTAGTGTATGCCCATAATCACATTAAAATCTAACATGTCTAATATCATCAAATCACCCCAACCCCAAATCACCAACAACTATCATACATGATCTCAAAATCTAATCCACTATTAAAGAATCACCTACAGGGGTCAAAACATATACATGTACAGATAGTGGCTTACTAGCTAACCCCAAACAAGGCATAAAGTAGGTAGATATATATGAACATGTAGATCTAGGATCAAACAAAGCTAAAGTTGATTGGCGGCATACATAAATTGTACCTGTGATCACAGCATCCGAGGCCTCTGTCTTTGGTCTCCCAGGGACCATATAAAACTGACGCCAACCTCCACTTGACCGATTACCATCCCTACTACCTATCCTGCCATGTTGGGAACTAACTTTACCGTGAACACCACCTCCTCTAGCTGGTGGTTGCACTGCTCTCAATGGCTGAGATGGCTGGCTGAATTGTACTCTACTGGGGGCAATCTCTAGCATAGTGACCGATGATTCAACACTCATAACAAGGCCCTGACGTCCTACCCTATCGGGATAAACTAGCTGCACTAGTGTGTCCACCACAAGTTGATGCCCAGAAGTTGTACCCCTCAAAGTCTGACCACGGTAACCTTACTGACTACTATGACCCTTCTCAAACTGAGACCCCCTGGAAGCATGAAGCAAAGCCTGAACTGGCCAACTAGACGTATACTGCTGCGACTAATACCATCGGCCCCACTAGCCTGAACCTCTACCACTGTAATGAAAACCACTATAGCTGTCCTGATGATGTGGTTTCTTATCTCTGGCCCCTGGATTATGATGGTGTAAGTCCTCCATAGTACGGACGTGATCTAAGATAGCCTGAAAGGATCGCCTACTAGAAACTAGTACCTCAGTTGTCTACCTAGGCTCTGTCCATAACCCCTAAACAAATCTACAGGCTCTGTCGAGCTCGATAGGAATAATTATGGCCTAAAATAGAGCAAGCTAGTGAAAATGAGTCTCGTATTCAGATATAGTCGTAGATCCCTGCATAAGTCTGGTGAAATTTTCTCTATGACACTCTCGCTCGCTCTGTGGCAAGAACTTGGCTATAAAGGCCTCATAAAACTGTGTCCAAGATAACAGAGGAGATGTAGATGGTCCGCAAGGTACCTGGGCCCTATACCATAGCTTAGTTGGGCCCTCCAGTTGATAAGTAGTATATCCAACTTCGTGAGTCTTCAACAACCTCAAATGATGTAGCATCTCCTCACATGTAGTAATAAATCATGCAGATCCTGTCCAGGAGTACCAGAAAACCTAGGCGGCGCCAATCTCAAAAATCATCCCAGAGCCTTCTGCTTCATCTCTTTCATAACTGGGTGAGGAGCAAGAGGCTGCGCAATGGAAGGTACCAGAATAACCTCAACATAGGGAGCCACAGTAACAGGCTATGCTCCTAAATTTGGAACACCCAGGGATGCCACCTGAGCATATGTTTATGCTACCTCAGAAGGCTGACCCTCAATCATACCCAACAACTGAAGAAGTAAACCCTGAATATCTGATGAAAGAGCTGGGGCTGAAGCTGTATAGAAACTGGTGTTGGCACAGGTGATACTTGGGTTGTCCCCCATTCTACAGGTTGCTTCTCTGGGACTAACTCAAGATCCAACTCAACTTTGGAGCTCTAACTGGTGGAGCTACTTGGGCATGTCCCCGACCTATACCTCTACAACCACCATGGCCCCTAGTTGGAGTCGGGTGTACTAAGGTCGAAGGCTCACCCTTGCTCGCTACTGAAGACATTGTACGAGTCATCTGCGGAAGAGTAAAGTAGAAAAAGTGAGTTTCAAGGAAACCATCTAGGATAAGACGCATGATATAGAAGCAAGAAAAGAGTCATGTTTCCTAATATGCCACCGTAGCCTCCCAAAGATTGAGTACGAACGTGTCTGCCCTAATCTGCAGGACTCTACTAAACATTGGCTCCTATACCAATGACACTGATGAACCTAGGCTCTTATTCCAAGCTATCAAGACATGATTTCTCAAGTAATGGTGGCACCTACAACCCCCTATAGACATACAAATTTTTGTAGCCCAGAACGATTAGTAATGGGCTACTATCTAATAAGGATGCAAAACAAGAAGATATAAGCGGAAGCAAGAGATAAAATAAAGAAATGTGTAACAGGAAGATATATATGTATATATATATATATTATATATATATATATATATATATATATTATATATATATATATATATATAGGAAACTAAACCATCCCACAACCTAGTATCATAGTATAAGAGCCGCTGCTACATAAACAGAGTACAAGGGTCCAAAATAATATATACATATGTCTCTGAATAAAAAAAGAGTATGTAATACAAAAGAGGAGATAAAAGCTAAGCTCCTGTCACCAAGAGCTCAGCCTCGGATGATTCAAAAGCAGTTTGCACGAGCCTCCACGATTCAGTGGCGATGACCCACACTAGGATCTGCACCAAGAAGATGCAAAGTGTAGTATGAGCACCAATTGCAAAGAAATGGGTACCCAGTAGGCATCATAGGTCGACTGAGCGTATATAAGATATAAAATTAGTAAATAGAAGAATAAAAGAAGGTTGTCATAGAAGCAAATAGATAAGTACACGGAAGCTAGCACAAATAGAATACAAGGAGAAGATAATCAAACTAGGCTAGCTACTAGGAATATATATATCACAGAACATAGGTGGAGGAAACAAAAATGCACCTGGGATGCTTGCCATAACAATATATATAGAGGGAGTTTAAGAAATAAGCGGTATATCGGCAACCTCAAGTAAAAGGTAAGGGAGGAAAGTAAATAAAATGAAATCATGCTTGAAATCCAATTCTACTATCTAATCATGCTAATAATACAACTCTCAAAGTAGGAATAAGCAGTCAATAACCCAAGTGTAACTATAAAGTGAATTAGAACAATGGTAGGATACAATAATAAATATACCTACAGTCTAAATGGGCACCCATACACCCAAGGAACACATACAAGTAAAAACAAACCCTCGACATCCCATAATACCAGAGCGTACACTCAACAAACAACAAACAAGGGTGGAATCATGCACAAATGGATGATATGATTTAATGGAGTTAAAACCAGGGGTAATCGTAGTACCGTATGTTCCTCCTCCAATGCCGATAGGTCTAGTAGGTAGGATCCATAGAAGGACGCACCCGTATACCTCAACCACACTGTATACCCCTCATCCGGCACACTCAGTTCATAGGACCTTGTCCAGATCGGCAAGGTCCATGGAGATCCTCGACCACATACTAAATCTCATAATCTCAATATAATCGTCTGGAGTGTATCCAGATCCAAACTAGTAACCAAAGTCTCAAAATGCATGCCCAAAGTCTATCCAGGTCTAAATCAACAAATCAAGTCTAAAAAACCCAATAAGGGTGCTCGGACATAACCGGGTCTAAAATAGTAGTAAAACAAGTCTGACGCATAAAATATATCTAGCACTATGGCTCAATCGAGTGTAGTATAAGTGGGAAATGGTGATAAATCATCATTTAGTCTCTCTTACCCCAAGAAGATACATGAAAATTAGTTCCAAACCCTTTTATAATTAGTTTTACCAAAAAGGACCCTCGGGGCCATGCAAGGTTTGGAAAACTGTTTATAGTAGCCCTGTAGTAAAAATGGTAGTAAAACATGCAGAAAATCTCTTTATATTGATGAGAATGGCATTCCTAACACAAAAAATAGCCTAACGACTCACAATTAACCTATCGGCCTGCACAAGCTCTAATCGCTCTACATCATATATAACCAGCTTTACAATCATAATATCAATGTCTGGGACTCATGGAAATTCCCAAATAACCCACCACCTATGGTCCAGAGTCAAATACAAGGTCACACAGGACCAGAAGGGTAATACTAATAACTACAACGAATATTACAATGATCGAGTGAAATAAGATGGACAGAAATGAAGCAGACATGGTCCGGGGTGCCAAGTTAATAAAACTCAACCCATGGATGATAATTTGTACAATTATAGCCTATATACGCAAAATCTAATATGGAGAAGATCGTAACCTATATGTCGTCTAATGACAAGCTGCTGGAATGATGATGTCCAAGCCCGAAATGCTCCAAGAAGTCCCATAAAATAATCACACTATTATAAACATAATCTAAACGTTAAAACAAGACTAATGATACCCATATTGCTAAAAGTATAGCCGGGTCAAAATTCGGATCACAAGCGGACCCGTGGGCCTCGCAATCTGAAGTTGGAAATGAAAAACACCCCAATATTCCCCATATTCTCTGGAGTTCATGCTACAAAATTGAGCACAAATGGACCATCAAAGAAGGATCAAATATCCCATAAACTAAGAGAATTCAAAGAGGGAAAATAATTAAAATTATTGAAAATTAACAAAGAAACTTACCAAATTTAGAATCCAAGAATGAACACGGACGGGAATATGTAAGCCTCCAAGGTTTAGGATAAACCAGGTGAAATATGGAGGATTTTAAAGCAAGTTATAATGGAGAAAATGATTTTGGAAGATGAAGAAAAGAGCTGAAATTTTAAAGAATGGCCAACTAAATAGCTGCCACGCCCAGGCGCATGAGTGGGCATGCAGGCGCAAGCGCTGCAGTGGCCACACAATTATTATTATTTAATAGATATGTATAATAATAATTTAGTAATAAAAAAAATATTAAAGATAAAACTTAAATAGATAAGAAAAAAAGTTTAATATAGATAAACAGTTAATTTCTAAGTCCCCAATAACGACACCAAGAACTTATTGCATTCAACGCACATGCAAGTGTATGCAATTGTACAAGTAATATAGGATTGTAACTCCAGATATCATACCCATAGAGACTTGTTGATTAACTATTTACTAAATTAAACTAATTCTAATTATTTATTCAAGAAATAAAACTAATGCTATATTTATGATTAACTGAACTAAGGATAGAGATATGATAACTAATGAATAATTGACCAAACAAAGAGCGGATTCTTATCTAATGAATAAGATAAAATCAATCTAGGGCTATGGATTTTCTATCAATTATGTTGAGTAATCATTTAAATTGATTCTGATTATTTATCGCATTACTAGTTGCAGGTTAATATTTGCGATGTTGAGCGTCTTTCCAAACAAAATCTACACCTACTTGAGTATTCTTAACGCCTGTATTCCTATGATCATCAGCCGATAGTGAATTGAATATGATTAATCTTCCGTATCAATCAAGAAAAGCTAGCGGGTATATTCCTATCCATGTTAGTGAATCGTTTCCCTCTTAAGAGTTCTAAGACCAAGATCTACCTCCTCTTATTGCTACGTAAATTCTCTATTCCTAGTTTAATTCACGCACCATAGATAGTATTAAAATTTTGATCAAGCAAATAAATAATTAATACCAAGATAAACTAAGAAATCAAATGAGCTATAGCACGATGATAAATATCTTCACAAATCAAATCAAGTTCATATAACAATAATCATAAAACTACCATAACCCTAGATGAGAAGTCTACCTCCACATAAACATGGAGGAATTACTATAAATCATCCAATAAAAAATATAAAATACATATAATGGAGAAGAAAGTATAAAACTATTGTTCTCCTGCCTCCACAGCGGCTCTAAGCTTTGCCTAGGTCAAGAATTGCCTAGTATTTTTGTCCTCCTCTCTCTCTAACTCGTTCTATCTATTATCATCCCTCAAAAATTGGTTAAGGGTAGTATATATAGGGTTTTGGGAGGGTTTTGGATAGGTCTCCTTCTTATAAATGAATTGGGCAAAAACTTCCTAAATTTGCACTACACGAATGCCTTATGCGGTGCCATAAGCATTCTGGGCAGCCTCTTTGTGTGGTCTGTCCAAATGCACTATAGGGGGGCCTGGGGTAGCACCTAGGGCCCTTCCATATTGCCTTTTTTTTAAACCTTTTAAACTAATTTTACCTCCGTTAAGACTTCGTCTTGATCTACTATCCATGGACATGCTCCGGATAATCATTCTCAGCTCTTGTTCAAACTTCAAAGCTTCAATATCACTCAATTATGCTCTAAATTCGTGCAAATTCCATCATTATTCATCCTAAACATCAAGACAAGCTTCATAAGCGTATTTCACATAAAGTAACATCAAAACCATACTAAAACAAGTAAAATGTGAGGCAAACTATAGTATAAAATTATGACTTTTAGCCTCACATCAAGACCCCACACTAAAACTCATGGTCGTCCTCGAGTAAGCTCTACCTTATAACTATGACTCTACTACAACTACACCAATTGAAATAAGATTACTCAAGCTAAGACTACGATAACTACAATGGATGGCAAGTTCTTATTTCAACATAATTTATTCATTCAATATATTTAATAATCATGAAAAACTACTTCAAGACCACTTAGCCTCAAGTATGACTCTGTGATATTTGGAAACACTCATAGATTACCCAATCAAGAAATAAAATACTTCACCTATAATGCAGTTCTCTTCCTTCAGTAATCTTACAACGAACAAGATTTATAGTAGCTCCTGCTGAAGCAATTGTAGCAGCTCCTGCACCTATTGATTTTGCACCTTCTAATATCTCGACTTGAGAATTCTCCTCACGCTTTTTCCATCACAATTTTCTCTTCGAGAATACTTGCCTCATCAATTCTTCCCCTCTTTCTTTTTATCTAGGACATTGAGATGTTCATGCAACGCATAGGCATCACAAGCGGTACACTGAACACTAAAGGTAAAGGCTCTTTTCACTTCATCGAAATTCGACGTAATTGGTTACCGGTTGGTAGTTCCTCATCGTGCATTGACTGACTCCTCATGGGGTTGAAAACAGCGCTCTGAAACCAAGTCCTATTATCAGAGAGGGACTTTTTCCATTATTTATCTATTTTCGATCGAACTTTGCCAATTTCTTTTCTATCCCTATATTCGAATTAGCCTGACTTTCCATTAGAATGTTCTTTCAGACGTTGAGAGGAAGGGACCCGCGGACACACCATTAGAGCTAGATTTAGCTTAGGATTGGTCAATTGCTCCATCATAGAATGAGGTTAAGTGCGCCTTTCGGAGACTTTGATAAAGAATGCCTTCCTTTGGCGAACGGCTAGACACTTCTATAGTGGGATCTCTTGAACCTATGAAACTCGTGAAAGTGGGTGAACCCCCCAATTCTAACAAAGTTTTCTTGGAAACGATTTTCAATTCTAGCGCAAGTAAACATAAATAGGAAATCCGTGAATTCGAGTCACGGGAATAGACCCACCACTGATTCATTCAATTTCAGCTACTGATTCAACAAGTTCGGATGGTAGGGTAGGGTCAGGCTTGGACGAATGCAGCTTCGGATGTGAACTTCGTACTAGCCACTAATAGTCGAGAGCCCCAATCGACCCAATCCCTGAAAGTCAGATCGAAGCCATGAGTAATTACTTTCTTGATAGTACCCATTTCCACTCACGGGATAGATAGAGGCAGGAAGCCTACCGTTTTATACTTCTATTATAGGCAGTTAACCAACCCCTTCTACGAATAACCTATTGGCAAGGTTGATGGGTAAGTTGTGAGACTGTATTCACCATCGTCTATATCCACAGCTGACGTGACTATATACCGACGTCTTTCCCTTTGTATAGTATACGACTAAGTGACTTCATAACTTCAACCTACTTTTTTTTCTTACTGTAGCATAGTCCTTCGTCGCACCTCAATCACACTCCCTGTGTGAATTGAACAAACTTAAAAGTACAACCAGCTTAAGCTGGTTTTCCACCTATTTTTAGTGTTCGGCCATTTCTAGCAGTGTGCCTACACGGGATACCATCATCCATAGTATCAAATAGAGATCCAAGATTCATTTCAGCCTTGTGGCAGAGCCTACAGAAGGCTTTGGGTAGCAGAGTGAGTCTTAGCACAGTCTTTATTATCCAAAAGCAAGCAAGACGGGGAGTGAGGAAAGCAGAAGTGAGACAGGAATAAACCAGTAGCAAGAAAAAGCAAGCATTCCGGGAATTCCTCTTATTAAAGGAATTTGTGAGTGAAGACAAGATCGGATCTTTAAAGCTGGAGTCTTTTTCTTCATCAAGAGTGAGAGCGATAGATCAAAGAGTCACAAAGCTTGCTGCCACCTAATCGATGAATCTTGTCCCCCTTTTGTGGATTTAGCCTGCTTCTTGTTACCTTGTTACTAAAAAAATGGCATGCGTATAGAATGGGATCAAGACCAGTAGGTCGGTTCTCTCCCGAGTATCATTAGTGGGTCCACTGACTTTTTTGATAAAAAAAATAGATAGGCCCGGGGACCCATCCTCCGATGGTAGGGATATAGGTTCACAACTCCTGTATATTAATAATTCCTTATCCGCAAGAATATAGTATGTAAATGACTTAACAAGAGGGAGGGTGATCTAGGAGACCCACAGTTTTGATCTCTTCTCTATGGCGGGAGGTTTCTTTCGTATCAAGAGGGTGTTGGGGAGGCCAGGGAAGATGGATTGGATCAAGGCTGAGGAACTGAGGGACCTTCTCAGACATAAGATAGGTAATTGAGAGATAGACCTAGCCTAATCATTATAGGAAATCAATGCTCCAGGCCAAATAGAGCTTACCTACGGCACTTGGCTTTCTCCGGTGAGCTTTCTATCATAAAGCCAAGCCCCAAGGGGGTCGTTAGACCATAAATGCGTGAAGGAAGAAGCTAATCAATCAGAATTGAGACAGGGAGGAGAGGCAAAAGAGAGATTCAAGAGCTTAGGCCCAAGCGGTAGTAGTTTCCTAGTTGGAGTTGGCATACGTAGGCCCAACACCAGTTCCATCTCTAACTATTATGCCAAACACCCCGTCATCATTTGAATTCTAATTTCAAACCGGCAGGGGCAATGCCCATGAAGCTCCGGCTGAAAGGGAAAGTCTCGAATCCTGGACCTCTGCCTGCTTTACTATGGTGAATTATGTGAACCGTCTCATCTAAAAAACTAACGTGCATGGGGTCTTACCGTTTAGTCGTTGGTACTCTGCATCTTCACGGAGAATTCAATTTCACCAGGTCTATGTCAGAGATAGCGGGGTAGTCGTTACACTATTCATGCAGGTCACTACTTATGCGACAAGGAATTTCACTACCTTAGGACAGTTAGAGTTACTGCCGCCGTTTACCGGGGCTTCCATTCAAAGCTTATTAAGTTCTACCGCTGTTACACTAGAATAAAAAGTTCCACACGAGCTCTCGTTCTGCGGTGTGGTGGCAGGACCGCTAGGGGAGTGGCTCCGAGTATAGATAGGGTTAAATCTGCAGGGGTCATGCAAATACGTAGGCCCCTTTGCCTCTCTTTACGATCTACGGTCCCTTGGAGTGAAGGGTTAGACAGGTAGTATGGGCCATCTAACTTCCATCTATGTGTTGTGCAGCTCCCGCGAAGCAAATGAAGGGAAGCTCTTTGAGCTTCCGGGTGAGCTTACGCAGCGAGACTAATTTCAGGAATAGGTTGACTTTCTTTCATTTTTGTTATGGAAAGTGAAAGTCATTTCGTTTAGTACGAGATTGCTTCACACCTCGCGGTGCTTACACCTCTTGCCTATCGAAGTTATGTTCAAAAACCTAGTCTGAGAACTTGTATAGAGAAGGATTTCCCGCGGCACAGCAGTTCTTCTATACCAACTTAGCTGCCCGGAGCTCGTTATAACCGTCTGGGTCTAGAACCTTTGGACTATCGATTGAGCCTCTTGCTAAAGGCCATCTCTATCTACTGATCGGGGTTCTCCTTTTACTACCAAAATACCCTTTCTATCTTTTGATCTTGGTTCATCAGTATGTAAATTCATTAGAAAGACCCGTACTCTATCCCTGATGCTGCCGGCTTGGCTTAATTGGTACCGGGATGAGAATTCTCCTTACTTTTTTGGATGGTATATATGGTATAGTACGATAAAAATCTATCCTCGAAATCTCATAAGAGAAGAAGGGCTATTTAGGTTTCCAGTCGTATGTCTTGTTCACTAGGTTCTACTACTGCAGGTCTTAATCATGGTTAAAAGAAGAGTTTGATCCTGGCTCAGAAGGAACACTAGCTATATGCCCGCCCACCCCCAACCAATTAGGGTAAAGTGTTCATTCATACCTTTAACAGCACCGAGATATTGGCCCATGACCATGTTTACTTCATCTTCAAGAGAAAGCATCCTGGCTCTCAGGGCCTCAGGCAACCCTGGATCCTTTCCTACTTCCTTAGTGATTCCAAGAAGATGCTTCAACCCCGTTAAGTTTTAGCTGGCTATCACGGTCCACTAAAGATTTCCAATTTTGATTTTGAATTGTTGAGCAGTAGGTTAAACTGCTAATCCCACCCACGTCATAAATGGATGCCCTACCTGATCCATTTCAAATCCAGCCGGAGGTCTTCGAGCCTTGTTACGGACTAAAGTCCTAAAGAAAAGAGACCCCAATCCCTCCCCAGCCCAGGTCAAAGGTCTTCCCGCCGTGTGGAAAACTCATTTTTTGGGGGGTTGTCCCCACTGGTTTGCGAAAGCAATGGGAGACTTTCTCCGTAGAACCCCCCCAGAGACTTTCATCCCCAGTATTCTCTATAGGCAAAGGCGCTCAGGTGCGCTTAAAGTCTTATTGCCTATATCTTAGGTCTTAAAAAAAGGGTTGTCCATAGAAAGAATTAACTCCAGGATAGCATGGCTTTGAGGTTCACTCAAGATCCAGATTCCCTCTGGGATTATTAATTACGTATACATAAGGAAGCGCTTTTTCCACTCCTGCCCCCACAAGCATAGAGGTTTCAAGATAGCAGGCGACCAAAAAGCTCCGAGAAAATCTTCTAGAGAGCCTTAGTTTCTACTCTTTCTCTATTCTAAAATGAAAAATAGAAAAAAGAAAAAGAAGCCAATTTTCTATGTTGATGATCTCACTATTTCCGCGAGCGCATCCTTCATTTCCAAGCTTTATTTCTATCGGAATTTTTCTATCTGGGCACCTATTCATTCTTTTTTGAGGTGTATAAATCCACAGAGAAATTCAGGCATCTATATTATTGTATTGACGCAATTGGAAGATCAGGATTTCTCCCTGCCGCTCAAGCGGGATCAGATCGGGCCCAGAATCTGGAACAGAGATTGGATGAAGAATTTTTCTTTAGCGGTAATGGCGCCACCTTTTTATTTAGAAATTGCCGCCCCGCTTAATAGGAATAGGATGCACTTACCAACCAGTGAAAGGAAAGAGCTGGGTCAGCCATCGACAAAGGAATACCAAACTCTACCCGTGTGAGGCGGGCACGCCCCCAGCTTCTTAAGTTTGGGAATTGTGCGGGACCAATTCTATGAGCTTCCAGAATCCAATGGAATCTTCGTAAAGTCGATCATTACGAGTGTTATGATTCATTCGATTGGTAGCTCCAATCGATTCATAGCCTCCCGGTGAGAGAAAACAACACAAGAGCCAAAGGTCACCAGATGTTTCTGAAGTCATTCATTACCCAAAGCAAAAGGTAACTCCAGTCTAGAGAGCTCTAGTGTATTACAATAGCATAGAGGTTTTCCATATATTTGGCCTTTGTCGCTGCATAGAGTGATCTTCTTCAATCTCCGAGTTCGAAGGGTAGAACAAGGGAAGGTTAAGGCTTTCCTGTCATTACTCTTTCCACGGCAAAGTCAGCATCTTAGCCCGAAGAGCAAGGATTTCTTCCTCTGCGTCTACTGCTATTGATGTGTCTACTCCCATTGACTCTTTTTGAGTAAGATCAGTAGGTGATAAGCTCACATCCATCTCCATAGAAGTAAAGATCAGATTCATCTTATCTTTACTACTCCCTAGAAGACAGAACTCTTAACGATGCTTTGAATAACAATCTTTCCCATTCATAAGACTTGCTGGGAAAGCTTAATAGAGTGACCAAGCTAAGACCTTAGACGAAGAGAGTGTCCAACCAATCACGATAAGCATCCCTTCACTAAGCAAGTCGTAGTCCCAGCTTTCCTAGCTTCGTGATAAGGGAACAACTTAAAGAACAACTTACTCTATTGACGTAATATTCATTCATAGTGGCCAGGCGGACCGTTCTGAAGACGGAGGGCCCTAAGAAACCCAGAAATAAAAAAACCAATATAGGAACTACAACTAAGAAAGAAGAAGAATAAGAAGAATTGATTAAGTAAGGTAGTCGCCATAAGGCTTTTCTTTTTTTGGTATGCCGCTCCGCGAGAAAGGAGTGCCACGCACGAGCGAACCAAAAAGAAAGCAAGGGGAATTCTTCTATTTTTTGGGGAGAAATCCTTTGATTGCATATTGAATATAGATCCATGTCTTTCTTGTTCCACTAGCTAAGACCAAATTCTCATATGTCCCTTTCGTTCTTACAACCTTCTTTTTTGATGTCAAAGACCAAAAGCTACGCGCAAATTCTCATTGAAATTCTCGAGTTCTTTTACAGGCAGTGTATCAGTAGTTCCTTGAGGGAGGGCTAGGCCAGGAGGAAGCACTTTTTTTAAGGTAAGTAGGGATTTATATTCGACAAGCTAGCAAGATAAGATCTTTCAAGTAAGAAGCATTATTAATTAATATAGGAAGGGATCTTGAAAATGAGAAAGAAAAGATCTCAGCCTGGAAATGATTTCTTAGATTCTCAATCGGTCGAAAGAGGAGTCTTTTTGGGCAGTTGAATAGGAAGGACCTAAGAGCGGTTTTCGAGACAAAAATTGGTCATTTTGTAGATCCGATATAGAACTCCGGTCCTGCAACTCCTTCCCTTGATAGCCTTGAGTTATGGGTTACACCGCACCGGAAAAGCACTCTCTGGGAAATTCGGATGGCGGAGAGAATAAACGGACTCCTCGAGGGCTACTTAATCCACTTTAGTGCAAACTAGTAGGACTGGAGCTGTTGGATATTGCTCAGTCCAGCTATAACTTAACAACCAAAAAGCTCTGCGTCGAACTTCATCCCCTTCGAGTTGGCCACGGGGTAACAACCTCTGATGGCCCACACCATTACGACAAGAAGAGGATTGCCCATCAACCTACTTTTCCAAGAGGTGGCAGGAGCGCAGCGACCTTAGCCCAAACCTACTTAAACAACCTAAAGGGTTGGCCCGGTCTGAAAGTAGACCTTGTAGAAAAGCAGATAGGAAAGGTAGCCTATAGACTCAAGCGACCAGCCTAGAGGAAATTAGGAAGCAACTTTGTGATGAAATAACGGATGGTGGGACAATGAGTGATGAACCTGTAGAAGTGGTAGCTATGGGTAAGAAGAGTCGTCGTCCCGATCGTCCTGGTGTGCTGCTTCCTTTCCTGCCACTACTTTTTGAGTCAAAAACTCCTCTTTGGTTTAATTCATATTCAACTTTCTCTAACGGAATTAGACCTTCATTTTTATTTCTTCAAATCCAGCATGACATGTGTCAAGAATAAAAGAAAAGATGAGACTTTCTTTTGATATTTTAGGCCGGTGCAAAACGAAGGAACCAATTGGATTATTGTAAAGATTTTTCATATATAGTATTAGTTTTGCTAAAAAAAAGGTGATTATCGGTTGTAGTCTTCTTGTCAAGTCAAGAGGGCGAGGCTCCTAGCAATGGGGGGAACGGGGAGTGGGTAAGCGGGCTCCTTTCACTTGACTGGTTAGTTAGGACTTTTTTCTACGACCTTATTCCCCATAAAAAGGAGACATTGCTATAACAGGAGGCTCGAGAGACCTCGAGCTTAATATACGCTACCATCGGAGAGACTTTAGCCACATCTTAACCCGAATGAGGCGATCAAGAGCCTGTTTACTAATATCATCATAGATTATTAATGCGTGTATTCCATTATTGCAGAAATATTCCCCCATGGCATACCCAGAATATGGGGCCAAAAATTATAGAGGAGCAGGATCCGAAGCGGTGGCTGCTACAAGAATAGAATATTCCAAAGCATTCGCTTCTGAAAGAATTTGAACTAATTGTGCCACAGTTGAGCGTTTCTGTCCAATCGCTACATAGACACACTATAATGTCTCACTCTCAGAGGTCTCCCTTGAGTTCATTTGCTTTTGGTTTAAAATAGTATCGATAGCAATAGCAGTTTTTCCAATTTGTCGGTCCCCGATTATAAGTTCTCATTGACCACGACCTATAGGAACCAGGCTATCTATCGCTTTTAAACCTGTTTGCATAGGCTCGTGCACTGATTTACGTTCAATAATCCCAGGGGCTTTCACTCTCTCCGTCTGAGCTTTCAAGGATATACCGACCGTAGGCCTCTGACAATCAGATGCCGCAGGTCATCTTATAACATTACCGACATTTTGGGTTTTCATAAATTTACAGCTCATCCAGGTTGGGTGGAATTTATGATGTGCAAGCAGAGAGTGGAACAAAGGCATCCCTATCAGAAGAAAGTTCCACCAACACTCTTCCTCAACCGCAAGTGCATCATGATCTCTATCGGAACTTACCTCAGCGACTTCCTATCGACTTCGAGCTATTATGCCCAACTAATGAGGAATAGGCAACTAAATCAAAGTCTTCATTTCCGGCTTTCGTAACTCCCAGGTAACTTCACTCTAAGCCTACTATACCATCTCCCTCTTTTCTCCCGGCTTCCTTTCAATTCCCACTCTCATCCAACTGATGAATGCAATTGGAGTAGAATCGCTTTCCCTTACTAGGTTTAGGAATCTGTAATTCTTCAAGAAGACGAGACCGGATCAAAAGAAAGCTTCTTATCAAGAGACAGATTACAATAAAAATGACTCACGAGGATAGCTGGAAGCAAGGAACATTCTTTTACGGCTTACCCATTCTATAAGAGAACGGTTCAACTGGTTAGTCGGCTTGGCAATCAGTACATGATTTATGTCTTAAAAGGATCCCCCTTTCCGAGTATAGGGCTATGAAAACAAATCTAACCGAAAGGATAACTAGTATAATTCTAGGGGATTCGATTCATCTCTATCAAAAAGCCTTTCCCTGGATCCTGGTATGAACTCAAAAAAAGCATTTACCCATCGCCTGCTTCATCTGCAGAGCTTCTTCTTGTTCACAGCAAAGAGAGTGGATTCATTCAGTTCCAAACAAAGGACCCTGGGGCAAGCTTCTCGGTGTCCAAGTGTCAAATCTCGAGGGCTTGTGTCCATCGAAAGCTTCCTTTTTTCTTTTTAGTATTTCTTTGCAATGAACCGAAAGGTGAGAGGCTTACCCACTGTAACTAACTATCACGTCCAACGAGAGCGTGAGCATCCCATTATTCTTTCTTCTCGTGGGTTCTACTAGCAAAGAAGAATCCTATAAGTGGTAGTACCTAGTTGGTTGTGGTATAATTTTTTGCCGAAAGAGGTCTCCGCCGACCTAACGACTTTACATAACATTCTCGGCTGCCTCTGGTCTGGTAGGTCGGTCGCCCTCTAGCCAGTGACTAGCCCAGCTATGGAGATAGGTGTACACTGCCACATCGCCTTGCTCTTATAATTGACCCTTTCTTTTCTGCTACGCCTGGTCCGATAGGGAGAGTGGTTAATTTTGGTGTATATAACGACCTAACACAATATAATATTATGACAACTTTGAATAATTTCTTTTGTGCGATCGAAAGATCACCTAAATTTTCCTAGCGGGTACAGACCCGACGACTAAAAGGGCTTCTTTTCCGAGTCTCTTTAGTCACCTCTGCGTCCATGACAAAAGAGGTCGCCCTTGCGGGTTGCTCTTTTGTTGTTATAGTCCAATCAATGAAACAGAAATCTGGTTTCCTGTTCACTGCTTTGTATTTAAAACAGTGTGCAATGTTTGAAAGAGAATTAGATCTAATCTCGTCAAGTGGGCTTATTCTATTTCTGAAATTAGATTAAAGATTGAGAAAGCCGGCCAGTAGTGCCTTTAGCGAATGCGTTCACGAGGTCGAAAAGCTTATAGAGGGGTGGTCTTACTACGACAAGTGAAGCCAGGCTTTGTTCGGTGTCCCGGGAAGAGAAAGGAATCTATTCGGGAAGCGCTTACCAGCCCCTTTATCGATACCAAGGGGAAGCAGGAAATAGACCAATAGGGCACTGCTCTCCGCCTGTCGTAACAACAACAAAAGAAAGGTATGAAGAGCATGAACCTCATCCAAGGTGTTCCCACATTCAAGATTACTATTAAGCTCAAGGAATTTGGCAAGAAAGTCATTACATGTGCGGATACGCAAGGATGAAGTGATTTCCCTTAAGGACACATCACCTTTCTTCTTCAAACATCTTCCCAAAAGGAAAGTGACTCCCCAGAGTCTGAGAAGTATGAGGAGTGAATTGCTTGAATATTTGTGAAAGGACATCCTTCTCCTCGAGGGTTTGATGCAAAAGGCCCAAAAGATGATTTGGGATCTGCTCGAGGTTGATATAGAGAAAAAGCTTATCCTTCCGGGGTAAAGAACCCCCGGGAGTGAAATAGAACCTGAAAGCGTAAGCTCCCAAGCAGTGGGAGGAGCCAGGGCTCTGACCGCGTGCCTCTATGCATGCTTTCTTGGTAAATTCTAGTTTGATCAGGGAAAGCACATAAAATGAATCTGCTAATGAAGGTTACAGATTTGATCAAGAGGAAGAAACTTAGAATATCATAGCTGCTCATGCTTATTTTGGCCGATTGATCTTCCAATATGCTAGTTTCATCAACTCTCATTTGTACACATCTTCTTTTTATTTCCCGTGCCTCTAGTGAGTTTGAGACAGAGTTCAAAAAGGTCAAATCTTTGATGATTCCATCATCTATGATTGAGTTGTGAAAACTTCTGGATAGGTATCCTCCATCTGAACCGAATACTTTCTGGTTAAAGAATCCCTTTCTAGTAGCTCTGTTGTGACCGAAACTTTTAATGTTTTCTTCCGGTTACCTTCAGAAGCTGAGATTGTCAGGCAGGAATTTTATACTAAGTGAAGAGAATGGGAACGGGAAAAGGAAGAGCTTCAGAGACAAGTGTTTGAGCTTCAGTTGGATGTACAAGGGATCCCATGTAGTCAACATTCTAGAAGAAAAGCTTCCTGGTCGCCTGCCTCCTTGTGTGGAAATGATTTTCATGATCTCCAGCTCTGCTTTCTTTGCATTTGGCATTTGCCCTGAAAAAATCCCTTATTGCAAAGAGCTAGATTATTAGTGGATTGACGGATGGTGCACCTGTCAACAATTCATAGAACATGTTCATTTTCGTCTGCTTCGCTTCCTCAATTGCTCTTATATAGCAAGTTCATTAGGAAAATCCAATTTGGAGCAATAATCATTCATGCATTCTAAGTCAATAGTTAATTGTTCCAATATCCACATTTTCTTTTTAAATAGATTTAAATAGAAAGGAGGTAAGAGAAAGATTATGAATTTTGAGATAGAATCAATCAAAATTGAAAGGATGAATCAAATCCAATCACATTCAAAAGGGAAGAACAATTAATGAAAACATAACTCATGCGAGAAGCTCTCTCTCGCTTCAGCCCAACCAATTCACAGATGATGAAAAGAAGTCCTCAAATCCTAAGTACACTAAGTGGGTACAGACGAGGCAGTTGCTCGTTAGCTGGATCAAACCTCCGGATGGAAAGGACAAGGAGCTGTCGGATGTCAATCTCTTTTCTTTTATGCTTCATGCAGCTACCTTCCATCGGCACATTATTCGCTCTGCTACAACAAACGAACTAAATGGCAGACCATCGAGAGTGAGTGAACGGCTAGCCAAAGCTTCTCGTTTGGAGAAAAATCGTGATGGAAATGCGGTTGAAAGCTGAAATGAGATGACAGAACGAGTGAAAGAAGTTACTGAAAGTAAAGCCCCTTTTGTTGTGTTGGGCAACATGGGAGTGCGAACTCGGTTCCCTGGGTTTCAAATCCCAATTCTACCTAGGAATTAAATCAATTAGACTTCCACGGAAGTCAGACTCAACTTATCCTTCTGCTTACCACTTCTTAAAACTTGCGAGCGAGTGTCTTGGGAGGTATCGGGAAGGATTTGGAATGGAATAATATCGATTCATACAGAAGAAAAGGTTCTCTATTGATTCAAACACTGTACCTATGGGATAGGGATCGAGAAAGGGGAAAAACCAAAGATTTCACATGTTTTATCAATCTGATTTATTTTGTACCTTTCGTTCAATGAGAAAATGGGTCAAATTCTATAGGATCAAACCTATGGGACTTAAGGAATGATATTAAAAAAGAGAGGATAATCCCATTTTCTAATATGAATTTGAATAAATTCTCTTTATTATTATAAATATAGCTTTTTTATCTTCCACCTTATCTCCACAACTTTGGGCGCCAGCAAAGAGCCATATACATTTTATTGTAACATCTGCTGATGTACCTCATAGTTGGGCTGTACGTTCCTTAGGTTTCAAATATGATGCTGTACCTGGTCGTTTAAATCAGACCTCTATTTTGGTACAACGAGAAGGAGTTTACTATGGTCAGTGCAGTGAGATTTGTGGAACTAATCATGCCTTTATGCCTATCATTGTAGAAGCTGTTCCTAGGAAAGATTATGGGTATCGGTTATCCAATCAATTCATCCCACAAAGCGCGGAGCTTAAGCGGAAATGAAAGAGGAGTTTGAGAGAAGCCACTAAATTTACGGCTTCGCTTACTCGCTCCAACGCTCATTTAGTAGACAGCGAGTGGAGTGCATAAGACCCTTAAGAGATAGGGGTGAGGGTTACGAAGTCACTTAGTCTAACTAGAAAACTATAAAGAAAGGGAGGCTAAGGTTACGAAGTAAGGTCAGCTGGTTAAGGAAAGCTCAGGTTATGAAATCGCTTAGCCGTTAATTAATTTCAAAATGAAAGTAGTAGTGAGGCGTCGGTATGGAGTTGCATCAGCTGTGGATATAGACTAGGCTAAGGGACGGACTTTATCTCTTTTATTATCTTCACTTACAACCCCCTATGTGGTTGGCCGTCTTACCAGTCTACCTCCTTTCTCTTGATGGAATATATCAATACTGCGCTCCAGCTTTGCTTGCATGCAAGTGCTGCATAAAGTTCTGTTATCCATTGTTCAAGCCTTTAATCCTTGTAGATAGATCAAGAAAGAACCTTTGGATCAAGATCCACAACTATGGATTCATTAGCCATATTCCCCTTACAATAATAGAGTTACCCATTTTCACTCACAAGTATGTACAATATCATATGAATGGGTATAAAAATAGAAATACGATTACTCTCCCAAAGAATTTCACATGTAGCATACGATAAATCATAAGCTTTCCCTTAGTAATCCATTAATATAAGAACATCAGACTTATGATCAAGTAGGACTTTTATGGTTGCAGTGTATGATAAAGGACCGGTAGGGACTATTCTGGCCATCAATAGTGACTATCTTTCCTAAGCACTTTAATACATCATAAACTTTTCATTGTTTTGCTCTTTCTTCAATCAACCAATCTTCATTCTTTCACTCTTCTCATCCAAAGACTTTTTTTATATTCCCATATTTTTAAACGCATTCACACACCATTAGTAAGGAGAAATCAAACACATTGTTTTTCTCTTTTTCACTTTCTCCCTACCAATATTATAGGAATTTTCAAATAATTGTACCACTAGTGTTTCTATAGGCTTTCACTTCAACTCTTTCTTTTTTTCATTCTCACTCCTTTCAACTCTTATTTTTTCAATTAAAGTGCTTAGGAGTTTTTGATCAAATTAAAGGTCAATCAAAAGAAAAGGATCAAGCTTCATATATGGCTACCAAAGAATAGGCTAAAGGCTCTTTGGGCTAACTAGGATCATCCATTGTGGGTAGGTAAAGCAAATGATAAAAATAAGGCTAATCAAAGAAATACCTATATCATCTCTTAAACTCAACATTCTTCATTTTGTTTTGCAAACACATGGGGCAAGTTCTTCATTGAAGTCCTAGTTCTGTTAGAGGAACATATTCTCTAATGAGTTCTCCTTGCATTATTGCTAACTTATTCACTTTTTCTCAGAGATTTGTTGAGGACCCATCTCTTAATCTTCATTCGTATTTCTTGAATATTCCTTTTTTGCATTGATAGCCACTTTTACAAATTTTATTAATCATCAAAACACCACATAATCTTTGATATATATTTAGAGATCATGGTGCTTCAATCATTCTTTTTGATTGAACTAAGAAATAAATCAGGTTCTCAAAAAGATGAGAAAAGTGAACACCAGATGAGACAACTAAAAAACACAGTGAAACAATTAATAACAAGGAACCTAATTCATCAGTTAAGTAGGAAGGAAATGCTGCTCAAGAATTTCAAATGAGCAACTGGAAACACAAAAGTTCTCACCCAATTTTGAATATTCTCACACTCTTGGACTCAGGAATGCCAATAAGATCCATAATGAGAAACCTACATATATTATAAGCTTACATGTCCATGATTGGGCCTAATAATATCAAAAGATCCCTTCAAGATGTTGATAGGATCATAGCTATACAAGAGGAGCTTTATCAATTTGTGAGAAGCCACGTGTGACATGTGTAAGCTTGACTGAAGGAAAAAATTGTCCTAGGAACCAAGTGGGTCTTTAAAAATAAGTTGGATGATCAAAATACTATTATCACACTGCGAGCATACACCCTGAACATGTTTGGTGACTGAAGCCACCATAGGCTCGAGCATACCCTTGTCTTGGCATAATACCAGAACATGCACTAGACACAAACATAAGCATATTGTAAAGAATTTGATGAGATAGATCTTTTAACATAAAAATGGAAATGTACTATAATGTGAATTAAGAGTCAAAAATTAAAGCTAATAATACATCTTAATTAACTGACTAACTGTCTATCTATAAAGCCTCTAAGCATGTCTAAATACTACCTACAGGGACAAGGCTCCTGGAATATTTTTATTAAACCAAAAGTAAAACTACTAAACTATAGACTAAGCTCCCTAGAAGTAAGAAGGTCTCACCAATAGCTTAGAGTGAGGAGCCAAGCGTAGCGTCTGATCACGGGCCTAGGTATCTGAGTCTGCATTATTAAAAGATGTAGTGCCAAAGGGGCATAAGTACATGGAATTTACTGTATATAAAATAGCTGAATAAAAAGTGACATAAAACTATGACTACCTTGTAATATAACTATATAGCTGAGTCATGAAGGTAAACTATATCACAAGGTCATGGGAGTAACTGAAGGATAAGATAATTTTGAATATCAGAATCATAAGATAAACTAGATAACTGAATCATAAGGTAAGCTGAATATCTGAGTCATAAAATATGTTGGATATAATGACTTATAAAGATTTTCAAAAGAACAGCTAGGTGCTTAAAATCCTCTTTCTCAAACAAGTTTTCTATTAGGGAGTTTCTTAAAATCAACATAACACCATGTGAGCTCATGATGTCCAATCGTTATCCAATTGAGAAGATGTCCAATACTGCCAGGGCATATGACATAATGAAACTGTGGATACATGTTGAGACCTTACTAGGGGCTTATAAAGGAGTCTCCCGAATCACCGGCACTAGCCTATAGTGTTGGCATACATAGTTTTGACTATTTGTTATCTAAACTCATATATTCTTGGTTATCAATAGTCCTCCCAAAATATACTATATGCTCAAATTAGTATTTTCAAAAATAAATTGAGAATCAAGTTCTTATAACATTTTGTGGAGCCTTGCACTAAAAATGAAAATTTGTAATTCATTATAGTGAACCTTGCACTCTAAATCATAAGAAATTAAATGAATTTAGGTTTCAATAAAAAATGCATTCCTTTTATAATCATTAAAAATTCACAAAGTAAACTTGTAAAAATTCATGAGGGTAGAACATATTCTAGAAATCAAACACTTTCATGGAGGGTTCTTGAGATGATGTCAAGAATCAAGGAAATCATTACTTGAGAACTTTATTTAGACCTATCTTGTTCACAAAAGATACTACAGTCATAAAAAATGTATTCACAGGAAAAAACAAGTTTATTCGACACGTTAAGAGTAGCCTTACATACCTTAAACGATCCAAATCTTGGAGGCAGGTCTGCGCAATTTGTTCTGGAGACTTAGGGAAGGGTTTACTTGAAGAACCCTAGGATTCATGGTGAAAAATATTTTTAGAATCCATAATAAAGGAGTAAAAATCATCAAATTTACTTAGAGAGTTATGGGAAAAACTTAACTAGCCTTAGGAGGACGGAAGAGAATTCTTGAGGATGTTGGAGTCGACCTGAATATTCGAAAGTAGGAATAGAAATGTAAAATGCATCTTTTAATACACTTGAATTTTTTTACATATGGTCCACCGTATGGACCGTAGAATTGGTGTGTGGACAGTAACATAATCCATATGTTCACTTGGAAAAATCCCCTTTCATTGTAGGTGGTATGGTTCACTTTATGAACCATACAATTGGAGTAAAAAGCATAACCCAAATTGTAGCATCACACATTCAAAACTTGTTCACTACCTAGGGAGTACAACTCGTGGTACAGACCATAAACACTAATTACGAACCACACACTAGTCCATTTTCACCTACGCTATATTCTTACGCACTAGTTCAAAAGAATGGTCTACTATATGGACCATCTATTAGTTGTACGGGACATAAAAGTGGTCATATGAACTTGTGTTTGGGTCTGAGTATAAAGAAAAGATTGTTCGAGTATTAGTCAAAAAGTCTGAGGGGTTACAATATCTCTCCCTTGGGATCATTAGTCTTCAAATGATGGTCATGCCTAGTAAAAAAATTATTGCATCCTAATGCACACACAAGTGTATGTGGTCGTACAAGTAATATAGGATTGAGAGTCCAGATATTGTACCCACAGGGACTTGCCGAATAACTATTTTACCAAATTAAACTAGTTCTAATTATTTATTCAAGCTAGCGGTAAATCTGAAAGAAATATTTATTAACCAAAGTAAAAAGAAGAAGTTAACTAATGAACAATTAACCAAACAAAGAGAAGGATTTTACGTAATCAATATGATGAAATCGATCAAGAATTATGGATTCGCTAACAATCATGTTAAATAAGCAATTTCATTGACTTGTTTATTTATATAGTTGTTGATTTCGAGGTTGATTTTATAATTATGGTCTTTCGAGCCTCTAATTGCCTATCCAGAATAGCATCACAACTACATCGTTGAGTGGGGATGTGACATCTTATTCCGAACGCATTTATATATCTTCCTGTATAAATCAAACAAGGCATTCTAGGTATATTCCTATCCTAGTCGAGAACTGTAACACCCCAGAAACATATCCAGCTATCTAAGTTAAAAAGGTCTCAAAAAATTCATGTTCCAGGGATTACGGGTCCAAACCACAGACCGTGGTTTGAACCACGGGTCTTAGAATGGATCCATGGTTGTCTCCTGCTGGTTTGCCATCAGGTCTGAGAACCACGAGTGGTTTTCATAGGCCGTAGTTCATTCTACGGGTCGTGATTCCAACTCATGGAATCAGACTTGTAGGCTAACAGTGCCCCAGGAACCACGAGTCCAGATGATGACTCGTCGTTCAAACGATGGGTCCATCCTGTTGACTTGTGGAAATAGATCAGAGGGATGGTTTCCCCAGGTTCCATGACTTGATTTGACAAATCGTCATTCAAATGACAAATCCGTCCTGTCAAGTCTTAGACTTTCTTCCGTAGGCTATCCAGATGGCCAGGTTCCACGAATTGGAACAACGAGTCGTCATGCAAATGATGACCCGTGGAACTAATCCGTAGGACCTGAAGCCGACTCTTTTTCCCAATTTTTCTAAGTTAAATCCTGGGGATATTTTGGTCATTTCCCACCCTTTTAACTCCTAAGTGAGGTTGTTTTGGCTATTTCAAGTAGGGTTTTCACCCTTTTTAGCCTAAGTTCCTCTCATTACTTCACTCTTCTCCCAAAAAGGGAAAGAATTCCCCAAGCTCAAGGTCTCAAGATTCAAGATCAAGCCTCCTAAGTCTTTCCAATTCAAGTGAGGTAATCAACAATGAGTTCCTTTCAACCTTATGTCCAAAACCCTAAATCTTTTGTTTGATTTCATGAACTTTCAAATTAGGGTTCTTACCCAATTCTATGGGTTTTGCTATAGATTTACCTTCTCATGATTTTATTATGAAATTACTACAAAATTGCATGATTTTACATGGGTTTTTACATGTTAACTCTTATTTCATGAATTGAAGTTTAACCATGGAAATCTCTACATGCATAAAGTGGATTTGAGTAAATTGGGTTTTGATAAGTATGTTCCCTATGGATTTTCAAGCATGTGCATGCCTAGTTCCTATGATTCTATGAAAGTATATGTTTTATGAAAACTAAACTAGAGCCATGCAAATTTTACAAGTCATGAAGTATGCAAGCCTTTCCATGTTATGAAGTATGATGCAAGATAAGACACCCGATGTTCCATCAATGCTCATGAATCAATTTCAAAACACTAATTCATGAGTAGTATGACGATATGCGATATGAAAATATTATGAACAAGTATGAACAAGTATGAACAAGTTTGGCATTTGATATGTCTTATGTATGTGAGTTCATGTCTTGTATATATATATGTTTTGGGAGTAGTATTTAGCACCGAGTTGGACCGAGTGAGAGTACCCTTAGTCCCAAAACTACGTGCCACCGTAGGTTGCCCTTTTGAGGTTTATAATAATAGGATCCTGGTATGAAATGGTTCTAACCTTGGCTGGTTAGGACAACTCTTTCAGTGTGGTGCAAGACACTGAACTCCATGTAGCTAAGCATGCTTTAATATCGATTAATAGAAACTCCCGCATGAATATTTTTCGCTATGAAGTTATATGACCTTATAGATGAAACTTAAACCTTTTCATGACTTATGCTCCTTTTCTTATTACTTGTCCATGCCTTCCTCTTTATGTGATGAATCACTTTAAGCATGTTTTAAACTGTTTTGTCATGATTTATGCATCGCCCTCATACTCAGTACATTTCATAGTACTGATGCATATCTTGCGCTGCATCCTTTGATGATGCAGATTCAGGTGTTCCTTCTTAGACTCGTGGCTAAAGTTCCTAAGCCACATCTTATCAGCTGGTGGTGAGTCCTCTTAGGTCAAGGACCATATATATTCCTATTTATGTTAGTTTCCTAACTCTGTACTTTGAGTTATCAAGGGTCTTGTCCTAGCAACTCATTATGTCATGTAGAGGCTTCCCAAATATTGATAGTATCTGAAGTTCTTTCTAGACTTTGTATCATTATATGGTTCCAGACTTGTCTATTATGTTATCTACTTTTGGATTTCTCCTATTATGCTTCCGCTCTTATTTATTGTTATGCTTGAGTATGCTATGACCAAGGGGTTAGCTTAGGGCACTTGTGGTCCCAAGTTCCTTGTTACGTCCAGGGGCTGACTTTGGGGTGTGACAAACATGGTATCAGATCCTCAAGTTCAAGACTCCTAGGATGTCTGAAAGCCACACTGAGTAGAGTCTCTTTCATGTGTGTGAAGCGCGACACACATATGAGAGGGAAGCTATGAGGTGTCTTAGGAAAAAAAACTTCACTTCTTTCATGATCACGTCGTGCGATAGAACTTAACTTTAATGTCCCTCTAATCCTTATCTTGTACGCTTCAAACTATGCCTCTTCGATGTGCTATGCCTCTCCGAGCCGCTTGAAATATTGTTTTCTCATTCTGGTTCCTGATGTCATGAATGAGGAGTTCAGGAATGCCATCCATTTTCTAGCCCATACTTTAGCCACTCAGGCCAATCAGAAGGCTCCTGACCCTGTTCATCCTCAGGGTGGGGTAGCGGCCCGAGTTCGTCACTTTGTCCGGATGAACCCACCTGAATTTTGGGGTTCAAAAGTGAGTGAGGACCCTCTCAACTTTATTGATGAAGTGAAGAAGATCTTTGAAGTTATGTAAGTAGTTGGGGTTGATTGTTTTGAGCTTGCATCCTATCAACTCAAGGATGTGGCTCATATTTGGTTCACGCAATGGAAGGAAACTAGGGTGAGGGACATGGTCCCCATGACTTGGGAGTGTTTTGAGAGGGCCTTCCTTGATAGGTTCTTTCCCCGAGAGTTGAGGCAAGCGAAGGTGGAGGAATTTGTGAACTTGAGGCAAGGTTCAATGTCAGTGCAAGAGTATAGTCTGAAGTTCACTCAGTTGTCTAGGTATGCTCCCTTTATGGTAGCGGACCCACATGATCAAATGAACAAGTTTATATATGGGTTTTCTGATGTGGTGAAGAAAGAGTGTAGGTCTGCTTTGTTGTTGAGTGATATGAACATTTCCCAACTCATGACTCATTCCCATCAGATTGAGGGTGAAAAGCTTAGGGAAATGGCAAAGGAGAACAAGAGGGTTAGATCCTAGAGATCAGGTTTTGGTCATCACAGGTTCGGAGGTGGACATCGCTCTTCTTTCCAGAAGAAGTCATCAGGATCCATTCATTCTTCTACTAGTGCTCCTACCCAGGCTCAGAAGCCTCGACATGATCAGGGTGGTAGGGGATCTGATTCTTATTCCCATTCACAGAGAAGTTTTGCTAAGGGGCCTTCTTTCCCCGTTTGTACCAGGTGTGGGAAGAATCACTTAGGAGAGTGTCATTTGGGCATGGGTGCATGCTATGGGTGTGGACAGACTGGACACTTGCTTAGGGATTGCCCTTCAGCTAAGAATAGACAGAGAGTTGGTAGGACTCAGTCTACCCCAGCAGCTTCAGGAGGTCGACCAGCCCAATAGGGCACAACTTCTAGTTCTTGTGGTCAGCGCCAGAACCATCTTTATGCTACGTCCTCTCATTAGGATCAGGAGGGTTCCCCAGATGTGGTTACTGGTATGTTGAAAGTCTTCACTTTTGATGTATTTGCTTTGTTGGACCCCGGTGCATCCTTATCTTTTGTGACCCCTTATATAGCATGCAAATTTGAAATATGTCCTAAATTGCTTTTAGAATTCTTTTGTGATTCAGTCTTAGCCAAACGAATCTACTGAAATTGCCCTATCTTAGTCCTTCATAGAGTCACTTCAGTGGTTCTAGTAGAGTTGGAGATAATTGATTTTGATGTCATTCTCGGTATGGATTGGTTGTATGCATATTATGCTTCTGTTGATTGTCGTACTCGGGTTGTCAGTTTCAAGTTCCTAAATGAACCTATTTTCGAATGGCAAGGTAGTCCCCCTTCTTCGAAAGGCCATTTCATATCTTATCTTAAGGCTAGGAAGATGATTTCAAAGGGGTATATTTATCACATAGTGCGGGTTATGGACACGGAGTCCGAAACCCCATCCCTTCAGTCTGTTCCTATTATGAATGAGTTTCCAGAAGTGTTTCCCGAGGATTTTCTCAGAGTCACTCCTGAGCGGGAGATAGACTTTGGGATAGATCTTCTTTCGTATATGAATCCTATATCTATTCCTCCCTATAGAATGGATCATGCAGAACTTAAAGAGTTGAAAGATCAATTGAAGGATCTTCTTGATAAAGGTTTTATCAGGCCTAGCATTTCTCCATGGGGTGCCCCAGTTTTGTTTGTCCGAAAGAAAGATGGTTCTCTTAGAATGTGCATTGATTACCGTCAATTGAACAAGGTCATAATCAAGAATAAATATCCCATTCCTAGAATTGATGACTTTTTCGATCAGCTTCAAGGTGCTAGTTTCTTCTCCAAAATTGACCTTAGATCCGGTTATCACCAGCTTCGTGTTAGAGAGTGTGATATTCTGAAGACAACCTTCAGGACTCGGTATGGTCATTATGAATTTGTTGTGATATCTTTTGGTCTAACAAATGCTCCTGCAACTTTAATGGATTTGATGAACCGTGTGTTCAAACAGTATCTGGATATGTTTGTGATTGTTTTCATTGATGATATCCTCATCTAGTCTCGGAGTGAGGAGGAGCATGCAGACCATTTGAGGGTTGTGTTTCAAACTCTCAAGGATAGGCAGTTGTTAGCTAAGTTTAGCAAGTGTGAGTTTTGGATACAGTCTGTTGCTTTTTTGGGTCATATTGTGACTAGAGATGGTATCCGAGTTGATTCTCAAACAATAGAGGCAGTAAAGAACTGGCCTAGACCTACTTCCCCGTCCGATATTAGGAGCTTTTTGGGTTTGGCTGGTTACTAAAGAAGGTTCGTAGAGGGTTTCTCTTCCATTGCCTCGCCTTTAACCCGATTGACTCAGAAGAAGGTAAAATTTCAGTGGTCCGATATTTGTGAGAAAAGTTTTCAGGAATTGAAGACTAGATTGACCACCGCTCCAGTGTTGACCCTACCCGAGGGTCTGGATGACTTCGTGGTGTATTGTGATGCTTCTAGGATTGGTTTGGGTTGTGTTTTGATGCAACGTGGTAAGGTTATTGCTTATGCTTCGAGACAGCTTAAGACTCATGAGAAGAACTATCCTACTCATAATCTTGAGTTGGCAGCCGTGGTCTTTGCTTTGAAGATTTGGAGGCACTACTTGTATGGTGTGCATGTGTATGTATTCACCGATCATAAGAGCCTTTAGTATGTGTTCACTCAAAAGGAATTGAACTTGCGACAAAGGAGGTGGATGGAGCTTCTTAAGGATTATGTATGAGTGTGCTTTACCATCCGGGTAAAGCCAATGTCGTGGCAGATGCTTTGAGTAAAATGTCTATGGGAAGTGTGTCTTCCATTGAAGATGGGAAGAATGAATTGATTAAATGGGTTCATAGGCTAGCTCGATTGGGAGTTTGCCTTATGGAATGGACAGAAGGTGGTGTGATTGTACAAAATGGTGCTGAATCATCTTTGGTAGCTGAGGTGAAGGCAAGGCAAGACAAGGACCCCATTCTACTTCAGCTTAAGGGTGCAGTTCATCAGCAACGGATGGAGGTTTTCTCCTAAGGGGGAGATGGTGTGCTTCGCTATCAGGGTTGTTTATGTGTGACTGATATTGATGGGTTGAGATAGTAGATTCTGACCGAGGCTCACAGTTCTAGATATTCCATCCATCTGGGTGCCACTAAGATATACCGTGATCTATGGGAAGTCTTTTGATGGAACGGTATGAAGAGGGACATAGCTGGGTTTCTAGCTCAGTGTCCCAACTGTCAACAAGTAAAGGTGGAGCATCAAAGGCCGGGTGGCATGATTCAAGATATTGACCTTCCCACTTGGAAATGGGAAGCAATCAATATGGACTTTATTACGGGTTTGCCTCATACTCGAAGGCAACATGATTCCATTTGGGTGATTATCGACCGGATGACCAAGTCATCCCACTTCTTGGCTGTTAAGACTACTGATTCAGCAGACGACTATGCTACACTCTACATCCGGGAGATAGTTCAATTGCATGGTGTCCCCTTATCGATCATTTCTGATAGAGGTCCTCATTTTACATCTCAGTTTTGGAGATCGTTTCAGAAAGGTCTTGGTACTCAGGTGAAGCTTAGCACAACTTTTCATCCTCATACAGACGGCCAGGAAGAGCGTACTATTCAGAATTTGGAGGATAGGTTCAGAGTGTGTGTAATTGATTTCAAAGGTAATTGGGATGATCACTTGGATTTTATCGAGTTTTCCTACAACAACAACTTTCACTCTAGCATCCAGATGGCTCCGTATGAGGCCCTTTATGGATGGAGGTGTAGATCTCCTATTGGTTGGTTTGAGGTTGGTGAGGCAGCATTGATTAGTTCAGATTCTATGCATGAGACCATGGAGAACGTTCAGCTTATTTGGGAAAGGTTAAAGACCGCTCAGAGTCGACAAAAATCTTATGCGGATGTGAGGAGAAGGGAGTTGGAATTTGAGGTTGAGGATTGGGTTTCCTTAAGGTGTCACCCATGAAGGGTGTGATGAGGTTTGGCAAGAAAGGAAAGCTTATACCCTATTTTGTAGCTCCTTATCGAATTTTGAGGAGAATTGGTAGCATTGCGTATGAGTTGGAGTTGCCAGCGGTTCATCTACTTTTCCATGTTTCCTTGTTGAAGAAGTGTGTTGGTGATCCGAGCTTGATTGTCCCTTTGGAGGATGTGGGTGTGAAGGATAGTCTCACCTATGAGGAGGTTCCTATGGAGATCCTTGATCGTTAGATTCGGAGGTTGAGAAATAAAGAAGTTGCTTCGGTAAAGGTTCTTTGGAGAAATCAACTTGTTGAAGGAGCTACTTGGGAAGCGGAAGAGGCCATGAAGGCCAAATATCCTCATCTCTTTCCTTCTGATTCAGTTTCAGCTTGAGGTACTAATTTTTTGCTTAGTATGTCCCTTAGATTCTATTCCATCCGTTCCTCTCATGATTCTAGGATGCATCCATGTTTTACGAAGTTAGTTTATCGTGTTTTCAAGCTGAAAAGTTTAGGTTTTATGTTTACTCTTTGATTTCCATGTTTTGATGTTTTGTTGGGCTGCTTTTTCCTCAATTTTCCTCGTTTAGTCTTTATTCGAGGACGAATGATCCCAAGAGGGAGATATTGTAACACCCCAGAAATATATCCAGCTATCTAAGTTAAAAAGGTCTCAAAAAATTCATGTTCAAAGGATTACGGGTCCAAACCACGGACCGTGGTTTGAACCACTTATGCGCCTAAATTACACCTCTAAAAGAAGCGCAAGCGGTCGCTGTTCAAATATAGAACCCAACTAAAGGTTGGGGTCGATCTCACAGGGAATATGGTAGGATTATGGTTGATTAGTGTTTATTTCAGGCGTTTAGTCAATTATTTCCCGTAAAGGGGGAGTTTGTAGTAATAAATAATTAATGTAACAAAAACGTATCAAGTAACCAGTGTCAATTTCAAGAATTATTATCAATAAGAGAAGTGACTAGGGCAATGGTCCCCATGAAATCATAACTTAGTAAGGCTTTCATACTTGGTTCACTAGTTTGGTTCTTAGCATGCAGAATCGGTAAGTTAGGTTCACCTAGTTCCTTGGTCCGGTAACTAGGTGAATTTCACAACACGCCTTGGTCCGGCCGCGGGTGTCGCTTTACTAACCCTTACCCTTGATCCCAGATTATCTATTCCCGGACAAGGTCAAGCTGTTAGATGAGGGTTGGTAGCCTCGAATCTCATTGTTTACAACCCTTTTCCCATCCGTTACCTCCTTGGTCCGGCAAGTAAGGATTAGGCGAGTTCTAACATTTGCAACCATTAAAAAGAAATCAAAGCGTAGGGAAGAACAATACATGCATGAACACCTCCTTAGATCACCTACGTACTTAGCGTACTTCGTTAATCCTTCATGGTTTCCACAACCCTAGTTGTGGATTTAGCTACTCATGTTCATAAGCATGCAATCAATGTTTGTTTGAGTAATCATCAAGAGATACTTACAAAGAAGAATAAAGAAAATCGGAATCTTGAAGAATAATCTCAAGAACACTTCAAATTACCAAGAACTAAGCTTTGAATTCAACACCAAAAATAATGTAGAAAATATCTGAAAAGTAATGAGTAACAACGTTCAACAACAAAAAATAAAACCTTGGGGAAAGTATTTATAGACAAAAAGAAATCCTTTCCTAATACAACTGGGAAACTGGCTCGGCAGGGACCACGGGTCAGGTTGACGGTTTGTCATTTGGAACACCGGTTTGTGGTCTTCTCAGGTCAACCGTGGTCCTATTGGTCAAGGTCTTCTAATCTTTAAAACGATGGCTGGGACCACGAGTCATTCTTCTAAATGACGACTCATCCTTGGACTCGTGGTTTCCTGGTCTACTTTGGTGCCTTCTCTACTTCAGTGATGATGAGTCACAATGACGGACCGTCTTTTAGATGCACGGTCTGTTCTTTCAATCCGTAATCCCTGCTACCCTTTGTCACCTCCGCAGATCTTCAGCTGATGTGTCAACAGGACGAACCTTTCTTTAGAAGTATGGTTCATCTTTGGAATCGTCCTTTCCTCCATACTTGGGCACATCTTCTGAACCTCAAACGACGTGTCACAGAGACGGATCCGTCCTTTGAGAGTACGGATCGTCAACACAACCATGCCTTCTTTTTAGCCTTGCACCCTTTTCAGAACTTTGGACGACGAGTGTCAGTGACGAGTTCGTCCTTTGAAAGCACGGCCCATCATCTTGACTCGTCGTCACTGTAATGCCCAGACTTCAGCTCAATTTCCATCTTTTGCTCCATGATCCAATTTGCCTGCACACTTACCCAAAAGTAAAACATCCACAATAAAATGCTAAAGGACATGCAAAAATCCTAAGTATTAAGGGTCGAAAGTGGCGTATTTCTACACCACATCAACCACGCATCTTGGAATGGATCCGTGGGTGCCTCCTGCTAGTTTTCCCTCAGGTCTGAGAACCACAAGTGGTTTTCACGGACCGTAGTTCATTCAACGGGTCATGATTCCAACTCGTGGAATCAGACTTGTAGGCTGATAGTTCCCCAGGAACCATGAGTCCAGATGATGACTCATCGTTCAAAACGATGGGTCTGACCTGTTGACTCATGGAAATATATCAGAGGGATGGTTTTCCCAGGTTCCACGACTCTATTTGACAAACCATCATTCAAATGACAAATCCATCCTTTCAAGTCGTAGACAGTCTTCCGCAGGCTGCCCAGATGGCCAGGTTCCACGAATTGGAACCACGAGTCGTCATCCAAACGATGACCCATGAAACCAATCTTTAGGACCTGAAGTCGGCTCTTTTTCTTGATTTTTCTAAGTTAAATCTCGGGGGCATTTTGGTCATTTCCCACCCTCTTAACTCCTAAGTAAGATCGTTTTGGCTATTTCAAGTAGGGTTTTCACCCTTATTAGCCTAAGTTCCTTCTCATTACTTCACTCTTCTCCCAAAAAGGGAAATAATTCCCCAAGCTCAAGGTCTCAAGCTTCAATATCAAGCCTCCTAAGTCTTTCCAATTCAAGTGGGTAATCAACAATGGGTTCCTTTCACTCTTTTGTCCAAAACCCTAAATCTTTAGTTTGATTTCATGAACTTTCAAATTAGGGTTCTTACCCAATTCTTATGGGTTTTTCTATAAAATTTGCCTTCTCATGATTTTATTATGAAATTACTACTAAATTACATGATTTCACATGGTTTTTTATATGTTAACTCTTATTTCATGAATTGAAGTTTAACCATGGAAATCTTACATGCATAAAGTGGATTTGAGTAAATTGGTTTTGATAAGTATGTTCCCTATGGATTTTCAAGCATGTGCATGCCTAGTTCCTATGATTCTATGAAAGTATATATTTTATGAAAATTAAACTAGAGCCATGCAAATTTTACAAGCCATGAAGTATGCAAGCCTTTCCATGTTGTGAAGTATGATGCAAGATAAGACACCTGATGTTCCATCAATGCTCATGAATCAATTTCAAAACCCTAATTCATGAGTAGTATGACGATTCGGGGTATGAAAATATTATGAACAAGTATGAACAAAATTGGCATTTGATATGTCTTATGTATGTGAGCTCATGTCATGTTTATATATATGTTTTGGGTGTAGTATATAGCACCGAGTTTGATCGGGTAAGAGTACCCTTAGTCTCAGAACTACGTGCCACCGTAGGTTGCCTTTTGAGGCTTATGATGATAGGATCCTGGTATAAAATGGTTTTAACCTTGGTCGGTTAGGATAACTCTTTCAGTGTGGGTGCAAGACACTGAACTCCATGTGGCTCAACATGGTTTAATGTCGGTTAAGAGAAACTCCCGCATGATTATTTTTCGCTATGAAGTTATATGACCTTATATATGAAACTTAAACCTTTTCATGACTTATGCTCCTTATCTTATTACTTGTCCATGCCTTCCTCTTTATGTGATGAATCACTTTAAGCATGTTTTAAACTGTTTTATCATGATTTATGCATCGCCCTCATACTCAGTACATTTCATAGTACTGACACATATCTTACGCTGCATACTTTGATGATGCAGATTCAGGTGTTCCTTCTCAGACTCGTGGCTAAAGTTCCCAGGCCACATCTTATCAGCTGGTGGTGAGTCCTCTTAGGTCGAGGACTATATATGTTCCTAGCTATGTTAGCTTCTTAACTCTGTACTTTGAGTTATCAAGGGTCTTGTCCTAGCAACTCATTATGTCATGTAGAGGCTTCCCAAACATTGATAGTATCTGAAGTTCTTTCTAGACTTTGTATCATTATATGGTTCCAGGCTTGTCTATTATGTTATCTACTTTTGGATTTCTCCTATTATGCTTCCGCTCTTATTTATTGTTATGCTTGAGTATGCTATGACCAAGGGGTTAGCTTAGGGCACTTGTGGTCCCAAGTTCCTTGTTACGTCCAGGGGCTGACTTTGGGGTGTGACAAACATGGTATCAGATCCTCAAGTTCAAGACTCCTAGGATGTCTGAAAGAACAAATGGTGTACCCGCACTGAGTAAAGCAGTACAACATATAATAACAGCCAGTAGTAGAACTCCAGAATCTCAGTCTACCTTTTGACTTACCAACCACAAGGGACAGGTTCAACAATCATTCAATAACAATATTAAATATGACATTTACCCTTTTTAATTACCGGACCAAGCAAGGATACCTAGACCAACACCTAAGTGTTAACATGCGATTCCCAGACCACCCCAGGACCATCCCCACATTTAAGTATAAAAACTTGGCCTCTCAAGGACCAATGTAATCAATCACAGATAACCCACTTCACTCAAGGAGCCACATGTAAATACATCAATAACAGATAATCCGGTTCACTCATGAAACCAACATGTAAAGAACACAACCAAGAAAGTAAAGAAAACCCGTACCAGGCGTGGTACCCGAGCCAACCAATAACTAACCTGTACCAGGCGTGGTACCCAAGCCAACCAATAAGTAACTTGTACCAGGTGTGGTACCCAAGCCAACTAATAAGTAACATGTACCAGGCTTGGTACCTGAGACAACCAATAAGTAACCTGTACTAGGCGTGGTACCTGAGACAACCAATAAGAAACCTATACCAGGCGTGGTTCCTAAGCAAACCAATAAGTAACTTGTACCAGGCGTGGTACCCGAGCGAACCAATAAGTAACCTATACCAGGCTTGGTACCCGAGCCAACCGAATGTCACACAAAATCCACAGTCACAAATAATGAACAATCAACACTTTTTAACCAACTAGCAATAACACCTAGTTCATTTCACAAGACTGAAAACAGGACTTTTGGACATTCCTAAATCATTCCCTAAGCAATGCAAACTATAACAAATACTTAGTCAGAAGTACACAAACATACAATGCTTATAAGAATAAATAAACATCACCTAAGTGTTCAACATGTCATCCCGATCCACACTTAGACAAATCCCACATTTAAGGTTCCTTTTACAGGCCAATATGCAATGGTCACAGTTTCAACAATTAAACCCGATCCACTCACGGGACCATCATCAACTACAATAGTGACGTATAATTAGACCCACCCAAGGCCTAATCCCCGACTTACCCCTTTTTGGTACATATTTCAAGATACATCAATCCCAAACCCTTTTCTTAAGACAGATATAGCATGGGAAAGACATCCCCCAATATTAGTACTTTAACCATTCTAGTTTACACTACTTCCTTTATACTAGAATCATCCCCGAAACTCCCTTTAAACTAGTCACTTAATTAACCATAGCCTTTTTGATTTCCCAAACCTTACCAACAATCTAGTTTTTTGAACCCAATTTTGGCATGTATAAACAACCCGAGATGAAGCATATCACCCCGACATTATCAATCCCTAATCAGTAAACCAACCAAACCATACAATGTTCCTCCAGACTACGTGCCCAAAGGCCTAAACATGATTTCTTCTTTTTGTCCATATCAATAATATGAAATAGAAACAAGTCTAAGTCTCCTCAAAGAAAGAACCTAGCCTACCTAGACCCAAGCAGCTGCATGATGCATTTTATGGCTCCGTGAAAACGTTCCCTGGCAATTGACAAGCCTGAATTCATGGTTTCACATCCTTTTAGCCGGAATCCCTCCTCCCCGTAGCACCCAATCCTTAGAGCAGCCTAGGAGGGTTTTTGGAATAGCTCTCGTCTGTTTTTGGGGCTGAAGGGAAGAAAATGAAATTAAAAACCCATTTTCTAGGTTTTCTGGTCCCGTCGTCACGCTATAGCGATAACACCATTGTGGAACCATCCGCTATAGCAGTACTGACCAACCTTGACTTTCGCTATAGTGGTATTTTATCCGCTATAGTGGTCATCTCTATAATGCAGTAACGGCCCTCACCGTGGGTAGAAACTCAGAACATTCCTGAAAAGAGCCTTTTTTACAACATACCTTGAATCCCCGATGTTCTAGAATAACCCCTTCACATCAACCTTGATTATGGGAGTTCTACCTACCAGAATTTATTTCCAAAAAGTTCCTCGAACTCCTCTATGTCTTAGCTAACAGAAAACTAGCTCGCAACAAGATACATTGCCCAATCCTCACCTGGATTGCCCTAGACCATACCTTGCTCAGAAATCATCCGAGAGTAGCCTAGCCCAAGATTTACAACTCCCAAACTCGGAAATTTTTCAACTCAAAACTTTGCACAAAAAGTTTATATGTAACGACAAACTCGGTCATTACAACAGATACCAATTTACCCATCGTTCATCCCCAAATGATTCTTAAGGTAAAAAGAAAAGATGAGCCCACCCCTTGCACCTTACGTTATGCCAAGACAGTGAAATCCTAACCTTACGCTAACCACCAAAATCTTTTAAAACCCTCAGGGTACCCAACTCAACCTAAATCTCATTTGATCCTATTCTGTCAAGGAATTCCCTCCTTTGAGATGAACGTGACTAGTTAGATTAACCCTTTATATTACCTGCTATACCTGGAGTGCTAATAACCCACACTCCATTTCAAAAGTTTTCTACGAGGTAGTAGGTCCCTAGTATATCATGGTATCACCTTGCCCCTATCAACACTATTCCCCAAGACACTAAGTATCTCTAAACCACACCACATAGAGATTCCATTGGAACTCAACCTAGCTCGAGCTCTTCATCAACCCTCATCCTAGAGAGAATTCTGCTCGGGCACTTACCCCCTAACCGAGGCTAAAACTGGTACACCCCTACCTCTAAGAGCAGTAACACTGGGTATTATCATGGTCAACAAGAGAGATAATAATGCTAAAGAATCCATTTAACAACCCCACTCCTTTAATCGACCCTACCACTAAGGATCATCAATAATAAACTAGTCAATAATCACCCTCATAACATAGCCTATGAGCAGTGTCCAACACTACTCAGTCAATTACAGACCATCTTGCCAAATTCTACATGGGTGACTATACCCACCAATGGTCAATCAAAATCTTACCAATACCTTGGGCTACCATGTCTACCCTTTCTTTCCTTTGAGCATGGATGCTAAATGACTCATGCAATAGCTTGCAGCTCAGTTAGCGATTTACAAATAACCCGGGAATGAAAAAATTAAAACAGGGGAAAACAAGATAGGGATTATACGTTGCGTATCTCTCTATAGAGACTTGCACACTGCTATAGCGACCCTCAATAGTAGCAGCCTAGAAAATTTACCGTTCTCTGTAAATTCTCTTTCCCCTTCCCTGTTTTTCAACCTTAATAGATGAAACCGCGTTATGGTCTGAAAACATAACCTCAAGACTAACCTCAACTATGCATATTTGAGAATCTAGTACCACACTATCATAAAAACAAAAATGACACACACCAGAACCGCGTACAATAGCACAATCCCGCTATGGTACATTACTAGTCCCCCTTTTCCTTTCTATGGTTCCCAACCAATACTGACCGTCCTGAAACCAGAGCTTCCCCCCGTCATTAATCCCTTTTTCTTCCCTTACCATCTATATCAATAGTAAGTTTATACCCAAAAGTAATGCAAACCATTCAAATTAAGGCATATCACAATTTATCTTTTAAAACAATCACAAATTTCAAATCCAGAAATAAATTTTCCTTAAGTTATAGTCATGAGTTACCATAAAATTTTCCTTACCACAGTTCCTGCTATCAAGCAATGATAATCCTTTTTCCCCATGGTTTCTAACCAATACCGATTGTCCTAAAACTGGAGTTTTCCTACGGTCATAAGCCTTGTTCCCTTACCATTTTTACCAATGGCAAGTCCATTTCTGAATCGTAATACCACTTTACTGATCCATTCAAGTACACATAGAAAGTCATTACCAACCAAAGCACACAAATTCAAGTTATGACTCCTCCTAGACCCAAATATTAACCACAAGGCAAGCAATTTCACCCTACATGACTGCAGTCACACAAGTAGTACAATACACCTAGTTTCAAGTTTCAAGCCACAACACAATCAAACAATTGCACACCACACATTTACAGTCATTCAAACAACATCAATACACATAAGCACAATCTCAAGTCTCAAGCTTAAACACTCAATCAAATCAGTTTCATTACCTTTTATTCGCCTCATGGATGACCTTTAGCCGATCCATCCAAACCTTTACGTAGCCTCCCCAACCACATACCAATTGGAACCTTCCTGGTTCCAATTTACCTTGCTTGTGTCATCTCATCAGAGTCAAACGACATCCTTTTTCCTTGTCGAGATACCAATTGGAATCGAGAGATACCAATTGGACTCAACCCATACAAGCAAGTGAAAAATCGAACGAAAGGAATTAAAGAAGATAGATGTTTCCTAGAATGTTTCATAGCTTCCCAAAGATTAGATGTGGAGGTCAACACACCTATCCGTAGGACTCTATTCGATATTTTACTCATGTACTGGAATATCGGTAACCTAGGCTCTGATACCATCTGTCAAGACCGAACCTATCGGGCTGTGCGGGCGCCTACTCTATGCACCTAGGTAGATGAACCCTTACTACCTGTCCAATAGGTAAATGCGGAAAAACTCAAGTATAACCATAAACCTTTATTTTTGATACATGAAAACCTTTACAATCTTTTATTCAGGAAACTTCCTCTATGAAGAATACAATAAAACCATTTTACAACTTTAAAATATCCTCCCTAGGACCTAGTCTAAGCCAGTAAAAGATCTACTACAAGATGATACAAAAATGAAGAAGACATAACTCCCACCATAGAAGCAAGAAGTAGGAGCTGCTGGAGAATCACTGTCATCCTGAACCTGTGAAACATCACCCTTCAACCAGACTATACCCAAGAAGGTATAGAGAGAGTAAAATCAGTATAAACACACGTACTGGTAGGTATCATCGTTAGACCCGAAACCACTCATACCATTATATAAGAAATTAAGGGAATGCATAATTATTTACAATACTCAATCCTTTAACATTCACCTTACCAAAACCCAATGTCAACCCAAGCCTTCCTATCCCTTAGACTTCCCAAGTTACCTTGGAGCCTAGACTTCCCAAGTCACCTTGACACCTAGACTTCCCAAGTCACCTTGTCACCTAGATTTCCCAATTTAACTTGACACCTAGACTTCCCAAGTCAACTTGTCACCTAGACTTCCTAAGTCACCTTGATATTGCTAACATCTATGTCCATACTCGGACTATAATTTCCTTACCCAAGTCAACCACTATGACTCAATAACCCGGAGATAACCCCACTACTTAGTGATGTAGACCTCACCCATTGTATCACCACCTACTAGTACAAAATTGTTCCCATGACCCCCAGGGCCATACTCGGCCAGTGACAACAGCCAATGCTATAACTAGACCACAAGTCTCTCCTTTAGCTTATCAAACGTATGCAACAAGTTTAACCGACATTGACAATTCTCACTGACAACAACATATATCCTTTTCACGAAACTCAGACATAACAAGGATCCCTAGGAAAATAACATGTGACCCTAGTTCACAGAAGAACCACCTTGTCACTTAAGCACACTAACCCGACCCTTCAAGGACCAACCATATGGAAAATGATAATAAATCTCGGCCCTATCAGGAACCCAATATATAAAGAACAAATGGTGCACCCACACTAAGTAAAGTAGTACAACATATAATAACAGCCAGTAGTATAACTCCAGACTATCAGTCTACCTTAAGACTTACCAACCACAGGGGACAGGTTCAACAATCATTCAATAACAATAATAAATATGACATTTACCCTTTTTCATTACCGGACCAATATAGGATCCCTAGACAATACCTAAGTGTTAGCATGCGATGCTCGGTCCACCCCAAGACCATCCCTACATTTAAGTGTATCAACCTGGCCTCTCAAGGACCAATGTAATCAATCACAGATAACCCAGTTCACTCAAGGAGCCACATGTAAAGACATCAATAATAGACAACCCGATTCACTCAAGGAACCAACATGTAAAGAATACAACCAAACAAGTAAATCAAACCCGTACCAAGCGTGGTACCCGAGCCAACCATTTGTAATTCCTGTACCAGGCGTGGTACCCGAGCCAACCAATAAGTAACCTGTACCAGGCGTGGTTCCCAAGACAACCAATAAGTAACTTGTACTAGGCGTGGTACCCGAGACAACCAATAAGTAACCTGTACCAGGCGTGGTACCCAAGCCACTAATAAGTAACCTGTACCAGGCGTGGTACCCGAGCTAACCAATAAGTAACATGTACCAGGCGTGGTACCCGAGCCAACCAATAAGTAACCTGTACCAAGCGTGGTACCCGAGCTAACTGAATGTCGCACAAAATCCACAGTCACAAACAATGAACAATCAACACTTTTTAACCAACTAGCAATAACACCTAGTTCATTTCACAAGACTGAAAACAGGACTTTTGGACATTCCTAAATCATTCCCTAAGCAATGCAAACTATAACAAATACTTAGTCAGAAGTACACAAACATACAATGCTTATAAGAATAAATAAACATCACCTAAGTGTTCAACATGTCATCCCGATCCACACTTAGACAAATCCCACATTTAAGGTTCCTCTTACAGGCCAATATGCAATGGTCACAGTTTCAACAATTAAACCCGATCCACTCACGGGACCATCATCAACTACAATAGTGACGTATAATTAGACCCACCCAAGGCCTAATCCCCGACTTACCCCTTTTTGGCACATATTCGAATGTACATCAACCCCGAACCCTTTTCTTAAGACAAATATAACATGGGAAAGACATCCCCCTACATTGGTACTTTAACCATTCTAGTGTACTCTATTTCCTTTATACTAGAATCATCCCCGAAACTCCCTTTAAACTAGTCACTTAATTAACCATAGCATTTTCAATTTCCCAAACTTTACCAACAATCTAGTTTTCTGAACCCAATTTTTGGCATGTATAAACAACTCGAGATGAAGCACATCACCCTGACATGATCAATCCCTAATCAGTAAACCAACCAAACCATACAATGTTCCTCCAGACTCCGCGCCCGAAGGCCTAAACATGATTCCTCCTTTCCTTTTATATCAATAATATGAAATAGAAACAGGTCTAAGTCTACTCAAAGAAAGAACCTAGCCTACCTGGATACCAAAAAGCTTCACGATGCATTTTCTGACTCCATGAAGGCATTCCCTGGTGATTGACAAGCCCAAATCCATGGTTTCACATCCTTTTAGCCAGAATCCCTCCTCCCCGTAACTCCCAATCCTTGGAGCAGCCTAGGATGGTTTTTGGAATAACTCTCATGTTTTTTTAAGGCTGAAGGGAAGAGAATGAAATTAAAAACCCATTTTCTGGGTTTTTTGATCTTGTCGTCTCGCTATAGCGGTCTGCACTACGTTATAGCGATAACGCCATAGCGAAACCATCCACTATAGTGGTACTGATCGGCCTTGAATTATGCTATAGTAGTATTTTATCTGCCATAGTGGTCATCACTACGGCACAGTGATGACGCTCATCATAGGCAAAAACTCAGAGAATTCCTGAAAAGATCCCTTTTTACAACACACCTTGAATCATCGATATTCTGGAATAACCATTTCGAGTCAACCTTGATTCCGGGAGTTCTACGTACCTGAATTCACTTACGAAAAGTTTCCCAGGCTCCTCTATGTCTTAGCTAACAGAAAAACTAGCTTGAAATAAGATATATTCCCCAATACTCACCTGAATTTCCCTAGACCATACCTTGCTCAGAAATCGTCTGAGACTAGCCTAGCCTAGAATTTACAACTCCCAAACTCAGAAATTTTTCAACTCGAAACTTAGCACAAAAAGTTTACCTGTAACGACGAACCCGGTCGTTACATTAATCCATTAATCTGCTTGCTTGATTTCCTTATATGATTTTTCATTTTTAATTCGTTCCTTCTCTAAATTTCTTCCTTTTCACACTATTTTAATTCTACAAATAAAAATACCCAACATAAGAATAATCCATAAAATTAATGCTCAAAAATGATAATTAAAAGACTAAATATAAGGCAAATAATGATTAAATATATATATTTTTTGCCTCACATCACCACCCCACACTTAGACTTTTGCTCATCCTCAAGCAAGTATTAAAGCTCATCTCAAAAAATCAAATTAGGAATACCACCACTTCGGTTGATACAAATAATTAGGCCATACAAAAACTCAAAACATCAAGTACACTTCCCGATCATTATGCAAGATATATAATTAATCAATAAACTTTTAACTTCCTAACCACAAAGACAGATTCTAACTCATCAAATTAAAGTTTGTTCACCTACTTCATTAAAGAAAACTAATAAAATTACCTATCTATCATGAAACAAGTGCCTTCACAAGAAGAAATAGTCCACACACTCAACTTAAAGAATTGAATATAAATTTAAGAACTTTGCATCAAAGATCAACTCTCACACTCAAAAAGGATTCACATGTATGCACAAAGAATCATAGGCTTTCTCATTATGTTCATCTCCTCTAATTAAGCATGCTCGAATAAATTCAAATAAAATTCAAATAAAATTTTAACGGGTTGTAATGTTGGCTAGGGGATGGGTAGGAAAACTATATAATAGTGACTTACACTTCCCTACGCACTTTGCACTTTTCGAATTTTATCACCCATTATTTTTATCACTTTTTTCTGCCCTCTCTTCAATTATTTTCACTAGTATTCTCATCATATCAAGAATTCTTCAATCATAATTTTTTTTTTCTCAAGCAATTTTTCTCTCTTTTTTTCATATCACATTCTTTCAAATAGGGCCTTTTTTCATCACTTTATAGCAATCATTGGTCACCTTTTACACTCAATCATCCCTTTTCTTCAGATTTAACAATTTAACACAGTTTATTCTACAGTGCTCAAGAAAGCAGAGTGCAAAAACAAGAGATTCAACAAAAGGATCAAGACAAAAATACGGCTACCAAACGAAAGGCTACAGGCTCAAAGGGGCTACTAGTGATATAATATCTGAAAAGGCTAAAATTTATAAGACAAATCAAAGAAAGCCCATTATCATTTTCTAAACAGGGCAATACTTATTATTTAGCTTCAATAACATGCAAGGCAAGTTCTAGACCAAGATATAAAATATGGAATATACAAAAATTATCACCACTCATGGCACAAGTCTCAATCAAGATAGATCAATTCTACTTCTAAGACAGACAGGGTTATAGAAAACTATAAAATAAGAATAAGCTATATACAGAGTCACTACTATGAGCCTAGGTGTCAAAAGATTTGTTAATTTATTTTATACTCAAACACTCACAGAAAAGTACTACTCCAAATTAGGTCTAAATTGCTAGTATCAAATAAGTTAAATTGGTCTTTTCTTTTCTCTCCAAAAAAAACTATTTCTAAAAAAATAAAAATAAATAAAAGTAAAAAAAAAATTAAAAGTTACTCTATAAAATAAAAAATTACCCGGTTCAAAGAGCCCTCCCTCGAAAAAGAGTCGATGTTATAAGAAAAATCAAGGGGTGGATGAGATATGCCGCTTTAAAACTAAAATTAATAAATAAATAATAATAATAAAAATCTTTTTGTCTTTCTTTCTATATGTATTTTTTTTTGTATTTTTTTCTACTAAAATAAAATAAAATTATATGGCATACTCACCCTTAAACTCACAAATATCCAAAGAATCCCCACCCCACACTTAAAATTATGATTTGTCTCCAAAGCAATTTATAGAAAAAAGATGAAGAAGAAAGGTGAGAGATACTCCCTGAGGCCTTCTAGGGCCTAGCTAACAACATGTCTCTTCAATTTCCATCAAGAGTTGCGCAATCCTACACTTATGCTCAACCATGCTTCTTAGCTTCAAATTTGGCTACTCAGACTTCCCCTAATCTACAAAAACAAAAACAAGAAAAAGCATAACACTATAAAAAAAATAAGAAGCTACACTACAAATTGGGTTGCCTCCCAACAAGCGCCTGATTTAGCGTTGCGTCACGACCCATCAACTTTTTCCTCCACCTTGAGTATATGAATTCCACCCCCAATATCACATCTATTTTTTTGCTTCGCTCATGAAGTGGTGGTACAAAGATGAAGGAACCAAGTAATGGATGATGCATGTTAAATTGCTTGGCCATGAGGTGAGGCATGTTTTTATGTTGCTTATCTGGTGTAAATTTAAGAATGTAGAATTCTTGTTCCTCATCTTCCCAGTCTTCCACTATTTCAGATGACTTTAAAGACATGTCATCATCTAAAGATAATATAGAAAAGTGCTTTGAATGAGACCCAACAAGTCCCACATTCCCAATTGCACTATCTACAACATGCTCACATTTATACTCCCTCTCAATGTCAGCCTCAATCAAAGAATGATAGTTGAATGGTTGAAATTCTGTCTCCCTCTTCACAGATCGATTAGTATCCAATTCTGGATATTGAGTAGGTGCACATCACTCGCTTCCCTGAAAATTTTGACAAATACTCTCCAGGTGGGGTCCTTCGCAAAAACAACAAGAATCATCATCATTCGACCACCATCTATCTCAGGCTGACATATCAAGAAGAGTGATGAAAAAACAAAAGAAACTAAAAAGATAACTATGTAAAAAAATAAATATGTACAACTCAAATAAATAACTAAGAAAATATAATCTAGATAAACAATTAACACCAAAGTCCTCGGCAACGGCGTCAAAAACTTCTTGCGTCCTAACGCACATGCAAGTGTACGCGATTGTACAAGTAATATAGGATGGAGAGTCCAGATATCGTACCCATAGGGACTTGTCGATTAACTATTTTACTAAATTAAACTAGTTCTAATTATTTATTCAAGCTAGCAGTAAATATGAAAGAAATATTTATTAACCAAAGTAAAAAGAAGATGTAAACTAATAAATAATTAAACAAACAAAGAGCAGGTTTTTATGTAATCAATATGATGAAATCGATCTAGGATTATGGATTCGCTAACAATCATGTTAAGTAAGCAATTTTATTGATTTGTTTGTTTATCTAGTTGCTAATTTCGGGGTTGATTTTACAACTATGGTCTTTCGAGCCTCTAATTGCCTATCCAGAATAGCATCACAACTACATCATTGAGCGGAGATATGACATCTTATTCCGAACGCATTTTTATATCTTCATGTATAAACCAAGTAAGGCGTTCTAGGTATATTCCTATCCTAGTCGCGAACCTACCATTTACGTTAAAAAAGAAAGGCCTTGCTCCCTATATTCTTTGTTACATCCCAATGATTCTTCTTTCGAGTTCACATAGAGATTATAGATTTATTTTAATGGTAGCTAAGCATTAAAATAGTAAGCACAAGAATATAAAAACAACTAATATGATAATCTTCACAAATCGAATCAAAAGTCTACTACAACAATCATGAAGCTACCATAATCCTAAAACGAGAAGTTTAACTCCATATAAACATGGATAAATTACAACAAATCATCCAAAGAAAAACATAAAATAAATAATAAAAGAAAAGAAAAGATGAAACTAATATTCTCCGGCCTCCACGATGGCTCCTAGCTCTTCGTAGGTCAAAAGTTTTCTAAGAATCATTCCTATGAAATATTTATAGGTATAAAAAAATCCTCAAATAAAATAGCTGAGTCCAAAATAAATTGGGAGAAATCAAAACCCAATTGAACACGGACAACCGAGGTGCACCGCCTTTAATTTATTTTCCAGTGAACTGTACGCTGCATCTTTGCTTCAATTTTGCACAATTTTCTTCATCCTTTGAAACGTGTCCAAGTCTATGTAAAATGCAATTTCAATTGCAAATTGAAGGCTGCACCTTTGTATATATTATTATATTAAAGTTAATCTATTAAGCTGTCTGCTTGATTTCCTTATATGATTTTTTGCAATAAAGGTGAGGATTGTGTAATGTATCTTGTAATGAAATAGTTTTCCATTAGCTAAGATGTTAAGGAGCCCAGGGGAATTTTCAAAAATAAATTCGAGTAAGTAGAACTCCCAGTATTAAGGTTGACATGAAGGGGTTGTTCTGGAATATTAAGATTTAAGGTGTGTTGTAAAATAGGCACTTTTGGAGAATTTTCTGAGGTTCTGTCACGTATAGCGGTTGACACTGCGCTATAGCAACGACGACTATAGTAAAGAAATTCCCGCTATAGCGGAAGTCAATGTTAGTCAGCACCACCATAACGGTTGATTCCGCTACGGCGGTGCCACTATAGCGGTATACAGACCGCTATAGAAGATTGAGTTGGGTTTAATGCTGAAACTTCCCCAAAAATGTTCCAAAAATTCCAAGAACATTTTGGGAAAGGACAGAGATGAAGGGAGGCAAATTTCAGTTATTTTCCACCAAACTCCATTGAAAAGGTAAGGTTTTCGCTCCCCACTTCATTATTTCGATTCATGAACCTTAGAAACTATAATTTCAAGCTTGGGGAAAGGTTTGGATTGACGTAAGGATGATAGAATATGGGCAAGAAGGGGATTCTAGGGTGTTGAGTTCTTGGGTTATGTTGTTTATGGGTCATTCATGCCTTAATCACCTTTATTCGCTAAATATGACCGTAAAAATAGTAGTTTAGGGCGAATTAATGGTGGGAAGGTGCGGGAATGGATGGAATGGTTATGGTTTGGCCTGGGGAGTAGGGCTTTACATAATTTGGGTAATTTTAGGCCATCAGATTGATTGTAGTTGTTTGTAATTGCGTTCAGACCAAGAGCAAGCGAAAGCTATGGAAAACGGGAAGGCTCCGGTCCATTAAAGTTTCCATAATCAATTTGAGGTATGTGATGGTTAATATCTTATCAAATGCAATGTATATACATGTAACTATAGCTTAGTACAGTATGTGTTTTCATTCTTAGGAAAGGAAGTTAATAATGTCCAAGTATTTGTAGTGTTAATTATGTGAAATGAACTTGATTATTGCTTATTGATTTTACAAGGGTGTTTTCTATTTATTTAATTATTAACGGTTGCTTTTGTGTGATATTCAGTTGGCTTGGGTACCACACATGGTACAGGATACTAATGGTTGGCTCAAGTACCATGCCTGGTACAAGTTCTATATTGGTTAGCTAGGGTACCACGTCTGGTACGGGTTTGATCATTCATTGTTGACTGTGTTTGTCAAAGGTTCCATGAGTGGACCAGGTTGATTGCTGAAATTGTGATATTGCATGTTGGTCCTTGAGAGGCCGGGTTGTTACACTTAAATGTAGGGTTGGTCCTGTGGTGGATCGGGCATTGCCTGTTAACACTAGGTGTTGGTCTATGGATCCGTAGTTGGTCGCGGTATTGTAAAAGGGTAAACATCTTGTGTCACGACCCAAAATTAGGCCATAATGACGTCTACATAACCCCTCGATAGACAAGCCAAAACCCAACGATTGTGGAAGACAGTAATAATAATTAAACTAAGGAAATGTGAAAGATATAAGAAAAGAGAGGGACAATAGCATATATACATACCAACATATAAAACATATACAAAAGATGGCCCTAAAGTGACCGAATAGACAAAACAACACGAGAACCGACTCAGACCTGGTGTCACTAGTACAAGAGCGACTAAGCAAATAGTAGGTATACAATAGACTCTGTGTATCCAAAATACAAAATATAGACAGAGTATACAAGATGGAAAGCATGTAAAGTCTCCAAAAAATGCCGGGAGCTCACCGCGATCCAAACTGCAACAGGCCTCGAACGACAGAAAGGTCAATGGGGGTGGCTCGTACTAGGTGCTGCATCAGAAAAAGATGCAGAGTGTTGTATGAGTATAAAGACAATGGGTACTCAGTAGGCATCATAGGCCGACCGAGCGCAGAAAGATAATATATAAATAATAGATACAGGAAATAAGCTAAAATCACACGGATCCACCTAAATATAGTTATAATGCCGAGAATAGAGTCAAAAAAATGACCCCTGGGGCCCGTAAAACAAAACAGAAAACAAATTTCACAATTATACTCGCAGTGGGTTAAGGAACCCATGGCCAAAGTTTGGGCGCAAACGGAGTTCATTTCAGGGCCCAAAACAGCCCCGAAGTTCTACTAATTCACGGGATCAAAACGGGAAAAGCTCGGAATTAAAGGCGGAAGCTTACCCCAACCAAGAGAAATACGCCATGGAGGTTAGTTTCACGAACTCAAGAACTTGCAGCCCCAAGAATCAGTTTTCTAGAAGGAATAGCCTAACTTTACAAATTAAAAACAATGGAGTTTTAGCGGGAGAATTACGAGAATTAACACGAAAGGAGGAGAGGGGTGACGAGGGAACTTATCGGGTGAAGAATACTGAAGCAAGGGAGCTGGAAATTTGAGCTTGGGAGCCCAGCTATGGAGTTTCTTGAAAATGTGAAGGAGAAAATGAAGTAGGAGTTTTAAATAGTTGCCAGGGGTCCTTCATCGCGATCGCGACAAGACCCCGGCATTCGCGGAGAAGAGCTGGCCCGACCATCGCATTCCCGACAGTCCAGCCCACATTCGCGAAGAGGAAGGTTGAGTCGGGTCCCAGTCAGATTCATCGCGGTCGTGAAGCGCCACCTTCGTGAATACGATGGTCAAGGAACTAGACCATTACGAACACAATGGGAGCCTTGCGATCGCGAAGACCAAAAAGGTCTGCAACTTAATGCAACAACCAACAATAACACCAAAGCCAAAAAACTTCCGATGGACCCTCGGGATTCATCCGGAACCCCATGAACACAAACCAACCATGCTACCCTACCAGAAATAACATTTTAGACTATACGGAATTAATGAAACTCCCAATAGAGATCATTTTACTGAAAAGTGGGCCCCACGCCCAAACCCAACTCGGAATTCAAAACCCAAAAAGAAGTCTGAAAGCCCCGGGACCTGAACCAAAGGTCCTCCTAGGCCAAAGTTGACATTTCGGAGCTAACAACGGTGACAAATTTTTCATCCGAGGCCGTCTTCTCCGAATGTTGACCAAAGTTAACCCCACCAGCCAAATTGGGTTGAAAACACAAAAAGCAACACAAAATCCAACCGAAAGCACTTAGATCTAAACCAATGGTCCCACTAGACCAAAATACCCATTCCGGAGCCAACAAAACTGTCAAAATTTGATTTTGAATATGTTAACCAAGAAAGTTGACCGAAGTCAAATATTTTCTTAAGTTCAAGTTCTAAAATAGGGAAATGGTCATAATGACCTAACAAATGGCCCGGGCACCGAACTGTTAGTCCCGACAAGTCATAAATGACCTGTAGCCACTGAGCGAATGCTCAAAAAATAAAAAAAGCATAGAAAATGGAAAATGACCTTGAGGGTAATTACAACATCCACTACTAAAAGAAGTTTCATCCGCAAAAGTTAGAAAAAGGATAGTACCTGAAGACTCGAAAAGACAAGGATAACGGGTTCACATGTCAGTATCGATATCCCAAGTAGCCTCCTTGACAGGACGATGCCGCCACTGAACCTTAACTTACGTAATCTCCTTGGACCTTAACTTTCTAATCTACCTATCCAAAATAGAAACAGTCTCCTCCTCAAAGGCTAAGGACTCATCCAACTGAACCGACTCTAAATGAAGCACATGAAACTCATTCAGAATATACTATTGCAGCATAGAGACATGAAACACATGATGCACACTAGAAAGAGCAGGAGGAAAGGCAAACTCATAAGCAACCTCTCTAATACTATGAAAGATCTCGAATGGCCCAATAAACCTCAGACTGAGATTACCCTTCCTCTCAAACCTCATCATGCCCTTCATGGGCGATACCCAAAGGAACACACTGTTACTCACCATGAACTCCAGATCTCGAACTCTCCGGTCAGCATAACTCTTTTGCCTACACTGGGTAGTGTGAAGTCTCCCCTTAATAACTCAATATTTAGCCATAGAATCACGAAGTAAGTCAGTACCCCACAGCCTAACCTCGAAGGCATCAAACTAACCTACCGGAGATCTGCACTACCTTCCATACAAAGCCTCGAGCAGAGCCATTTAAATATTGGAATGGTAACTATTATTATATGCAAACTCTGCCAAGGCTAGACGTTGGTCCCACTGACCCCCGAAATCAATAATACAGGCTCACAACATATGCTCCATAACCTGAATATTATGCTCTGACTGATCGTCTGTTTATGGATAAAAAATGGTGCTAAGCTCAACCCTAATATCTAACTCTCTCTAAATAGACCGCCAAAAGTTCAAGGTGAACTGAGTACCTCAGTCGGAGATGATAGAAACTGGCACACCATGCAAACGGACAATCTCCTGAATATAGATCTGAGCCAACCTCTCGGAACTGTAGAAAGTCTGAACTAGCAGAAACTAAGCAGACTTCATCAACCCATCCATAATAACCCAAATAGCATCAAATCTCTGCAAGGTGCATGGAAAACCGACTATAAAGTCCATGGCAGTCCGCTCCCATTTACACTATGGAATGGGTAGCCTCTGAGACAAACCACAAGGCCTCTGGTGCCCAAACTTCACCTGCTGACAGTTCAAGAACCTCAATACCAAAGCTGAAATATCCCTCTTCATCCTTCACCACAAGTAGTGCTGCCTCAAGTCACGATACATCTTAGTTGCTCTGAGATGAATGGAATATCTAGAATAATGAGACTCTTCCAATATCAATCTAACCAAGTCACCAACTCTAGGAACACAGATAACACCCTCGATCCTCAAAACACCCTCTGAATCCAAAGTCACCTTACTAGCCTCACCGCTCAACACTTTGTCATGAATGATCCTCAACCTTGCATCATCAAACTGTTGTGCCCCAATCTGCTCTAATAAGGAAGATATATGCTCAACACAAGCAAGAATATGGCCCAGCTCAGAAATGTCAAGTCTAACCAACCTGTTAGCCAAGGACTGGATGTCCCAAGCTAAAGGTCGCTCCTCAATCGCCAAGAAATCCAAGCTACCCATACTCACCGCCTTCCGGCTCAAGGCATTCACCACCATGTTTTCCTTGCCCAAATGATAAAGAATAGAAATGTCGTAGTCCTTCAGTAACTCCAACCACCTATGCTGCCTCAAATTGAGATCCTTCAGGCTGAAAATGTACCTAAGACTACAATGGTCAGTAAAGATCTCACAATACACGCCATAAAGATAGTGTGTCCACATCTTCAATGCAAAGACTACCGTTGCTAATTCCAAGTCATGTGTAGGGTAGTTCCTCTCGTGAACCTTCAACAGTCTTAAAGCATATGTAATAACCTGGCCCTGCTACATCAACACACCACCCAAGCTAATACCTGACGCATCACAATACACTATGAAACCCTGACCCTCGACCAAAAGAGTAAGAATCGGAGCTGAAGTTAACAAGGCCTTGAGCTTCAGAAAGCTTGCCTCACACTCATCTGACCACTGGAAGGGAACATTCTTCTGAGTTAATCTAGTCAATAAAGCTGCTATCAAAGAAAATCCCTCCATAAACCATCTATAATAACCTGCTAACCCAATGAAACTGCGGACCTCTGTAGGAGAAGTAGGCCTAGCCCAATCACGAACTGCTGTAATCTTCACCGGATCTACAATAATCCCATCCTTGAACACCACAAGCCCCCAATAATGCCATAGACTCGGGCCAAAACTCACACTTAGTGAATTTGGCATACAACTGATGGTCTCGCAAGGTCTTAAGTACAACCCTAAGATGCTGCTCATGCTCCTATCTACTCCTCAAATAAATCTAAATGTCATCGATGAACACAATCACAGATGAATCCAAGTAGGCACTGAACACACGGTTCATCAAATCCATAAATGGTTCTGGGGCATTAGTCAACCCAAAAGACATGACTAGGAACTCATAATGGCAATATCGAGTCTTAAATGCAGTCTTTGGGATGTGCTCGGCCCCAATCCTCAACTGGTGATAACCGAACCTCAAATCTATCTTATAGAACACTGCTGCACCCTATAGCTGGTAAAAAAAATCATCAAAATATGGCATCGGATATCTGTTCTTAACAATCACCTTATTCAACTGCCTGTAGTCGATACACATACGCATAGACCCATCCGTCTTCTTCACAAACAGAACTAGAGCACCCCATAGAGACATACTAGGCATGATGAACCCTCTACTCAACAGATCCTAAAGCTGATCCTTAAGCTCTCTCAACTCAGCATGTGCCATCTGATATAGCATAATGGAAATGGGCTTGGTGCTCGACTCGACATCGATACCAAAATCAATATCACGATCAGGAAGAAGTCCCAAAAGATTAGAAGGAAATATATTTGAATACTCGCAAACCATAGGGACAGACTCAAAAAGAGGTGTGGTGGAATTAGTATCACGAACATAGGCAAGATAAGCTAAGCACCCCTTACCTACAAACCGTTGGGCACTCAGAAAAGATATAACTCCCCTCGGCAAGTGGATATTAGCTCTCTTCCATATGATAGGAGGGATACCAGGTATCCAAAGATTAACAGTCTTGGCAAAGCAATCCAAGATCGCATGATAAAGAGACAACTAATCAATGCCCAAGATCACGTCAAAATCTAACATATCAAGAACAACAAAGTCTACCCACCTGTCGTACCCCAATATAGTCACCACACAAGCCCAATACACCTTATCTACTACTAATAAATCACCTACTGGGGTGGATACACACAAGGGCGCAGACAAAGACTCAAAAGCAGACTCTAGATGAGTAGCATAATAAGCAGATACATATGAGAATATAGACCTCGAATCAAACAAAGCAGAAATAGACTAATGGCAAATAGAGATTGTACCTGTGATCACAACATCTGAAGCCTCGGCCTCTATCTGGCCCGGAACGACATATATGCAGCCCCGACCGCTATGACCACCTGACCTACCAGACTGAAGATGACATCTAGTACCCTAGGGACCACCCCTACTACCCTGTGAACCACCCTTAGCTGGTGGTGCTGGAGCCCTCGGGGCCTAAACTAACTGATCATGTTGCCTAGGGTGTTGTACCGACGGGCACTCTCTAGGAAAGTGTCCCATCCCACCACACTCATAACAAACCTGACCAAACGTACTCCGCTGCAAAGACCCGACTGAATTATAGCGACCACCACAACCTGTGGACCGTAAATGACCACCTCATAGAGCAGGAATGATACTCTGTCTACTCTGACCCTCAACAGTCTGTAATGATGCCTAAACAGGCTAGCTCAGCTAGAAACGTTGTTGTTGTTGACCTCTACCATAGTAGCCTATACCACAGCCTTGTCAACCGCTAAAACTTCCCTGGTGACGGGGCCTCTTATCGCTGCCCCCTTAGGCCTCGCGAAGTACACCCTTAATAGTATGGGCATGATAAACTACCTCCAGAAAGGACTGACCCGATGCTACAATACCTTCTATGGCCAAGCAAAGATACTAAGTCAAACCTCAAACAAACCAGCGTACTCTCTCATGCTCGGTAGGCCAAATTATAGTGGCGTGTCTAGACAACTGATGGAACCAAACCTTGTACTCAGACACAGTCATGGAGCCCTGCTCCAACCTAGCAAACTGATCCATCGGACGCTCCCTCATGCTATGTGGTACATACTTCTCCAGAAAGGATGCGAAGAACTGAACCCAAGTAAGCAGAGGTAACCCGACTGGTCTGCAAGCAACATATGACCTCCACCACTATTTTTCTAGGCTATCCAGCTGAAACATGGTGTAATCTGCTCCATGTGACTCAACTAACCCTAAATTATGTAACCTCTCCTGAAAGCTAGTCGAAACTCATGCGCATCCTCCCTAGAAGCACCTGAAAACCTCGGAGGACCCAATCTCAAGAACCTACCAAACATCTTATGCTCCTCAGAAGACATAACTGGCATGACTGGAAGAGGGGAACACCTGTAGGGATCGGTAATACCTCCAATCTTTGAGCCACAGTAGAAGGCTTCACTCTTGAACCCTGTGCTACCGCTTGAGCTGAAGTCTGACCCTCTCCTCAAACCTGAGAACCAATCGAAGTGCTCGGTAAAGCTGTTGGTCGAGTCATACCCTCAAGGAACCCCAACAATTGAACCAAGGTATCCTGCAATACCGAAGTAGCCACAAAACCTGTCAGATGCTGGGCTAGCCCCATATGCTCTAGCCCATACTGAACCTCATCCACTCTAAACCTAGGCTCTGGTGATGGTATCCTACCCCGGGCTCGACGTACTGCCACAACCCATGCCCTACCCCGACCTCTGGGTCATCCTATACCCCATCTCCTACCTGGGGCTCTAACTGCAGGTGCAGGGGCCTCGTTCTCACCCGCTGCAGATCTCATCCGAACGATCTGAGAAAGAGTAAAACAAAGGTACTTAGAAGTTGATCAAGTTAAATCTGGGGTTGGTCCTGTGGTGGATCGAGCATTGCCTATTAACACTAGGTGTTGCTCTATGGATCCGTAGTTGGTTGCGGTATTGTAAAAGGGTAAACGTCTTATGTCACGGAACAAAATTGGGCCATAATGATGTCTACATAACCCCTCAGTAGACAAGCCGAAACCCAATAATTGCGGAAGACAGTAATAATAATTAAACTAAGGAAAGGCGAAAAATATAAGAAAAGAGAGGGACAATAGCATATATACATACCAACATACAAAAAATATACAAAAGATGGCCCTAAAGTGACTGAATAAACAAAACAACACGAGAACCGACCTGGACCTGGTGTCACTAGTACAAGAACGACTAAGCAAAAAGTAGGTATACAATAGACTCTGTGTATCCAAAATACCAAATATAGACAGAGTATACAAGATGGAAAGCATGTAAAGTCTCCAAAAAATGCCGGGAGCTCACCGCGATCCAAACTGCAACAGGCCTCGAATGACAGAAAGGTCAATGGGGGTGGCTCGTACTAGAGGCTGCATCAGAAAAAGATGTAGAGTGTAGTATGAGTACCAACACAATGGGTACTCAGTAGGTATCATAGGATGACCTAGCGCAAAAAGATAATATAAATAACAGATACAAGAAAGCAGCGAAAATTACAGGGATCCACCTTAATCTAGTTATAATGCCGAGCACATATCAGTAATCCAACAAGGTGAAGAACAGACGAGATCAAGCCAAATCCAAAGACAATCCACGTGCCAAAGTAAATGCAATGCGATGCACGATAATGCATAGGTGAATGCAATATAATATAAACCTGGAATACCGCATCGGGTGCCTGAAATATCGCATTGGACTATGCATATATATATGTGAAAGTAAAATACCTGAAATACTGCATCGAGCTATGCATATATATATATATATATATATATATATATATATGAAAGTAAGATACTTGGAAATAATGCATCGGGGGTCTGAAATACTGCATCAGACTATAAATATGTGCATAAAATAGTATTTTTCCCATTTTCTTCCAAAATCCAAAGTAATACTTAAATTAATTTGTTTAAGATCAAAAGTCACCACAACCGTAGTAAAGCCTCATTTCAAACCAAAATCCTTGAAAAACACTTCCATGTTGTACCAATAATATACCATGAAATGTGAGTATGAAATATTCTCAAAATGAGAAAGACCACACACCATCAGGCAAAACGGGAAGAAATACCCTCCAAACTAAGAGAATTAACCTGGAACTCCATCCAAATCCAAGCCATGACCTCGGGCCCACAGTTACACACAACGATAAAATAAAGCAGGTAAACCAGAAAGTAAAAGCAAAAACCACCGAGAATCTCTATTTACCTCTAAAGCCTCCTAAAATCACACTATGGATTCTATACTAGCCAAACAGATAAAGCAAGATCCTAGGCTAAGGATAGCATAACAGTTCTAGACTAAAAGCCGAAATGACCAATTAAGTGATAAACAGGATTTAAGCCTAAATTCTACCTAATATCCAACCTAACATTCCAGTAACACATATATATATAATCTAACTAAACTCAGTCTAGAAGGTAAACCGTAACCTACCTCAGGGCTGAACTGCAAGCACGAACAACCACTCGTGTGCCTTCTCCTTCTGAACAACTTCAAAAAGTTACCACGCTATTAAGAACACAATCCAAGTGTCAAGACTAGAAGAACGACACCCATATTACTATACGAAAAATCGGGCAAGGAATCGGCTCGGAAAAATGACCCTCGGGGATGGCATAATGAAACAGAAAACAAATTTCACAATTATTCTTGTGGTGGCCATGTCCAAAGTTTGGGCACAAACGGAGCTCGTTTAGGGGCCCAAAACAGCTCCAAAGTGCTACTAATTCACGGGATCAACACGAGAAAAGCTCAGAATTAAAGGCGGAAGCTTACCCCAACCAAGAGAAATACGCCGCAGAGGTGAGTTTCACGAGCTCAAGAACTTGCAGCCCCAAGAATCAGATTTCTACAAGGGATGGCCAAACTTTACAAATTAACAACCATGGAGTTATAGCGGGAGAATTAAGAGAATTAACATGAAAGGAGGAGAGGGGTGACGAGGGAACTTACCGAGTGAAGAATACTGAAGCAAGGGAGATGGAAATTTGAGCTTGGGCGCCCAGCTATGGAGTTTCTTGTAAATATGAAGGAGAAAATGAAGTAGGAGTTTTAAATAGCTACCACGGGTCCTTCATTGCGATTGCAACAGGACCCAGCATTCGCGGAGAAGAGCTGGCCCTACCATAACAATTGCGACGGTCCAGCCTGCGTTCGCAAAGAGGAAGGCTAAGTCGGGTACCAGCCGGCTTCATCACGGTCGCGAAGAGCCACCTTCACGAACGTGATGGTCAAGGAACTAGACCATCGCAAACGTGATGAGAGCCTCGCGATCGTGAAGACCAAAAAGGTCTGCAACATAATGCAGCAACCAGCAATAACACCAAGGCTAAAAAACTTCTGATGGACCCTCGGGATTCATCCAGAACCCCGTGAACACAAACCAACCATGCTACCCTACTAGAAATGGCATTTTGGACTCAAAAGAATCTCTGAAACTCCCAACAGAGATCGTTTTAATGAAAATTTATCCCCACACCAAAAAACAACTCGAAACTCAAAACCCAAAAACAAGTCTGGAAGCCCTGGGACCCAAACCAAAGGTACCCTTAGCCCAAAGTCAACATTCCAGAGCTAACAATGCGCATTGGCGGATTTTCCATCCAAGACCGTCTTCTCCGAATGTTGACCAAAGTCAACCCCACCAGCCAAACTAGCTTAAAAATAGAAAAAAACACAAAATCCAATCAAAAGTACTCAGACACAGACCAATGGTCCCACTAGACCAAAATCCCCATTTCAGAGCCAACGGAACTATCGGAATTTGATTCTGAGCATGTTAACCAAGAAAGTTGACCAAAGTCAGATTTTCTTAAGTTCAAGTTCTAAAATAGGGAAATGGTCATAATGACCTAACAAATAGCCCGAGCACAGAATTGTCAGTCTCAACAAGTCATAAATGACCTGTAGATGCTGAAGAAAAGCTCAAAACATAGAAAAAAGCATGGAAAATAGAAAATGACCTGGAGGGTCATTACATCTTGATTATTATTCCTTGTTAAATGATTGTTGAATCTATTTCATATGGTTTATAGGTTAGAAGGTAGGCTGAGAGCCTGAAATTATGGTACTGGTTATTGCTTCATGTATGTGCTACTTTACTCAGTTTTGGTTTATCATATTTATATTATTTTTTGGAGCTGGCTAATGATCCTACCAGTACACTGTGGTTGTGTACTGATTCTGCACTTGTTTTCTTTTTATGAGTATAGGATGTCTTCTGGAAGCTCCTACACAATCTCAAATCTAGTCCCAGTGATTCCAGAATTAAAGGGTGAGCTGCTTTTGTCAGGCTACCTTGTTTTCTTCTAATTAGTTATGGTCCAATTGTTTTCAAACATAAACTCTTGTTTTCTTTTGGGGTTGCATCCCTGTTCTAGACTTTTGGTAGATTGTTTTGGTATGATGATTTTTAGTTTCTAAGAGGATTTCCGCAGGATCTTGTCTAACTAGTATTTTGATGATCAATGTTAGTTTATTTAATGCTATTGGTTTTGAGCTGTTAGATTCTCTAAGAGTTGATTTGGGGTTATTGGTTTGCTCATCCGGGGTTTAAGAGTGTGTTCCACCCGCGGTGGTTTGGGTCGTGATACCTCTTCAATGTAACCAAAATGTACAGGGACTTGAGTCAACTTTATTGGTGGCCTGGGATAAAAGGTACATAGTTGATTATGTGTCCAAGTGTCAGAATTGTTAGCAGGTCAAGTATGAACACCAAAGGCCTACAAGATTGCTTCAAAGGATGCCCATTCCAAAATGGAAGTGGGAAAGGATAGGAATGGATTTCGTGGCGGGTCTTCCAAAGATTTTGGGAAAGTATGACTCTATTTGGGTCATTGTTGATATGCTAATTAAGTCAACTCATTTCATTCCTGTCAGGGTGGACTATAATTTGTAGCAGTTGGCTAAGATATATGTTATGGAGATTGTGAGGCTGCATGGGGTACCACTCTCCATCATTTTAGACAGGTGTACGTAGTTGACCTCTAAGTTCTGGGGTAAGTTGCACAAAGAGTTGGGCACTCAACTCACTTTCATCACGACATTTCAACCTCACACAGACGATTAGTCAAAGAGGATAATTCAAGTAGTGGAAAACATACTTAGAGCATGAGTGATCGACTTTGAGGGTTATTGGGACCAGTTTCTTCCATTGTGTGAGTTCTCATACAACAACAGCTACCAATCTAGTATCGACATGACACCATCTGAGGCACTGTACAAGAAGGGATGTAGATCACCCATAGGGTGGTTTGAGGTTGGCGATATGAAATCTTTGGGCGTGGACTTGGTAAGGAAAGATCAGGAAAAAGTAAGGGGAATTCAAACCAAGTAGCTAGTAGCCCAAACTAGGCAGAAAGAGTACACAAATCGCAAGGTAAGAGACATGGATTTCCAGGTTGGTGAATAGGTGTTAGTGAAAGTATCACTAATGAAGGGGGTTATGCAGTTCGACAAAAAGGGTAAGCTCAGCCCCCGGTACATTGGTCCCTTCGAGGTTCATGAGATTGTAGGGACAGTGGCTTACATGCTAGCACTGCCGCCCAGTTTATTTGGAGTCCATCCAGTCTTTCATGTATCCATGTTAAATCGATACCATGGGGATGGGGATGTAAGTGGGATTTAATTTTGCTAGACATGGATCTTCATATAAAGAAGAACTAGTTACGATTCTTGAACGAGATGTCCAGAAGTTGAGGACAAAGGAGATCAAATTGGTAAAAGTTCAATGAAAGCATCATACAGTTGAGGAAGCCACTTGGGAAACCGAGAAGGACATGCGGGACAAGTACCCTCACTTGTTGGAGGATTCAGGTACTACACTTTCCCTCTTTTATTACATATTTTTTGGGTTTGATCATTCGGGGATGAACGATGGGTAAATTGGTATCTGTTATAATGATCAGGTCCGTCATTATGTACTGAGCTTTTTAAAAATATTATATCCAAATGAACTTTCATAACTGGGATGCAAGAGCCTTTGAAAACGGATACAACTAACTGACTGACTATCTAACTGTCTATGAAGCCTTTATTAATGCTGACAATAGTTAGCCAGGACATAACCCCCAACTATATCTAATCAATATATCAAACTGAGAATAAACTGCTATGACTACTACTGACTGGAGTTCCCGAATAAGGAGAACTCATCCTCAACTACTGACTGGAAGCTGCGATGTTTCATACCATGGTCCATGGAGCTACCACTGAAACCTACATCATAAAATGATGCAGCACAAGGAATGTATGCGGTCAGTACTATAGAATGTACTGAGCATGTGAGATAATGCACTAACTCAAAATCATGAGAAAACATGTATATATTGAAAGCATAAGTGAAAGCTGGGCTAAGCATAGATGTCTGAGAATGCATAAGTCAAACTATAGAATATAAGCTCTTTTGTTGAAGAGGGTGTAAATCATATTCTAAACTGTAATTGTGAGTTCATGATACTTTAAGATAAGAAAAATTGTTACTAGGGGATCTATAGACTGAAAAGATGAATTTTTTCTGTAAATCCTGAAATAGTGCAACTGAGCTGAAAAATCATGAGTCATGCTAAAAGTCATGTTAAAAGTAAATCCTTAGTGGAGTTTCTTCTACTGAACATGCTGAAAACACTCAGATACTGTTCTGAATGCAAGCTGAAAGATATAAGATGATGCAATGACCAAGTATAGAAACATATAATTGTATAATACTGAACTGAACCGGATAACTGAATAAAAGGTCATGTAATAATGAATATAGACTATGGGAGCTACTATTAACAAACATACCCCAAGATGAGCAAACTGTAGGGACAATCTATAACCCTGGAGAAGGGTGTTTGTACCTTACCAAGGGTACAACCTAATCTGACATGGATCCACTAAACTGATATCCATAAGGGACAAGGGTGACCAGCCTAAAGCTAACAACTGACCCCTTTTATATCTATGGTGGCACCGTAGTTCTACGACTCAGGGACTGCTACTAAAGGTCTCAGCCTAAAGCTGAAAGTAGAGCCTTCATCCCTTCGTTTTCTCAGTACTAAGCCTACTCCAATTGAATGTATAAGCAATAAATGCAACTGAAGTGCTGGATAGCTCAAATACTGATAATCATCAGAGAATGCAATAATAATATTGAAACTAATAGCATTCTAATCCTGAAGCATAATTGACTGAATTATTTGATTAGCAAGTATAGATCATGAGTATTGAAATCAACACATGCAAGGGTTACTGAGTTCTATATATATAGTTATCCTAGGTTCCCAAGAAAACATGTAAACAATATCATACAAGTAATATAATCTGAATTGCACTAATTTGATGAAAATTAGGAACCCTAGGTCTGAAGAACTAGTTGAAAATTGGGGAACTAAACTGAGTCTACGGACTCAATGGGTAAAAGGAACCCTCTAATGAAATCCCACATACCTGATTACCGAAGAATTTTGAGGGTTGGAACTGGGGGATGAAAACTTGGAGAAGAGATATGAAGTAAAACCCTTGAGAGACTCTCTTGCTTGAGTTTCTATGCTCTTGCTTGCTTGAAACCCTAGGTGTCTTGCCTTAGAGTTTTGAGAGAATGATTCTGGAGATTGATCGATGTTTTTTTCCCTGAGGAATAACCCCCTTTGGGTGCTTAAAAGACATGGTAAAAGGCTTGTGTTAAGGAAAGGAACAAACTACCCCCAACTTAAATGCTGAAAAAAGTGCAGAAAAGTCGCCGGACGGCGCTTCCCACGGGTCGTTGTGTCTCCCATGGGCCGGCGGATCCAACCGTGGGCTTCACAAGGGTCAAATAGGCTCACTGGTTGGTTCCCATGCCCTAACACCATGGGCCGTCATGGTCACCATGGGCGTCGGTGACGTCCATCGAAATTTCCACGCCCATCATCCATCCCGTCAAGATTTGGACAACTGACAATGCTTCACTAAAATGCCCATAACGTTTTTCCCAGGATTTGGATGAACAAGCGGTCAGTGGTCTTGGAAATATAATTCAAATAACTCTAATTTGGTGGGTACTAGGCCACCTAAATCTATATATTCTAGGAGAAATAGTCATCTGAAGTTGACACTAGTTAGAACTTACATAAAAACTTAATCGATAGAAAGACTTTCAACTTAACTTTGCGCTAGAGGTTCTTTAAGACTTTAATTCATATATAATACACCTCCAAACTTAAGAATTGATCTTAATACTTATATTCATATAAAATTCATCGGTTTGGAGCTAACCATATATGAAGAACGATTCGGATCGTAGCTTAGGATCTCTGAGGTGTTACAATATCTCCCCCTTGGGATCATTCATTCTCGAATGAAGACTAACTAGGCTGAAGTTATGGGGAAAGGGCTACAATCCCACCAACTAAGTTCTAAAAATTAGAGTACATATATGGTAACTAATTTCTACTGAAATATGAGCTAAGTTGGGTTTGTGCGGCATGTATACATATTGAGAGCATAAGAACACCGATGGGACATGAACCTAAATATCCAACATGATAACTGGTCTGGATTGAGAGTAGGGACTTAGCTGAAACTCAGGGTATACTCGAGAGAAAAGGTTTGGAATTCGACCTCCCCTTAAAAGAATGAACACACTCTTAGAAATCACTGTAACTGAAAGGAACATAAAACTGAGAGGAGTAACTGTACGAGAAAACTATTCTCTTCTAAACTGAACTTACTAGTGTGGATTAAGCTGGATGGATAGCCTCCTGGTCTCAAGAAATGGACACTGGCAGGTCTGAACTGGTCTATTTTAAGGACTTTTGCTAAATCATGAAGAGGCGGCTGAGCACGAACCATAAGTGTTGTTGACACCCAATTTTTTCCCTCCACTATTTTATTAATTATCGAGCTTTTAGATTTTTAACAATTAAAAATAATTAAATTTGTGATTAAAAGAAATTTCTCAAAATTAATTCTGGAGAATATTCTATAATCTTCATGAATAAACACACAGTTGCATATATTCATAATATATATAGATGTATATTATTTTGTGAATTTTAATAGATATCCAAAAGATTATTTCCCAAAATTATTTCAAGATGTTTAAAACTTCTTATTTTGGCCAAAATAATTTAACCGAGAATTAAATTGTGAAACTGGTATTTTTATAAACACATGGTTAATTTGGAAGCGAATTAAATTTTTTGAATTGATTCAGATAATAAAATTTCAATTAATTGATCGTATTTAGTTTGTTCCTATTTCAATTACGGCCTAAAATTCCTAACCAATTCAATTTGGTCACCTTTTAAATCAAATTTGGCTGCAATCTCAATTCAATTCGGTTAAAATCTTGCCACATTTTACAAAATGTGGACATTTCCTAAACTATTTTCCCCTTCTCCTAATCCCTCTCCACATCTGTGTTTGCAACCAACAATCTTGGCCAAAACAACTCACTCAAGCCCACTCCAAATTTCCTTGACCCGCTAAGCCCAACCCAATCCACCCTTATCTCCTCTTCTCTTTTCCTCTTCAACACAAGCCAAACCAAACGACACTTTACACATCCTTACCTCTCTCCCTCTTCGTCTTTCAACAAACGACAATAACAAGAATGCCCAGTACACCTTCTGTCAAAACCCAGCCAAACGACCGCCTCAACTTCACCAAACGACGCCCAACGTTCTGAAAATCCATCCAAATCCTAGACGCCATCTGTTTCTCGAACTGTCAATACCCAGAAGCTTCTAGAAATTGACAGATGACACCTCAATGTTCTCAACCTATGAAATCCGGTGATGAACATTTAAAATCATCAGTTCTTGATCAATTTTAACCCCTCAGGTACAAATGTGGCTGCATCAGAGTTTTTTTTTTTTGGAAATCAAATCCCTCAACTCTTATCCGATTTTCCCCAAATATTCCCCCCCAATTTCCACCTGTTACAACCCCTAAATCCTCTCCTATATAAACCCTCTCACTCTCATTGATTAGTGGTGTTTTTTTGGGTAGCAAAATCTTGGAGAGTCCTTTTCTCCAATTTTGGGGAAACCTAAAAAATAAAGATGAATTCAAAGTAAAAATGGCATTGTTTCTTTTACGAGCTATTGAGGATGCATGGTCTATTCTTGGGTTATTCGAACACCAAGTTCTTTGCTGGTTGGAAAGTCGCTAAAATCTCCAACTCTTTGTCCTAGTTGCTGCCCTAAAGAAGGTAAAATCACCCCCTTTGTTTTACTATTGCATTCAGTCTCATTCATGTGTTGATTTGCTACGACTGGTTTATTGGTATTGAGTTTCTTTTCGTGGCTCATCTGGTTGATGTTAACTTATTGTATTAAGAGGAGGATGGGTTGAGTATTTTGGGGAATGGTTGAGCTTGGGATGAGCTTTGAACCTACCGGTTTGTCTCATCTCAAGAGCTCCTAAAGACCCAACACTTCCCTAATTCTTGTTGATTACTTAGGTATCTAGTATTCGTGGTTTGTATGGTGTGATATGAGTCTTTAACGGGTTCATGAAGCTTGATTTTGGTAGTCTAAGTGTTAGCTTAATTTGATCCCTGAAGCTTTCTCATCAACTTGTTGTTGGGTTTTTGTTTTGATCAATAGTTTTTTTCCTTCTGTGGAATTGATGCTAAGAACAATCACCCAAACAATGGGTTATACTGTTCAATCTTTGTTCTAGATGTTCCATGGTCTCTGACACCATGTGAGATTCTAAAAATCAAGGCTCTCATTCGAGATAACTTGTTGGTACTTTTAAGAACAACTTTTAAGATATGATCAAAATTATGAATTTATTGTTATTTGCCATGCTGTTTCAGCTAATGTATGATTATTTTGTTTAGAATATTCTGTAAACCTTGCCCGAGAAAATAGAGGTTTGAGTTAGAATAAGTTTGATCCTCCTATTTTATTTTCACAATGTTTCTTTTCTGTGCTGATTTACTGAATCCTTGAAACTGCAAGAAATCTATTTGAAGAACAAGTAGGGTTGTTTGAGTTCATTATTGGTATTGCTAAGAGGCAAAAGTGTGAAAACTGGATCCCAATTCTTAATTCTGATTCAAATTCACTCTTGTTTTCTATTAAGGTGTATAACCTGAGCTAATTGATGAAGTTGCAGTCTTAAAATGTAGTGTAAAGGCTATAGACTCTCTTATGGAAAGTCTCAAGGATCAAGATTTCTCTTGAGAGAGACCAGTTAGTGCCAAAGACATGCATAAACGTTTTAAGCTCTTGCGTTGCTTCTTTAAACCCCTTCTGCTCTCTTCTTATGAATATATCTTTTTTTGCTATTATAAGGAAGAAGTAACAAGTTACCAGTTGCTTGGTTCTTTGGCTAAACAAGCAGCCTCATGGTCCTATTTTAATCTTCCCTATCAATTGTTTGTGTTGTTACCAAAAAAGGGTGATTGACCTGTGTGCGTAAAATAAGATTTATATGAATTAATCCTCTCTTGTTGCTTTTGTTAATTCATTACGAGATCTCGAGCGAAGCTGTGATTGATTCTTTGTGAGTTTAACATCTTGAAGATTGTTTTGAACTCTTTCTAATCCTTATTCTCTCATTTTTGTTGCATGAAATTTTTTTGGGTCGAGTTCAATGGACTTCCTCACTTGTATTCCCGATGGGCAAAGCCCAAATCTTGAGTCAAGTCCAAAGAATGGACTAATACTTGAAGAAACATGATGGTGTACACTGATATGCAGTGATATGCACGTCAAGGGAAGCTAATATACAGAAGGAAGTCAAAAATGGAAGCTAAATACACAAGTTTGGAAGCTTATATATAGGAAAAGGGCAGTCATACAAGCTGATATACAAGGGTATATGCAGCTGGTATATAGGCCAGGAAATGGACCAAGTCCATTAAAAATTCAAAGTCCAAAAATTGGACAGATTTGGCAATGGGCCTGAAGGCCCAACTTCTCTATCCTCTCTTTATTTTACTTTGTATTTAATTAAGTTTGAATTATTTACAATTAATTGTAACTAACTCTCTTAATTAACCTAAATATATCCCTTAAAAATGTGCCATTTTAGTTTTATCATGGTTTTATTTTCTTGTAAATTTGTTTCTTTCAAATGTCGTCATTTAATTTAAGTTCGGTTAAAATGAGAAAAAGTTAGATTTTGTGTTCACTTGCCTAAAAAATGGATTTCCAAATAAAAAATGACTATTTACTCATCCATGGCTTAACAAAGTTTTCTTCGGCTAGAACGGATTTCTTTGATGTGAAAAAGATGTTTCCTCTCAAAACTTGTAACCGGTCAAAATTTAGTCAAATTAGCTTCTCAACCTTTTTCTCGTTTAGTTAAAATATTATTACTTACTTTCTTGAAAATTGGGATTATTTGTGATCATATAGGATTTATTCAAATTTCCAAAAAATGTCTTTTAAATAAAGTCTTCTGTTTGCTTGAAATTTTAGTTGCTTTAAAGTTTCCCGAATTTGAATATTTTCATAAAGAATGATTTTTCTTTAATTGAAAAAATATTCTTTTGCTTTGAATGAAGTGATAGCTTTTCCTTAATTTTGCTTCATGAAAAATCGAGTATTTTCGATATTTTAACTCTTTCAAAATTGTTTCATTTTAAGTTAGTCAAAAATCATTCTTTGGTCAACCGTTTCCTAAACGGACGTTCTTAAGTGCCTTAAAACCCTTCTTAAGACGTTACTTGAACCCTTACCCATTTTCTCTAATTTTTAAAGATTTATTTCTATTTTTTAAATCTTTGAAATTCTTTTAAGTTTTCTTAATTTCTTTATAAAAATTAAGTGGCGACTCTATTTGTTTTAGAATTGTTTTAAAACTTTCTTTTAAGTTTGAAATAATTTCTAAGTGTCAAAACCATTTTTTTTTTAAATTTCCTTTTTATTTCCTAATAAAAGTCCAAAAAGAGATAAAACAGAAATGGTGACTCTGCTGGGGATCTATTTAGGTTCTAACCAAAAAATTGAACTATTTTTGACTAACTTTATGGGACTAACTATTCGAAATATTGTAATAGTTAGTAAATTTTGATTGATATTTGCTTATGTGTTTATTTTTGGCAAATATATTGTCATTGCATCTCATAGCTTATTCCGTCACATGGCATGCGATTTTATTTATATTTTAGGGAGGTTCACAATCCCGTGGCCTATCGCTATAAATAATACTTTCTCGAAAATACGATAGTTTACGGGTATGTCATGCTTCCAATGACTATCGTATTTTCAACCCAAGTTGTCCACTTGGGACCCTATCTATTTCAAAGCAAACCCACTCTAGACACCTAGCGTAGAGCTAAACCAAAACCCTATTTTTAGGCATTGGCCTAGGACGATCCAATACCTAAGGGGTATTGGGCCGATTAGAAAGACCACCTTACGTCTATTAATCACGAGTCAATTACAGACGATCATCCCTTATGTGTTTAATTGAAGGATGTGATGTCAGATTGTATGAACCATTTTCCCCCGAGATCGAGAATTTTTAGATAGTACAAGAAGATTGTCATCCGAAAGGCGTTCGGAGTTCCAAGAAGTACAAGAAGTTCGAGAATGAAGGACCTTCCATGATGATTTAGTCTAGGATTATACCCCTGCGTGGGACTGATATTCATCGTACACCCCTTTCCTTTATTTTGTATCCCAATAAAATTTATTCAATTTGTGTAAATATATTTTGGGGCAAACTTCTTACAAATGCCATACACATCTTTCAATTCGTTAGGCCTATCTTTGGCATAAAAAGGTCACATATCCGTATAGAACGCGCTATGAACAGTTACGTGCTTATGTGCGTTAATCAAATCAAAGGTGAATTGATCCACTCCTATTTGAACATTTTAGAACCCGTAGGCATGATAAAAGCTCACCGTGCAAAGTCCGACAAAAATCACTCTCGAAGTTCTTCAAATTTCCCCAGGAAAAATGCAAAGACTTCTTAAAACCCCTTTTAAGTCTTGTTCAGAAAACAAACTTACCCTATCCGAACTACAGGGCCCGACCCCTATCCTTAAGAAATTTTCATTTCCCCACTTCAACGGAGATGCTGAAAAGTTCAGAAGGCACATCAAGTGCTACAAGACAAGTATCAAAAGATGAAGACTCGACAAGTCAAATCTCCTGATGAAATCTACCTACCTAAAATCGATAGACAAATTCCTGTCCTTCGAACCTTCGAGTCGATAACCTCGTGGATCAATTTGCCTTGATGAAAAGAAACTTTATGTGTTTATCTTCTGTCTGATATCATGTATTGTTTATCACCAACATGATCTAACATATCGACCTTTAAGTTGTTTTACTTCAATAGGTAATAGAAACTGATCTGTGTTGACAAAACTAGACGAACATCCCTACTTCACCCGCTCAAAGGCACATATAAATTCCTTCTCTAACCCTCGCTTCTCCAAGGGAAAAATGACTGACAACGAAGAAGAGAACGCCTTGTCTATAAGGGATAATGTTATCGCTAAACAGAGTAAAATGATTGCCGAACTGGCAAGGAAGCTAGAGAAAATGCAAGAAGAGGTGCAGAAAGCCAAGGATATGGCAAACCTTGCTATTACCGCTAACACCCCAACTCTGGGTAACTCCCAAACCCCTCTACAGATTCCTCTACTCAACTCTCCATTGACTGTAAACCGACCAAGAAATATCCTCTGCACCTAGACCTTCAAACGAACCTCTCTCCAAAAACCCTCCCCATATTAGATCCTCGTATCAAATCCATACTCCTGTCCAGCACACTAACCAGAGCAACAACCCAAGTGCCTACCTTCCACAAAGTCTCCCTCCAAACTATCAAAATACGCCTCCAAATACCTACAACTCCCAAAATAACCACCACAACGTCACTAATCCATATAATTACACTACCACATATCCAAATGCCATTCCACATGTCCAACCCCCACATGTTCAAAACATACCAACAACCACTTTCCATGCCATGGTAGAACCATACATCGCTCTCCAGTAAAGCCCTGAGATGGATCAGTACGAGGAGAAGGAAAAAGAGTTAAGAGACATAGAAAAGAAGCATGATCTTTACTTGGAACAAATGAAGGAAGAAATAGCCAGGATCAGAGAAATACAATGTTCATCTTATGAGAAAGGCTATGACTATGATGATCTCTGTATCCATCCCAAAATTGACCTTCCAGAAGGGTTCAAAATTCCGAAGTTCGAGACCTTCAACGGTGTCAGAAATCCTAAAGCCCATTTAATAAGCTACTATGACCAAATGGTCGGCGCTTGAAAGAATGACGCTCTGTTAATGAGGCTTTTCAGTCGAAGTCTGAACGGAGAGGCTTTAGAATGGTTCACCTCTCAGGAACTGAAAAAATGTCTACATAGAGTAATCTCGCCCGAGATTTTGCCCAAAGATTTGCATATAATGTAGAAGTCATCCCAGACCGATACTCTCTGGGATGCATCAGACAAAAATCAAAGAAAGACTTCAGAGACTATGCCTACCAATGAAGGAAGGAGATGGTGAAAGTTCGACCTCTTATGAAAGAAGAAGAGATAAGCGTGGTGTTTATGCGCTCTCAGGAGTCGGAGTTTTATGACAAAATGATATCAGCGGTTAAATCCAAGTTTGCCGACTTAGTCAAGATCGATGAAGTTGCAGAAGAAGGTCTCTGTAGTGGCAAGATTTCCAAGGCCCCAGCCTCTTCAGGATCGGCAGGACTTCCCAGGAAAAAGAGGGAAGAGGTGTCTTCGGTATCTTCCAGTCCTAGCCCAAAATCAAGGAAACCCTTCAGAGCCAACTATAAAAAGCCACTTGTTCCAATAACCCCTCCCCCAGCTCCACAAAACCCTCAACCGATTTTCTATACTCAACCCATTTACCAAGATCCACAACCAAATATGCAACCCATTTACCAAGCTCCACAACCAAATGTGCATCCCACTTACCAAGCTTCTCCCGAAAACTTTCAAGTATATCAAAAGCTTTACGAAAACCAGAACAATCACCAAGTTCCTCCCCCCGCTAATACCAACCTCCCTCGTCCAAATCTAGAAAAAAAAGTTCCTTGAACTTTAACCCAGCTGGCTGAAACCAGAACTCAGTTGTACGAGAGATTGAAGGCTGTCAGATTTATCCAGCCCATTCCACCCAAACCTGCAAATCCTGACTCTCATTTCTTCAGGGCTGACTGACATTGTTCTTATAATTCTAGAGGAGTCAGACATGATACCAAAGATTGCATTAACCTGAGGAACAAAATTCAGGACTTGATTGATCAAAGAGTGGTCACACTATAAACAACACCGGCTAATGTTAATAATAATCCTCTCTCGACTCATGGAGGAGCCACTGTTTATATGATAGAGGTCAATGAAGAACGGGTTGTGAGCAAGTCAATAATACCGGTTAGCCCTAAAAAGCAAGAAATGCTGGAAAAGGTTATAGCTACTTTAAGTATTGTTGAACTAACCTTTGAAGGGTTAATGCGCAACAAGTCCTTGCACGTCACTGTCAAATGTCAAGAGAAGATGATAAATGGAGTTTTGATCGATGATGGATCTGGGCTGAACATCTGTCCGTTTACCACACTGACTTAGTTGGTGTATGATCTGGGAAAGATTCACCAGAGCAGGGTCAACATAAGATCTTTTGACGGAGGTCAAAGGGACACTATTGGAGAAGTTAGCCTGTACATCCAAATGGGACCCGCTGAGTTTCATACAGAATTCCAAGTCATGGATATTACCACCAGTTATAACTTGCTTCTGGGAAGACCATTGATCCATGGAGCCAGAGCCGTACCATTAACTTTGCACCAGATGGTAAAGTTCATTTGGGAGGAACATGAAGTGGTGATCCACGGAGAAGGAAGTCACTTGAGTCGCCCTAATGGTTGTATCCCTGTAATTTAAGAGGTCCCAAGGGGACGCGATTTCTAAACTGCAGAGATCATCAATGCCACTGGAGAAGATCTTTCTCCTTAAATTCCCATGCCACCTATCTATAAAGTGCTCACAACTGCGATGCTGAGAAGTGGACACGAGCCTAGTCTCGGGCTAGGAAAGAATTCTGATGGTATGACAAAGCCTTTAAACATCCCCGAATAGATGACCATGCATGGACTAGGGTATGTGGCCCGAAAGGACAAAGCAAGCATTAAAGAGAAGAAGCAATCGAGACTACCTAAGCCACTCCCTCACTTATATCAGTCATTCTCGGTTCGTATAGGTCCCCCAAGCGACGGCTTATAGGATGGAATAGGGGATCTATTCGAGGAATGTGATGCTATAAAAGATGAAATCCCTAAGGCAGCCACAATTAGGGATGCCAAACCTGGCAAAAAGCTATAGAATTGGGTCGCAACTCCCCTCGTGACTCTCTGCTCGGCTGGGTAGACAAAGGCTTTATTTTATGAAAAAATCGGTGATGGTCCGGATGAGGCTCTGCGACCCACCCTTTATATTTTAATATTCCTCGTACCATTTACTACTTTCCCAAAGGCATGAACCTACATTCATGTGGGTTGTAGCCGTAGTTTGTGAATATTTTCAGAATTTTAATGAAAGCCTCCTTATTTCGAAAATATTTACTGTTCAAAATTATTTGTGTTTACTTGTTATTGTCTAACCTGTTTTGTTTGGTTTCAATAATAATAAGTTAAAACCTGCCACTATCATGTCATGTCAAGAGCTTAACAAATAAACCAAGCTAGATGATGATGATTTCGAGAAGTATATTGAAGATATCATGGTCCTTGAACGAATGACCAAGAAATCTAAGAACTTCGAAGAACAGAAATTGGCCCCACCTAAAAGAGTTGAGGTGGTCAATCTGGGAGGCAATGGTCAAGTTAAAAAAATTAGCGTCGATGTGCATTTGTCAAAGGCACAAAAAAAAGAACTTATCAGTCTATACAAGTCATACATCAACATCTTTGACTGTTCGTACGGTAGTAGGATGGAAAAGAGCACAAACATCATCTCCCAAAATTTATTGGTGAATCCCGAATTAAATCCAGGGAATGGACAGTTAATCCTTCCCTCCCATGAGACAAAGGAAAGTTTGCACCAAATTGGCAAGGACTGTACATCGTCCAAATAGTACTATCTGGAGGATCTTTGATTTTATCCGAGATGGACAAACAAGTAAGGCCCAAGCCTATATCTACTCTGACGCTGCAAAGGGATACTATGCCTGAAGACGGCTTCTTTTCCTTCTATTTTCTTTCCCTGTAATCGCATTTTCTAATTGTAATCATTTTGCACTTACTAAAAGCTTAAAAATATCCCTATTCTCTATGTATGAACTACGTCTAACCTGAATTTTCAAGAATGAAATACGTAGGTGGCCTATGTCGGCTTTGGTCAACCCCTTAGAAAAATTTATCTTTCCCTTCCTTCTTGAACTACGTTTGACCTGAACTCTCAAGAATGAGATACGTAGGCGGCCTTTGTCGGCCTCGATCACCCCTTTATTTATCTCCAAAATTCTCCCACTTTGAGTGTGGGAACTACGTTTGACCTGATTCCTGCCTCAACGAGATATGTAGGCGCCGTAACGGCTCGGTCATATCACCCAGGAAATGGAAACTGGAGCAGAATTTTCGAGAAAGGAATCTCCAAAATTCAGAAGACAAAGATTGTCCTCCAAGTAAATCAGAATAAAGGATATGTCGAAGAGCAACTGAGACAAATATCAAGAATGAATCTCGTGATCCCCCAGAGTCTCAAGTTCCCCAGCACTGAGAGATTAAAATCTGCTTCAGAAATCCCCAGTTATAGCAAGTCTGAGGTGAATTAATCCCTAACTATGAAAGATTTCTTGAAAGATTCTTTCCAAATCCCCAGCTAGGATGGCGAAGGATCTCTAGAGTCCGCCAGCAGTATATCAGAAAATGTCAAAGCCTCGAGTAAAGGATATTCATTGAGCTAGCACATGACATGACGGGCAGAGACCTTTCCAAACTATCCTATTTTTAAATCTTTGTTTTTCAAAGAGCCGGTTTGAAAATCATTACGAAAACTAGTTTTACTCCTTATAATGTGTTTTGTCTTATATCTACCATGGCCCTGAGAGAGTAGAGTGCGATGAGTATTCGAGATTGGAAAATCATTCGGAGAAGACAAAACGAGGAGCAGAGGATCGAAGGAGGTCAACACAGACCAGAATCTGCAAAAAACTAAAAACAAAAATTATGTGGATGCAGGTTGTCCCCAAAAGTATGTTAGAAAGCAGCCCCTCGTTATCCGACATATTTTGAGAAATGCAATAAGACCAGATGCCCCAAAATTTGGTGAGAAAAGCCAAAGCAGTGGGAAGAAGCCAAAGAGGCAAAAGTCTCTTCTTGTAGTTCACAGAAACTACTAGATAAAGAGAGACTGACAACGTCCTCAAGTCCCCAAATGGATCAGGACATTTCAGTCAGTTTCGAATTGGGACACCAAACAAGAGATCGATGGTGTTCTCCGCCAATCCCCAGCAAGTCAGAAATTACCACAAACAAATGATGTTCAAAAATGGCATTTATGGTTGTCCCCAGAGATGGACACGACCATTTCATTCACATTTGAAATGAAAGTTGTTTTGATTAGCTTCATAAATGTCATCTTTAAAGTTTTTCAAGTTTGATTGTGGTCACTAGTAAGTGCGACACCGTGTCTACTAACCATTTGCCTTGAGAACAGGTACCCACAAAGGAGTCGACATGACAAAATAAAGACCAAATGTGATGTTTTTTACGACTCCCCTATGGACCATTGTATCATACGGCACTACGTTGCATCACATTTTGCATTCATATTACACTATGTCACATTGCATCATGCTGTATTGCATCACATTGCATCATACTGCATTGCATGGCATAGCATTATGTCACTTCATGTTATGTCATATCGCATTGCATCATATTATATTGTGTTGCATCATATTGTATGGCATTATATCGCAGGAATTATGTCAAAAGAGGACCATGCCGAGAGGGCCATGTCATATTTGCATATCAAGAGGACCATGCCAAGAGAGTCATGTCATATTTGCATGTCAAGAGGACCATGTCATATTTGCATGTCAAGAGGACCATGCCAAAAGGGTCATGTCATATTTGCATGTCAAGAGGACCATGCCAAGAGGGCCATGCCATATTTGCATGTCGAGAGGACCATGTAAAGAGGACCATCATCATCAAATACTGCAAATACACATTTGCTGCGAAGATCATTTCCCTCTACCAGTCGGTTTCAAAGAGGATGACATTTAGAGGAGTCCCTAATTTGCACTTGCTGCGTAGGATCGACCCAATAGTATAGCCATCTCTGATATCGCGTAAGACAGAGGAGTCTGATGTTGAGGATATCTTTGCTTCATCATTGTTATGCCAAATCTGGTAGCCAGCATATTTATATCCAAGATCACGTAAGACATAGGAGTCTGACGTTGAGGATATTTGCATTTGCATATTTATGCTGCAGATACTTATGCATCTTTATTATTATGCCAAACCTGGCATTCAAAATATTTATATCCAATATCACGTAAGACAGAGGAGTCTGATGTTGAGGGTATATTTGCTCCTTATTATGCCAAGTATGACATCCAGCATATTCATTTCCAATATCGCGTAAGATGATGGAGTCTGACGTTGAGGATATTTATGCACTCTTATTCAAAAGCGTTAATCGCTAAAAGACGCCATTATATTTGATCACGTGACAAAGGCCTCGTCACTACCCAATGATCAAAAACACTTGCCATCAAGGTCAAAAGCATATAGTCTGAGGGATGTCTGTAAGACGCCATCCAAATCGGAAGATGAATTAGATTTCCCAAAATTGGAAGGCCTAAGGTCGTCTTTAAGCCACAACGATGTCTGAAACTAGATAGTGTGCAAGATTGCCCAGAATTTGACACACTAAGGGTTGTCTATAAGACGCAGTGATATCTGAAATTGGATAGTGTGCAAGATCACCTGAAGATTGAAAGTTCAAGGGTAGTGCGTAAGTCGCAATAATATCCAAAATTGGATAAAGTGCAAGACTACCAAAAATTGATAGTCCAAGGGTTATCTATAAGCCACGGCATATCTACGTTGATATTGTGCAGGACTACCCAAAGGCTAGCAATTCAAGGGAAATCTGTAAGTCGCGTTACATCCAAGATCAGATAAAAGTACAGGATTACCCAAAAACTAGCAATTCGAAGGTTATCTGGAAGCCGCCTCTGTCCAAATTCGGATGATGTGCAAGATTACTCAAAGTTTACAAATTAAAGGCATCTGTAAGCCACCTCTATCCAAAGTATGAAGATGTGCTAGATTACCCAAAGCTTGACAATTCAGGGAATATCTGTTAGTCGCATCGATATGGATGATGCACAAGATTTACTCCAAAAACTTATGCACGGACCACCATCAATAGCCACGAAGGCTATCACGTTCAAGAGAATACGCAAAGTGTTCAAGTCACAGCAACAAGAATGCGCATATCTAATACTTATAAGTCGCAATAACAGGAATGCGCAAAGTGTTCAAGTCACAGCAATGGGAATGCATAAATCTAGCACTTCTAAGCCGCAACAACGAGAATGCACAAAGTGTTCAAGTCACAGCAATGGGAATGCGCGAATCTAGAACTTCTAAGCTGCAACAATGGGAATGGACAAGGCGTTCAAGTCACAACAATGGGAATGTGCACCAGGCTATCATATCTACCTATCACGGATATTGTTATTTCCTAAGAATGGGACAAGAAAGGACGACATCTTCTTCGGAAATCAACATATCCAAAAAACAGGTACAAAAGCTATCTCTCCTTATTGAGATACTTTACTAGTAACAATCTTGCTTCAAAATATTGTCGAGAGCATCCGAGAGGATGAAAATCTCGAATTAGAACAACAAGTGCAAACATGTCAAAAGATGTCACAACACAGGATTTTGACATAATCCAAGGATGAGGTATGGCAAAAGAACTATCTCTCCAAATGGAATTATGTTACTAATAACCATCTTGTTTTGAGATTATTTTGGGAGTATCCGAGAGGATGAAATTCTCAAAACAAAAAACCACAGGTGCGGACTACGCCAAAGATGACATAACGCAGCGTGGATCTTTTTCTTAGCAGCAAACTGGGACATAGTTCGAAGAGGAATATCAAACTCTTTGGACGCGAGTTGAGAATCGAATTCTGCTTCAATCAAACCACAACCCTATCAAAAGGCTTGTGGGTATTTTATTTTTCTAGCGTCAGTTTCGCATCTTGAGTACTTCTGAACTCATTCTGGGAGCAACTTTTCTCCTCTTCAAATCCGAGTGACAATACACCCAGAGCTTCAGAAATTATGTTCGGGTAAATTCTTACCTACGGATGTAAAGAGCTCTACATTCATGGTTGAGAGGTTGCAAGTCTCTTTTCCGTAACTCAATTATTTGTCACTCATCCCAAACCAAAGGTGGTCTTAAACATAAAGATTACCTTTTCTACCAATTGAGTCAAATTACAAGTAGTCTGATTCCCCGAGTGCAGACTATGTTAAAAACTTGGCTGCATTCCAAACTCCCCCCAATTCTTACTCTCCAGCTTTCCGGTCTCTCCTTAATTCGAGACCGAGATAACTGTTGAGTTTCTTAAAAGTCGTGCATAAAATCAAGCATCTTGAACTACAAGTGGCCTGAATTCTCATGTAACTTGAGATATGTAGGAAACTCGATGCTGGAGTTCGACCATAATTCCTTGAAAATTTGTGCAAAAAACAAACCACTTCCAAGAGATGAACTAGTGGTCGGACAAAATTGGGATCGTCAATTTTCTATGCCCAGGGTTCATTACACTCACCCTACCCAAAGGGAGGGGAAGTTATTCACACCCAATTTTTACCCTACACTAGTTGATTAATTATCGAGCTTTTAGATTTTAAATAATTAAAAATAATTAAATTTGCGATTAAAAGAATTTTCTCAAAAATAATTCCGGAGAATATTCTATAATCTTCATGAATAAACATACATCTGCATATATTCATAATATATATAGATGTATATTATTTTTTGAATTTTAATAGATATCCAAAAGATGTTTTCCCAAAATTATTTCAAGATGTTTAAAACTGCCTATTTTGGCCAAAATAATTTAATCGAGAATTAAATTGTGAAACTGATGTTTTTATAAACACATGGTTAATTTGGTAGAGAATTAATTATTTTTAGTTGTTTCAGATAATAAAAGCTGAATTAATTGATCGTATTTAGTTTCTTCCTATTTCAATTACGGCCTAAAATTCCTAACCAATTCAATTGGTCACTCTTTAAATCAAATTTGGCTACAATCTCAATTCAATTCGGTTAAAATCTGGCCACATTTTGCAAAATGTGGCCATTTCCTAAACTATTTTCCCCTTCTCCTAATCCCTCTCCTCATCTGTGTTTGCAGCCAACAATCTTGGCCCAACCAACTCACTCAAGCCACTCCAAATTTCCTTGACCCGCTAAGCCCAACCCAATCGACCCTTATCTCCTCTTCTCTTTTCCTCTTCAACACAGAAAAAAAAGACCCTTTACACATCCTTACCTCTTAGGTTAGTCAACGGGTAAAGTTAATTAAAATTCAAATTTACCTTTTGTGCGCTATGACATGCGATTCGCACCAGACAAGGTGCGTACTGCATGGCGTATCGCACATGCCCCTTTTTTTTCTCCCCTGGGTTTGCCCAGGCATTTGTTTCCTTGTGCGATGGAGGTGCGACACACACTTGGGCTTGTGCGGCTCGCATAACCCAGCGCATGTCGCCTTCATTTTTTCACTTTTCCTTTAGGCCTTCTATTTAGGTGTGCGATTGGCTGTGCAACATGCATAATTGCTTGTGTTGTTCGCACTGTCCACCGCATGGCATATTTTTGCCATGTTTTCCCTTGTCCATGTTTTCCATTCCATGCATTCCCTACAGAAAATCAAAAATAACAACCAATAACCAAAAACAAAGAAAGAAAACTTGGGTTGCCTCCCAAGCAGCGCTTGATTTAACATCACAACACGATGATGTCACCTCAATACTCATTCATTTTTGGGATTGTTGATGGTGTCGCTAGGCAGCGTTCCCTTCATCCATGGGTTTATTTGGCTTGACAGGTGGGTCATTTGGGCCTCAAGGTGATTGATAGAAGCACTATGGGAGCTCACCATTTGGTGAAGTATATAGACCTCACTCTTTAGCTCACTCACTCCCGAGTTTATAGTGTCCACCTTCTTAAGAACCAAGGATAACATGTCCTCTAAATTGGATTGTCCGGGATTTCTTGTGCCCGACTGGTATAGATAATCAAATTTGTTTGGGGGAATGTAAGGATTCGAGCTCCGGTGATTGAAGCGATCACCATCCTTATCTCTTTCACGCCAATTGCTCTCCCTCACTTTGTCTCTAATCTAACCTTGATTCTCTTCTTATGGGCTATAATACCCTGGGAGAGAACCCTTCGACACATAGCATAGCTTACCATCAACCTCAGTTATAAGATTAACATTATTCACCTCAATCTTCAGTGTACTCACTACATTCACTTTCTTAACACCAGATCCCATCACATACTTGGCCATCAAAATAATTTGTGTCATCATTTTAGCCAAAGCTTCATCTCGCTCCTCATCTTTTCTCCTTGCTTTGTTTGTCAAGATTGTTGAGGGCGTTCCTAAAGTTGAAACCTTTGCCTCTCTTATATGCCAACCTTGATTGGTCTTGGTCATTCGTTCTAATAGTGTCGCGGCAATATGAAACTCAAGGTCCATAAAGGTGCCACCTCCAAGATTATCGGCCACTGATTTGATTACGGAGTTCAATGACCGGTAGAAGCTTTGTAATAACACATTGTTTGACAATTCATGGTTTGGACACAATAAAATATTGTTCTTGAATCGTAGCCAAACCTCATGTAAGTGATCATCAAGGAGTTGCTTGAAATTGGTGATCTCATCTCTTAACTTCATCATTCAGTATGGAGGAAAGAATCTCGAGGTAAATACCTCAACCAACTCGGCCCAAGATGTGATGGATTCATCCAGAAATTCCTCCAACCACACTATGGCTTCCCTCGTCAAAGAGAAAGGGAATAGGCGCAATCAGATGGACTCTTGGGAGATATTGTGGATTATGAATGGTTGGCAAATCTCCAAGAAGTTCTGAATATGCCGGTTGGCATCCTCATGGGCAGCTCTACTAAATAGCCATTTCATTTGAATCAAATGGAGCATGGTGCTTGTCACATGGAAAACAACGTTTCCAACCATGGGAAGTAAGCGGATTGCACCTACACCTCTGTGCATCATTAGCTCAGCAGCGTTGGCGTTGTCAAAGCCGCCAATGTTCTCATTGTCCTTGGCTTCTTCCATAGCTGACCTGCCCAATTAACACTCAAAAACAACAAAAAGTAAAAGAAAACAAACACTCTCAAGTTGACTTCACAACAACAATCAAAAACTAGCCAATATTCAAGTCCCTAGCAACAACGCCATTTTTGATAAATGCTCAAATCGTGCTCTCCACTTAAGGAGGTCACGACAATCGCATAGTCAAAACAAAATTTATAACCCAACGGATGTCGGGGTCAAACCCAAGGGACTTGATTTAACTCGTTAGAGATTGTGCAAAGTGATCTCAAAGTGAGAGTAGTTGTTCAACAAAACCAAAGCAATAAAATGGGGAAATTGGGAAAGTTGTCACTACTAACTCAATTCAAGTAAAAGCTATAAAATCGAGATGGGTGTACCAAATAGGACTAGATGACTAGGGGTGCATTTTTGATGAGGCATTCACTATAGGATAGGGTAATCGCTAATTCACTCAAATTCTCATCTAGTGACACAGGTAGCGTTGGTCATAAGTGTGGAATGCTATCTCTCGATCAATATCCACATATCCGATGATTTTGGTTAGAACATCATTCAGGGTGCTAAATAACCAACCAACATTTGCTTGGGGAGGTCGTCTTATTTCTAGCTCGGACCCTTAAATGGGAGATTCCACGATTGGAGCTATGTCTAGCCTCCAATCTAAGTGGATTCCCAAGTACCCACTAGCAATTTCACATCCACAACTACAAAATTCTCTCTCGAGCAACTAAGTAGCCAAGTAATGTAAATTCATGTCTGCAACCACAAATTATTAGATTAAAACATGGTGAAATCACTTGACCCACATAAGATAAGCAATTATAAGAGTGATTTAGCAACACCCACACCCATTAGCTACACACCCATCATCAATACACCCCTAGACAAGAGAAATTAGCCAATCATAGAAGGGAGAGAAGATATACCAGCTTGGTAAATCAAATTCCCATCCATTGTAGATGATTCTCAAGTTTTAGAGTCAAATTAGCACAGACTTTGTTAACCAAAAGATTGGATTGAAAACCCTCTCTCAATGGAGATGGAGAAAAGTGTTTACAAGCCAAAAAAATCTCAAAGTTCTCTGCTAAAATTTTGTACTCTGAATTTTATATACAAAGCAAGCCTAAAATTGCCTTTTATATGTTCCCAAAACTATCACATAATTTTTAGGACAAAATTGCCCTCCGAGTGGTGTGCGATACGGCATGAGATTCACACATCACAGTGTGCGCATCATACACCGGCTTCAGGTTGACCAGTGACTTCAGTCGCTTTGGTAGGCCTTGTGCAGAGGGTGATGCGTTTCTCACCATGAGATGTGCGCGTCGCATGGCGACCGCATGCTGTAGAAGAATCTTCAGTCATCTTTGCAACTTTATGCGGAGGAGGTACGAACCGCACCTCGGCTTGTGCGTGTCGCACAACCACCGCATCTCTCGGTAAATTCTGCAGCTTTCCTCAACTCTTCACACTTAGCTCATTTTTGGTTCTTTTTGGATTCATATCTTTGTTTCTCCTCTTCTATCCAAAGTACCTGCATAGACATCAATAAAGGCCATAAGAACCTCTAAATAAGTTCAAAACGTAGCAATAATTCATAGATATAGGCTCAATAAGTTGGTAGATTACCGACTTATCAAACACCCACCGTCGGAATGCCCCAGTGACCTTTTCCCTCATCCCCCTTCCTTCGACAGGTAACCCCACGAGCACATTCATTACGGTCCATGGGAGATCAATATCAGAATGGTCCAGTAGAACTCAACCAAAGTACCCCCTGCCTTACGTCTTGGTTGATGGGCCGTCATGGGCACGACGCTCGTCGGGTAGCCCGTGAGAAAGCAAAATTCCTGCAACTTTCTATTTTATATCAGGGTTTAAATTAGTCTTTTTCCCTATTCTTAAACTATTAAGTGAGGTCGTTTTGACCACTTTTAGTACGGTTTCTACCCTTATTAGCCTAAGTCTTTCCTTATTCCCTCATTCATCTACTAAATTGGGAAAAGACTTCTTCAAGCTCCAAGTCTCAAGTTCCAAGTTCAAGTCTCCTTTTCTTTTCAATTTCAAGTGGGTTAGCTTCAATCAAGGTACGTGGGTATCCAACAATGGTTTCCTTTAACCCTTGTGCCCAAAACCCCCAATTATTATTTTGAATTATGAACTTGTAAAATTAGGGTTTTGATCTAAATTAGGGAAAGCTTATGAAATCAGTTTCTAAGCATCAATTCATGTATTCTCATGGTTTATTTGTGATTTGATTAATATTATTTACTTGGTTTCAAAAGACCATGCATTAAAGTTGATTTCTAGCATGATTCCATTGAATTGCATGTTTTCAAGTGAAAGTTTACATGTTTAAATAACATGTCTTTAAGTGTTTATGAAATTGCATGCCTAATTCTTTAAGTATGAATTTAAGAAGGAAAAGTATGTATTTAATTATGACTATGCAAAGCTTCAAGAACCTATGATATGAGAATTACATGATGCCCGATATGCTTGCATGCTTTGCAACAAGATTTGGCATGAGATTGTGCCACTATGAATTTATGAGCTATATGTACATATTTTGGGAGTAGTATTTAGCACCGAGCGACAAGGGTTCGATTACCCAAGTCCAAAACTAAGTTGCCAGCGTAGGTTATGAAATATCCTATGGGCTTCTGAGAGTGGTTCCAAATCTTGATGTATGGTGTCCTATGCTTTAGCAGGCATTAGGACAGCTTTGCCAACTAGGGTTATATAGTTGGATATGGTGACTCGTTTCTTGGCACGGTTCAAGTCAGCTTTGCTAACTAGGATTATATAGTTAGATTCCATGTAGCTCGCATGGTCTATTGTCGGTTATGAGAAACTCCCATATGAACATTTTGACTTATTTAAGCTTATGATATCTATTTAAGTTTTGACTCTTACCTCATGTTTACCACTCAAGTTATGATATGTACTTATGATATTCTTTTTTGTATGAACTCAGTTTTAAGTATGTTTTCATCACATTCATGCATATCTCACATCCTATAGTACTGACGCATATTTTACGCTGCATCCTTTGATGATGCAGATTCAGGTTTTCTCCCTTAGACACATGGCTAGTCAGTGTCAGCCGTTCGGATCTTATTAGTGAGTCCCCTTCATTCGAGGACCGTAGTTTTGATTGGTTTCCTTTATGTCCCTTTTTTTAGATTCATGAGTTAGTTGGGGCCTTGTCCCATAACCTCTCATATCAGATTTAGAGGCTTCAGACATAGCTAATTTGTATTCTGGATAGTTCCTTGAAGACTGTTGGCTATTTCCTTTATGGATTTCTACCTTCTCTCTATGTATGCTTCCACTTTACTTCCTTAAGTTATCTGAGTATGCTATGGACAAGGGTTAATATAGGGCACTCGTGTCTCGAATCCCATGTTATGTCTAGAGGGTAGCATTAAGGTATGAAAAACTTGGTATCAGAGCCAGGTTCAAGAGTCCTAGGGTGTCTCAAGCCACATCGAGTATAATCTCTTTCATATGTGTGAAGCATCCCACACTTATGAGAGAGAGGCTATGAGATGTTTTAGAAAAATTCCATTTCCTTCATAATCATGTCATGCAAAAGAGTTTAACTCTAATGTCCCTCTAATACTCTCCTTATACATTTTAGATTATGCCTCGATGTGCTAAGCCTCACTGAGCCGCTCAGAATGCTGTCCCTCCAGTTCTGGCCCCCGAGGTCACAAATGAGGAGTTTAGGAATGCCATCCATTTCCTAGCCCAGACCATGGTCGCTCAGGCCAACCAGTCGACTCCTATCCCCGTCCATCCTCAAGGTGGGGTAGTGGCCCGGGTTCGTGATTTTGTCCGAATGAACCCACCTAAATTTTGGGGTTCGAAGGTGAGCGAGGACCCACTTATCTTTATTGATGAAGCGAAGAAGATCTTTGATGTTATGCAAGTGGGTGATGTTGATTGTGTGGAACTCGTATCCTATCAACTCAAGGATGTGGCTCATATATGGTTCACGCAATGGAAGGAAGCTAGAGCTAGGGACGAAGTTCCTATGACTTGGGAGTGTTTTGAGAGGGCCTTCCTCGATCGGTTCTTTCCCCGAGAGTTGAGGCAAGCGAAGGCTGAGGAGTTTGTGAACTTGATGCAGGGGTCGATGGCAGTCCAAGAGTACAATTTGAAGTTCACTCAGTTGTCTAGGTATGCCCCCTCTATGGTAGCGGACCCGCAAGACCAGATGAGAAAGTTTATCTATGAGGTTTCAGATATGGTGAAGAAGGAGTGTAGGTCTGCTATGCTTTTGAGTGATATGAATATTTCCAGATTCATGACCCATGTTCACAAGACCGAGGGAGAAAATCTTAGGGAGATGGCTAGGGAGAACAAGAGGGCTAGATCCGAGAGTTCAGGTTTTGGACATCAGAAGTCTGGTGGAGTACATCGCTCCTCCTTTTAGAAGAGGTCGTCAGGACCCATGCATTATTCAGCCAGTACTTCTTCTCAGGCTTCCAAGCCCTATCATGATCAGTTCAGTAGGGATGCAAGCTCTTATTCACAGGGAGCTGGTGCAAAGGGGCCTTCCCTCCCCGTTTATACCAAGTGTGCGAAGAGTCATCTTGATAAGTGTCTAGCTAGTTTAGGTAGTTTCTTCAGATATGGTCAGGCTGGACATCGGATTAGAGATTGCCCTTCAGCTAAGAAGGGACAAGGAGGTAGTAGGGCTCATTCTTCCCCAACAGCTTCAGGAGGTCGACCAACCCAGTAGGGCACTACTTCTAGTTCTGGTGGTTAGCGCCAGAACCTCCTTTATGCCTTGTACTCTCGTCAGGACCAAGAGAGTTCACCTGATATTGTCACTGGTATGTTGAAAGTTTTCTCTATTGATGTGTATGATTTGTTGGATCCCGGAGCCTCCTTATCTTTTGTAACCCCTAATGTGGCATATAAATTTGAAATTTAATCTGAATTGCTTTTAAAACCTTTTTGTGTTTCTACTCCTGTTGGTGAGTCAATCCTTGCCAAAAGAATCTACCAAAATTGCCCTTCCTAAGTCCTTCACAGAGTCACTTCAGCGGATTTAGTAGAGTTGGAGATGAATGATTTTGATGTTATTCTTGGTATGGATTGGTTGTATGCTTGTTATGCTTTGGTTGATTGTCGTACTCAGTTTGTTAGTTTCAAGTTTCCAAATGAACCCGTCTTAGCATGGCAAGGTAGCCCCTCTTCTTCTAAAGGTCAGTTCATATCTTATCTTAAGGCTAGGAAGATAATTTTTAAGGGTTGTGTTTATCATATAGTTCGGGTTATGGACACGGAGTCCAAAACCCCATCTCTTTAGACTGTCCCTGTTATGAATAAGTTCCAAGAAGTGTTTCCCAAAGATTTGCCCGGAGTCCCTCCCGAACAGGAAATCGACTTTAGGATAGATCTTCTTCCAAATACGAATCCTATCTCTATTCCTCCCTATAGAATGGCTCCCATAGAACTTAAAGAGTTAAAAGACCAGTTGAAGGATCTTCTTGATAAGGGTTTCATCAGGCCTAACATTTCTCCATGGGGTGCCCCAGTTTTGTTTGTAAGAAAAAAGGATAGTTCCCTTAGGATGTGTATTGACTACCATCAGTTGAACAAGGTCACAATCAAGAATAAGTATCCCATTCCTAGGATTGATGACTTATTCGACCAGCTTCAGGGTACTAGTTTCTTCTTCAAGATCGACCTTAGATCCGGTTATCATCTGCTTCGTGTTTGAGAGTGTGATATTTCGAAGACAGCTTACAAAACTCAGTATGGTCATTATGAATTTATTGTGATGTCTTTTGGTGTAACGAATGCCCCCACAACTTTTATGGATTTGATGAACCGTGTGCTCAAGTAGTATTTGGATATGTTTGTGATTCTCTTCATTGATGATATTCTTATCTATTCTCAGAGTGAGGAGGATCATGCAGACCTTTTGAGAGTGGTGTTGCAAACTCTCAAGGACATGCAATTATTTGCTAAGTTTAGCAAGTTTGAGTGTTGGATGCAGTCGGTTGATTTTCTGGGTCATATTGTGACTAGAGATGGTATTCGAGTTGATTCTCAAAAGATTGAGGCAGTAAAGAACTGGCCTAGACTCACTTCTCCGTCGAATATTAGGAGCTTTTTTGTTTTGGATGGTTACTACAGGAGATTTGTGGAAGGATTTTCTTCCATTGCTGCTCTTTTGACTCGATTAACTCAGAAGAAGGTTAAATTTCAGTGGTCGAATTTGTGTGAGAAGAACTTTCAGGAATTGAAGACTAGGTTGACCACAGCTCCAGTGTTGGCTCTACCCGAGGTCCTAAATGACTTTTTTGTGTATTGTGATACTTCTAGGATTGGTTTAGGTTGTGTTCTAATGCAATGTGGTAAAGTGATTGATTATGCCTCTAGACATCTTAAGATCCATGAGAAGAACTACCCTACTCATGATCTTGAGTTAGCAGCCATGGTTTTTGCTTTGAAGATTTGGAGACATTACTTGTATGGTATGCATGTGGATGTTTTCACCGATCATAAGAGTCTTCGGTATGTGTTCACTCAAAAGGAATTGAATTTGTGACAAAGAAGGTGGCTTGAGCTTCTTAAGGATAACGACATGAGTGTGCTTAACCATCTGGGTAAGGCCAATGTTGTAGCGGATGCACTTAGTAGATTGTCCATGGGTAGTGTGTCTTCAGTCGAAGACGGAAGGAAGGAATTGGTTAAGGAGGTTCATAGGCTTGCTGGGTTAGGAGTTCGCCTTATGGACTCGACAAAAGGTGGTGTTATTGTTCAGAATGATTTCGAATCATCTTTGGTAGATGAAGTGAAGGCAAAGCAAGATAGTGATCCTATTTTGCTTCAGCTAAAGGGTGCAGTTCATTAGCAAAGAGTTGAGGTTTTCTCCCAAGGGGGAGATGGTGCGCTTCGTTATCAGGGTCGATTGTGTGTGCAAGATGTAGATGGGTTGAGACAACCAATTTTGACTGAGGCTCACAGTTCCAGATATTCCATTTACCCTGGTACCACCAAGATGTATTGTGATCTACGAGAAGTTTATTGGTGGAATGGTATTAAGAGGGACATAGCCAGTTTTGTAGCTACGTGTCCCAACTGTCAGCAATTGAAGGTAGAGCATCAGCAACCGGGTGGCATGACTTAGGATATTGACCTTCCTACTTGGAAGTGGGAAGTGATCAATATGGACTTCATTACAGGTTTGCCTCGCACTCAAAGGCAACACGATTCTATTTGAGTGATTTTCAATTGGATGACTAAGTCAACTCATTTCTTGGCTATTAAGACTACGAATTCAGTAGATGATCATGCTAAATTCTATATCCAAGAGGTAGTTTGATTTCATGGTGTTCCTTTATCTGTCATTTGAGATAGAGGTACTCAATTTACCTCCCAATTTTGGAGATCATTTTAGAGAGGTCTTGGTACTCAGGTGAAGCTTAGCACACCTTTTCATCCTCAGATGGATGACCAGGAAGAGCATACTATTCATACTTTTGAGGATATGTTGAGAGATTATTTGATCGACTTCAAAGGTAATTGGGATGATCACTTACCTCTTATCGAGTTTTCCTACAACAAAAACTTTCACTCTAGCATCCAGATGGCTCCGTATGATGCACTTTATGGTCGGAGATGTAGATCTCCTATTGGTTGGTTTGAGGTAGGTGAGGCAGCTTTGATTGGCCCAGATTTGGTTCACGAGACTATGAGAAGGTTCAGCTTATTAGGGAACGATTGAAGACCGCTTAGAGTCGACAAAAATCATATGCGGATGTGAGGAGAAGAGAGTTAGAATTTGAAATTGATGATTGGGTTTTCCTGAAGGTGTCACCCATGAAGGGTGTAATGAGATTTGGCAAGAAAGGGAAGCTTAGTCCCCATTTTGTAGGTCCTTATAAGATTCTGAAGAGAGTTGGCAGCGTTTCTTATGAGTTGGAGTTGCCAATGGAGTTAGAAGCGGTTCATCCAGTTTTCCATGTTTCCTTGTTAAAGAAGTGTGTTGGTGATCCAAACTTGATTGTTCCTTTGAAGGATGTGAGTGTGAAGGATAGCCTTACTTATGAGGAGGTTCCCATAGAGATCCTTCATTGTCAGATTCGGAGGTTGAGAAACAAAGAAGTCACTTCGGTAAAGGTTCTTTGGAGAAATCAGCTTGTAGAGGGAGCCACTTGGGAAGCAGAAGCAGCCATGAAGGCCAAATATCCTAATCTCTTTCCTTTCGATCCCCTTTTAGCTTGAGGTAATAGTTTATTCCCTAGTATGTCCCTCCGATTCTATCCCATCCATTTCTCTCATGATCCTAGCATGCAAGCATCTTTTTCTGGAGTTAGTTCTATCATGTTTTAAGTTGGCAAGTCAGTTTTCATGATTATTCTTCAGCTTTCATATTTTGTTGCTTGGTTGGGCTATTCCTTTCAAGTCTTCCTTGCTTAGTCTTCATTCGAGGTAGAATGATCCCAAGGGGAAGATATTCTAACACCCTGGGATTTTAGTTAGCAGTAAAACTTAGAACTCAGAAAATTCTGCTATTGTTGGTCACCACGAGCAGCCGCCACGGGCATTGGAACCCCGACGGGCCATGGGGTGCGTCCAGTGGCTTCTAAGCCAAGTTTTCATCAGCCCTATGGGCGGTCACGATGGGCATCGTAGGTGCGGCGGCCTGTGGATACCCGCCATCGGAATACCCCAGTAACCTTTCCCTTCATCCCCCTTCCCTCGATGGGCAACCCCATGAGCATTGAAGGAGAGACGGGTCATGGGAGCTCATCGTCGGAATGGTCTAGCAGACCCCAATCAAATTACCCTCTGCCCGTCGGGTAGCCCGTGAGGTGGCAAAATTCTTGCAACTTTCTATTTTAAGTCAGGGGTAAATTAGTCTTTTCCCCTATTCTTAAACTATTAAGTGAGGTTGTTTTGACCACTTTTAGTAGGGTTTCTATCCTTATTAGCCTAAGTCTTTCCTTATTCCCTCATTCATCTACTAAATTGGGAAAGGACTCATTCAAGCTCCAAGTTCAAGTCTCCTTTTTTTTCAATTTCAAGTGGGTTAGCTTCAATCAAGGTCGTGGGTATCCAACAATGGGTTCCTTTCACCCTTGTGCCCAAAACCCCCAATTCTTATTTTGAATTAAGAACTTGTGATCGCAACTCATTTACCTGAATTTTTTCTCTCTCTACAATATCTCACTAGGAAAAAGCTCTCAATTAGGAGCATAGTGAGCTCCACGGCTAAAATGGGGGCTGACCCCCCTCCGGATGTCGAAAAATTTCGTTCGAAAGACCAAGTCGTAGATCTCATCGATACGAACTCAACGCAAAAAACCTCATCGGAAAATTCCACCCATAGCTCCGGCAATGACGGAATAACAGCCGCGATCACTGTTCATCCATCGCCGGAGCAAATTGCATGGGCACAAACAATTATTTCCCTAGCCCGTTTGGTTGAGAATCAACATGGTACTGATAATGGAGATCACAATTCTAGCTTAGATCTTCATCCTCTCAAATTTTCAGATCATTCTAACTTGTCAACTGGCAAATTGCAATTGAAAATCGGCAGTGACGAAGGATTTTTGCCGGAGCGCCGCCTCTCAATTAGTCCCGTTTCTGGCGACATTCGAAAGGTTTCAACCACTGGGGTTTGTTCACGAGCCTCTAAGCTATCTTCCCATGAAATTTCAACCCAATCCGCCGCCGGAATCGCGGCGGAGTTACTGTTGGCCGCCGGCGCCGGAGCTCAGGCAACCTCCACCAACTTACTGCAATGCCAAAATGTGCGCCATGGAGAGGCGCACCCACCCATACAAGCCACTCCTCTCGAATCAACTCCAAACTCGTCGAATTTAAGTTTGAAGCAACTGCCACCTAAGGCGATTCCCGGCGACGGCGGCGCCGCCACGGCCGGTGACCAAAATACAATTGAAATAGGGGGGTTTGTTCACGATCTCACCAGCAACCTCATCACCCAAAAACCCCCATCAAATGATCAGTCAAGCTCGACGAATTTCACGTTTAGGGTTCCAGCGGCGGCGGCGGTTGACGGCGATGAAAATTCCGGCCAAATCCAAAATTGGCAATGCCAATTGAAAGGTAATTCTATGGAGAATGCAACCATCCAAAAATCACCATTAATGGAGGTCTCTAACAATTCGAACATGGGTTCTAGTGAAGAACAATTGGACGATTTGGCCGGGAACATGGTTCCGGTGTCGGAATTGGGTTATTCTCAGGTTCAGCTCACTCCCCAACATTCAAGGAGGGGTTCAAAGCAGCTTCCCGAATTTTTGGACAATCCGAACTCAAATTCGAATTTCCAAGTGGTTGAAGTTGACAGTGAGTTGCAAAATCCGGAAAAAATTTGGAAAAGGGAGAAAAAGTGTCTTCATCTATTGCTACCGGTAATTCTAAGGATCACTCAGCAGCGAATCAAAGTTCATCACAGCAATTACTAGGTAAAGCTCCTAATCCTTCTACTCCCATTTCCAATTATGATCTTTCTTCTTTAAGTGCTAAACATGCTCAATCGCAATCTAATGCAATTGAGCATAATCCTGTTGAACTAACACCTGTGTTGCAGCATGATGTAAGTAACTCTGCTACTTTGAGTACTAAGAACGGGAAAAAGGATTTGAGTAAGGTTCTTGAGAATTCCAAGGATGATGTCAATAATAAAGATCCTAGTAACCAACTTACCAATCCTTCAAATTACGATCAGCAACTCCAAAACAAAAAATATTCTGATTTTCCCAAACTCACAAATAACTTTGACCCCCACAAACCTCAACCCAAAGATGACTATGCTTCTCCTGATAGCACCACCAAAAAACCAAACTCCAATCCCACTGACAACAACAACAAGAATACTAACCCAAAGCCTAACAATTCCAAAAGCAAAGCTATCCCCGATCCTTCTCCACCAACTGTTGCTTACACCTATGCCACTAGACTCAGAGCCAACCAAGCTAAGAATGAGGTGCCTATTGAGATATCCACTCCGAAATTCACTACAAGGCAAGGTTTCCCGGCTGTTATTTTTAAGAAAGAAGACTTCATGGTTAAGTTGGCTGCTAGGTGCAAATACACTCTCATTGGCAAATTTGCTAATACAATGCCCAAAATGGAGATCATTAGAAAAAGTTTTATTCTCCAGACTCAGCTTATCGGTGGTGTTAAAATTGCTCACTTCAATTCTAGACACATTTACATTGACTTAGACAATGAAGATGATCATCTTGCTGTTTGGACCAAACAAAAATTGTATATCGAGGGTCATCTGATGAGAGTGCAGGTTTGGACTCCAACTTTTCGACCCGAGGAAGAGACACCGGTTGTTCCTATTTGGGTAACTTTGCCAGAACTACCTTGGCATTGTTATAATCGTGAGTTTGTTACGGCCTTGTTATCCCCAATTGGTAAGGCTCTATACTTGGATACTGCTTCCATTTAAAAAACGAGGGGAAGTGTAGCCAAAGTTAGGCTTCAAATTGACCTCACTCAAGAAAGACCTCCGCATGTGTGGATGGGCTTTGATGAAGAAGATATCACGTGTGGAAGGTGGCAAGCTATAGAATACGAAGGGATCCCGGACTACTGTGCTTATTGTAAACACCATGGACATCTCGTCCAAGTGTGTAAGGTGAAGAAAAGGGATGATGATTACAAATTAAGAAAGGAAAATGAAGATGAAGGAAAAAACAAGCAACAAGCTACTGGAAAGAAGAAGGAAATCACGGGTCAAGGTAATTCTAACCATGTTGATTCCCAGAATGGTATTACTAACATTTCAGGTACCGAAGATACTAAGGATTACAAGGATCAGGAAGATGACCAACAAGATGACCTTATTGATCCGGTAGATGCTACTAACACCAAAGGAGAGCAACATGCAGATGTATGGCAAGTACAAAAAAGGAAAAATTTTAGAGGAAAGCCGAAGCTAATTCAAGTTTACAAACCTGTCTCTCCAAGGAAAAATCAAACTCAAAATGAAGGTATAATCTCTGACTCTACAGGAAACTCTCATGATCATAATGGTGATCCCAAAACGGATCAACCCCCCCCCCCACCCCATGATGACATACATGATATGGATACTGCTGGAAACACAAAAGAAAAAAATATTGTTAAAGGAGCTCAAGGACCAGGTATTGACTCAATGCTCCCAATCCCCTGTGACCCCCCCATTGATAATTATTATGATGTGCTGGCTTTTTCTGATGAAGTTAACGGAGGTATGGATGGAGGGATAAAGGAGAAACCAACTAAATTGCAGGAAGGGGTATCCAGGGGGAGGGTTTTGTCTCATGTTTTGCATGAGAACCTTCTGATTGACCATAGGAATGACTTTAGAGCCCCTGCTACAACTGTTCATCCGATTACTGCTGCTCAACTTGTTACGGATAACTTGATGTTTCAAAGTGAGTTTGGTACCAAGTCTGTCGGTTTGGTTTCAGAAAAGAATCAGAGTGTTGGTTTGATTCAGAATTTACAGAATTTTGGGGCTGATCGTAAGGATGGTTTGGGTTTAGTTCAAGCTACTGGTGAGTCTGATAACACCAATGAACTAGTGCAGATACCAGATGTTGAAAGGGTCAAAAATGATGATTCAAAACAGTCTCAGAAGTTGGGTTTTTCTCAGTGTTCAGGGTCTGTTTTTGCTCATGGTTCGGGTGCTGATTTGGAAACTATTACAGGACAAAATAATGTTCAAAATGGTACTATTGTGGGCTCAATTTTGGCTCAGAAAGCTGTTACGGAAGGGATCCAAATTGCTAATCCAAAACAGTCTTAAAAGTTGGGTTCAGTTAATGTTCATGCTGCTGTTACTGCTGATACCACTGCTGTTACTGCAGATACAACTGCTGTTCATGCTGCTGGTACGTCTACTGGTATTAACATTCGAGGCAAAGATCAAGTCCTAGTTGCTGCTACTGATGTCACGGGCAAAAGTACTAATCGGGAAAACTCTCTGAATAATAAATCCACTCTTCAACTAAGCCAGAAAAAAAGAAAAGCGCTTAAGAGAAGACAAGAAAGAGGGGAAAAAGAGGAGGAAAAACTAGAAAAGGGACAAAAGAATTTTGTCTTGGTTAATGAACAAATTGGTTTAGCTATTCCTCCTCTCCAGACTCATGAACAAGCTCCGGATAATCCAAAGAATCAATGTATCTTCAACACAGTTCCAAGGTCACCTCCTGATAATAATGATGAGTATAGGGTCATTCATTCTGAAGATGAGTTCGATATAGATACTCAACCTGTTGATGATCAGGAAGAGGAAGAAGAGATCAGTGAACATCTTATCAAGGCGTTTGGGTCTACTTTTGATAGTGATATGCATGAAGAAATTCAACAAGTATCAGCAAGGAACGGTTTATCTCCGAGGGGTCAACCACAAAAATTTTTTTGCAACAAACAAACTACTTCTAGTACATCTGCTAGCACGGGCAGACCCCACACAAGATCTCAAAGCAAAGGTTTCCAATGATTAGTACGATCACTTGGAATGCTAGGGGTATTAATACCCAGGGAGTCATGGAAAGAGTCCAAAATCTCAAGAATGTTCATAATCTCTCCTTGATTACCATTCTTGAACCTTTTACTGATAATTCTCAACTCAACAATATTAGAATTCAACTTGCAATGGATAATGCTACTTGCAATCAAAACGGAAAGATATGGATTTTTTGGTCTCAAGACATTGCTTGTAATGTTTTAGAGGCTGACGAGCAACAAATTACTTGTGAGATTAAGCATGTGGAGCAGCCTACTACTTTTCTAGTTACATTCATTTATGCCAAGTGTAAAGATCAACTCAGAAGACCTCTATGGGACCGTTTACTTCACTATGCTAATACTGTTCATCCGTGGTGTACTATTGGGGATTTTAATGTTATTACTGATCCGGATGAGAAACTGGGAGGTCTTCCTTACAACATGAACAAGAGTTTTGAATTTATAGGGGTTATTGAAGCTTGTGGGCTCACCGATCTTGGGTTTCATGGCCAAAAATTTACATGGTGCAACCAAAGAGGCTTAAACCGCAGAATCTGGAAAAGACTCGACAGAGCGATGGTAAATGATAAATGGTTGGAGGTCATGCCATATTCTTCTATTTCTCACCTTCCATCAGTGGGGTCGGATCACTGCCCATTATTATTTGAGCTAACGGAGAGAAATCAGAACTTCACCAGATACTTTAAGTTCTTGAACTATTGGGTTGAGAATGAAAAGTTTTTGGATACGGTGAGAGCTTGCTGGAACAAACAGGAGGAGGGCAGTCCTATGTGGATTTTCCATATGAAAATGAAAAGACTAGCCTCCACACTTAGCAAATGGTCGAAAATTGAGTATGGTGATATTTATGCTACTGTGAAAGAGTATGAAGAAAAGATTAGAATTGCTGAAGAAGAACTGATCACCCACAACATCGAAGAGAATAGAACTAATCTTCATCAATTAAATGTTGAATACCTTAGATACATGAAACTCGAAGAATCCATTCTCAAACAAAAAACTCAGTTGCAATGGTTTAAAGAAGGAGATGCTAACTCTAGATACTTCCATGCCTTGATGAGAGGTAGAAGAAGAAAGATCTTTATTCACAAGATTAGTGATGAACATGGGAATGAAATTGAAGGTGATGAAGTAATTGCTAGAGCTGCTTGCAACCACTTCCAAAATATCTTTACGGGTGAAGAGGAAAAGATCAGTGATGAAGCTCTTAATTGCATTCCCAGAATGGTTACTGAAGAGCAAAATCAAATCCTCCACGCCATACCTACTAAAGAAGAGTTGAAACAGGTTGTATTCTCTATGAATCCTCATTCTGCAGCAGGTCCGGATGGGATGAATGGCAAGTTTTTTCAAGCTTGCTGGGAAATTATTTGTAATGATCTGCTTGAGGTTATCCAATCCTTCTTTTGTGGTCATATTATGCCCAAATATTTCTCCCATGCATGTTTGGTTCTACTCCCAAAAGTAAACCATCCCAATAAATTTTCTGAGTTCAGACCCATTAGTCTTAGCAATTTCACTAACAAGATTATCTCTAAACTTTTTTGCTTAAGACTAGCTCCTATACTTCCTTTACTTATCTCGGACAACCAGTCCGGTTTTGTACGAGGAAGAAGCATCTCAGAAAATATCATGTTAGCTCATGAGATCACCCATAATATCAAAAAACCTATGGAAGGCGATAATGTGGTGATCAAGCTTGATATGGCAAAAGCGTACGACAGAGTTTCTTGGTCCTTTATTTGCCTTGTCTTGAGAAGAATGGGGTTCGGAGAGAAGATTATTGATATGTTCTGGAGAATCATGTCCAATAATTGGTATTCAGTGATTATAAATGGTTCAAGACACGGATTTTTTCATTCCACTAGGGGTCTCAAGCAAGGAGATCCGCTTTCCCCGGCACTCTTTATTATTGGAGCTGAAGTTCTGTCCAGGTTGCTTAATAATCTGCACAATCACCACTTGTACCATGGTTTTCATATGGAGAAGAACGGGCCTCAAATTAATCATCTCAGCTTTGCAGATGATGTGATTATCTTCTCCTCGGTTAAGGATAATTCTCTGAAGCTTATTATGAATACCTTATCTACTTATGAAGAGGTTTCCGGCCAGCTTATCAATAAAGACAAGAGCCATTTTATGGTTACTACAAAAACACCTACTGATATTATTGCTACGATCAAAGACATCACCGGTTTCATTCAGAAGGACAGCCCTATCACCTATTTAGGTTGCCCTCTATATGAAGGTGGTCAGAGAGTTATTTATTATTCCGAAATTGTGTCTAAAGTGGCAACAAGAATCAGAGGATGGCAAACTAAAATGCTTAGCTTTGGGGGAAGAGCTACTCTTGTTAAATCTGTTCTCCAATCCCTCCCTATCCATATACTCTCGGCTATATCTCCTCCCAAAACTACCCTTAAGCAAATAAAATGCCTTACTGCTGATTTTTTCTGGGGTTGGGACAAAGACAAGAGAAAATATCACTGGGCCTCCTGGGAAACGCTAAGCTATCCGTATGATGAAGGAGGTATTGGTGTACGATCATTATCAGATACTTGTCTTTCTTTCCAATACAAGCAGTGGTGGACTTTTAGAACCAAGAACACTCTATGGGGGCAATTTCTTAAAGCTAAATATTGTCAAAGAGCCAATCCAGTTGCTAAGAAATGGGACACGGGGCAGTCCCTTATGTGGAAACATATGACGACTAACAGAGTAATTGCTGAAACGCATATCCAATGGACTGTTCACTCCGGTTCTTGCTATTTTTGGTGGGATGACTGGTTGGGAGTGGGTTCTATTGCTAGCTACAGGAGGGACAATTCTCGGCCAAACAACATCACAATTTCTCAACTCTTAGTTAATGGCCAATGGAACGAAGAGTTAGTGAGACAGATTGCCCCTCCTCAAGTTATGCATAAGATTCTTAATACTCAATTACATCTTCAGGTTGGGGTTCCAGATCAGCCTATTTGGAAACCGAACGCTAATGGTATGTTCACTTGTTCTTCAGCTTGGGAGTTGGTGAGACCAAAGAAGACGAAAACGATGACTAGCACCCTTACTTGGCACAAGAATATACCTTTCAAGGTTTCTTTTCTTCTTTGGAGAGCTCTCAGAGGCAAATTACCTACTAACGAGAAGATTACCTCCTTCGGTTATGTGCCAGCAGACTGCTCTTGTTGCTACAGTCCAGGGGTTGACACTATCGATCACATTTTTGCATCCGGGAACTTTGCTAAGCATATCTGGAAATGTTTCTCTACTTCCCTAGGCATTAACCATGATTATACTCCGCTAAGAAACTTACTTATGAGGTGGTGGATTCCCAAACACAACAATGAAGTTCATAAGCTTCTCTTACATGCTACTCCCATATTCATTTGTTGGAATCTTTGGAAAAACAGATGTGCAAGTAAATATGGCGGGAAGAAATCCAACGCAACTCGTGTTAAATACTCCATCACCAAAGACATCACCAACCTTCTCACTACTGTTTTCCCTTATATTAGTTGGCCTACTTCCTGGACAAATTTGACTATACTAGTTGAGAACTGCAAACATGATACTAGTGTGCTTAGAGTGTATTGGAATAGACCTCCGGCAACTATGGTCAAACTCAACACGGATGGAAGCGCAATTGACAATCCGGGCCAAATTGGGGCGGGTGGGATTCTTAGAGACCATCTCGGCAATTTCATCTTTGCATTTGCCACACCGTTGGGGGTTGGTTCTAATAACCAAGCGGAGATCCAAGCTGCCATTTATGGGCTTACGTGGTGCATCCAACATGGATATAGCAATGTCAACCTTGAGGTTGACTCGGAATTGCTTACTAAATGGCTCAACCATAATGCTAAACCTCCTTGGAACATTCAAGTGAATCTGGAAACTCTTATAAACCTCACTAAGATGCTTGCGAACTTTAAATGCAATCACATCTTCAGGGAAGCAAACTTTGTGGCCGATATGCTTTCAAAACATAGTCACCAGTTAGACGCTCCTCAACATTTCTTCAATCATGATCACTTACCGGACGATGCAAGGGGTCATTTCAAACTTGACAAGATCGGAATGCCAAACTTTAGGAGGAGGAAACTGAAAAGGATAAAGCAACCACCTTGAGCATTTTATTTCTTTCGTACAGGTGTTCACTTGTATCTTTTGGTGCTACTAATTTTCTTCGCCTTGGCTTTTTCTTTAGTTTAAGTTATAGCCTTTTTGAAGAATTTCTTAGTTGTTGTTGGTTTTCTTCTTACTTTGTAAGGGGAGAGTCTCCCTTATTTATCGCTTTCCTAGACTCTTTGTATTGAGAGGAGTCCTCTCGTAGGTGCATAGTTTCTAGGTTTCCATTCTAGTATCGGGGATGAGTTGGTCGGCCTTAGTAGGCTGGCCGACTTATGAACCACCATAGGACCGGAGGTAAGGTTTATGTCCCCCTCCTTGTATATTTTTGCTTATTTTATTTATGCTAAGGCCTGGGGGTGTTGCTCAGCCCCTGACCCACCTCAAGGGTCATTAAAATTAAAAAAAAAAAAAAAAAAATTAAGAACTTGTGAAATTAGGGTTTTGATCTAAATTGGGGAAAGCTTATGAAATCAGTTTCTAAGCATCAATTTGTGGTTTCTCATGGTTTATTTGTGATTTGATTAAGACTCTTTACTTGGTTTCAAAAGCCCATGCATTAAAGTTGATTTCTAGCATGATTCTATTGAATTACATGTTTTCAAGTGAAAGTTTACATTTTAAAATAATATGTCTTTAAGTGTTTATGAAATTGCATGCCTAATTCTTCAAGTATGAATTTAAGAAGAAAAAGTATGTATTGAAGTATAGCTATGCTAAGCTTCAAGAACCTATGGTATGAGAATTGCTTGATGCCCGATGTGCTTGCATGCTTTTCAACAAGATTTGGCATGAGATTGTGCCACTATGAATTTATGAGCTATATGTACATATTTTGAGAGTAGTATTTAGCACCGAGCGATGAGGCTTCGATTACCCAAGTCCAAAACTACGTTGTCAGCGTAGGTTATGAAGTGCCCTATAGGCTTATGAGAGTGTTTCCATATCTTGATGTATGGTGTCCTGTGCTTTAGCGGACATTAGGGAAGCTTTGCCAACTAGGGTTATATAGTTAGATATGGTGACTCGTTCCTCGGCACGGTTCATGTCAGCTTTGCTAACTAGGGTTATATAGTTAGATTCCATATAGCTCTCATTGTCTATTGTCAGTTATGAAAAACTCTCGTATGAACATTTTGACTGGTTTAAGCTTATGATATCTATTTTGAAGTTTTGACTCTTACCTCATATTTACCACTCAAGTTATGATATGTACTTATGATATTCCCTTTTGCATGAACTCAGTTTTAAGTAGGTTTTCATCATATTCATGCATATCTCACATACTCAGTATATCCTATAGTACTGACGCATATTTTGCGCTGCATCCTTTGATGATACAGATTCAGTTTTCTTCCCTCAGACACGTGGCTAGTCAGTGTCAGCCGTTCAGAACTTATTGGTGAGTCCCCTTCATACGAGGACCAGAGTTATGATTGGTTTCCTTTATGTCCTTTTTTTGGATTCATGAGTTAGTTGGGGTCTTGTCCCATCAAATCCTATTTCAGATTTAGAGGCTTCAGACATAGCTAGTTTGTATTCTGGATGAGTTCCTTGTAGCCTTTTGGCTATTTCCTTTATGGATTTATACCTTCTCTCTATGTATGCTTCCGCTTTACTTCCTTAAGTTATCTGAGTATGCTATGGCCAAAGGTTAATCTAAGGCACTCATGTCACGGATCCCGTGTTATATCCAGGAGGTAGCCTCGGGGTGTGACAGATCCAATAAGATAGATTGTGCCTCAAGACAAGAAAGATTTCTACCAGGCTCTGAAATATCAAGTCTCACAAAGCTATTAGCCAAGGACTAAATATTCATGGACAAAGGATGCTCCTCCACTCGCAACATAGCCAAGTTTCCCATACTAACTGACTTCCAACTCAAAGCATCTGTTACCATATTCACTTTGCCCGGGTGATATAAAATAGTGATGTCATAATCCTTAAGCAGCTCTAACCATCCCCTCTGCCTCAAATTTAGATCTCTCTGGTTGAAAATGTATAAGACTGCGATGATCCATGAAAAACTCACAATGCACACCATATAAGTAATGCCTCCAAATTTTCAAAGCAAAAACCACCACTGCCAACTCTATGTCATGAGTATGGTAGTTTTGTTTATGAACCTTTAACTACCTCAAAGCATACTTTATTACCTTAGTTTTATACATCACAACAAACCCAAGACCAACCCATGAAGCATGGCAATACACTGTGAAGCCTTCACCTTCCACTGGCAAGGTCAAAATTAGGGCTGAAGTCAAAAATGTATTGAGCTTTTGAAAGTTCATCTCACATTTCTCAGACCACTAAAAATTCACATTCTTCTAAGTTAGTTTTGTCGATGGAGATGCAATAGAAGAGAAACCCTTTACAAACCATCTGTAATAACCAGCCAAGCCCACAAAACTCCAAATCTTGATAGGTGAAGTAGGTCTAGCCCAATCTCTAACCGCCTCAATCTTCCTTAGATCAACCATAATAGCATCCTTGGCCACCTCATGCCTCAAAATGTCATAGAGCTGAGCCAGAACTCACACTTGGAAATTTTTGAATAAAGTCTCTCCTTCTTCAAAGTCTAAAGAACAATTCTTGAATATTGCTTATGCTCCTTTATACTACGAGAGTAGATCAAAATATCATTGATGAAGACTATAAAAAAGGAATCCAAATAGGGCATGAACACCTTATTCATCAATTCCATGAATGTTATTGGGGTGTTGGTTAGCCCAAAAGACATAACCAAGAACTCATAATGACCATAATAGGTCCTGAAGGTTGTATTTGAGATATCCTCCGCCCTAATCCTCAACTGGTGATATCCCGACCTTAAATCAATCTTAGAAGATACTGAGGCTCCCTGAAAATGATCAAACAAGTCATCAATATGCTGAATGGGATACTTATAGTTAATTGTCACCTTGTTCAATTGTCTGTAGTCGATACACATCCTCATAGTGCCATCTTTCTTCTTCACAAATAGGACAGAAACACCTCAAGGGGAAACACCGGGCCTAATAAGGCCCTTACTCAACAAATCTTACAACTGCTCCTTCATTTCCTTCAATTCTTTTAGAGCCATCCGATATGAAAAGATAAAAATGGGTTGAGTACCTAATTCCAAGTCAATATTGAAATCAATATCACGATCATGTGGAATACTTGGAAGATCTGTTGGGAACACCTTTGAAAATTATTTCACCATTGACACTAACCATAATGGAGGTGTATCAACACAAGTATAATGAACATAAGCCAAATAAGTGAGACACCCCTTCTAAGCTATGCACTTAGCCTTCAGAAATGAAATTACCTTCTTCAAATAAGGATTAAGAATGCGTTGCCACTTTAATTTAGGAATACCTAGCATATCTAAAGTCAAAATCTTGGCTTAAAAATCTAGAACTACATGATAGGGAGAAAGTCAATCTACGCCTAATATGATATCAAAACCTACCATATCCCATATAATTAAGTCTACCCACGTGTTGCAGCCCTCTAAAGTCATAATATAGGATTTGTACACCTGATCCACCACTAATGAATCACCCGTTGGTGTAGAACTACAGATAGGCATAGAAAGAGAATCACCTGTCCTATCTAGGTCCAAAGTGAAATATGCAGATACATAGGAGAAAGTAGAACTAGGGTCAAAATAAACTGTAGAAGGTCGACAGCATACTGGAACAATAACTGTGATAACTACATCGGATACCTCTACCTCTAGATGGCCTGGAAAAGCATAATAATAAGCTCTATCTTTATCAACCTGAGCACCCTCTCGACCACCACCTCGGCCTGTCTAATAATTGCCTCAGACCCTACCTGCATGTGCTACCACTCTAGAAGGACCCTGCTATTGTGCTCTCTGCCTGAGTTGAGGGCAATCTCTCTTGATATGACCAGGCTCACCATACTCATAACATGTCCTGGGTGTAATCATCTACTGGGTAGAACGAGAGTGATCCAAATAACCTGCATGAGTAGAAGATCTTTGAGAATACCCTTGGGAACCCTATCTTGAGCTATAGGAACCCCATATAGAATGAACTCCCTCGAACGCCTGAAGGGCTCCCTAAAATGGTCTACCCTAATAAGGATGAAAACCTCTCCTAAAAGAGCCCCTACTTCCCAATGAGGTACCACTGAACTGACCAGAAGTGTGGGACCTCTTGTATTTTAGATCCCCAAACTCATCATGGTGCATAAGATCAAACTCATTGGTCACTTTAATGACCCTCTGAAAGGTAGCTCCTGACTGAGCTATAGAGAAAACTGCCTCTCGTATCCTGAAAGTAAGACCACTCATTAACATGTAAATCCTCTCAATCTCAACTAGTAGAATCACCAAGGCATGAAAAAATAAGGAATAGAATCGAGCCTTATACTCAGTCACTCAAATCCCATCTTGAGTCAAATTTATGCCTACGCTCTTACCTCAAGCTATGAGGAACAAATTGATTAAGAAAAGCCTGAGCAAATAAATCCCAAGTCATAGGAGGAGATCTAGTAGGTCTAGAGTCAACATAGGAATGCCACCACTTCTTGGTGGGACCATGCATTTGCAAAGTTGTATAGTTGACACCATGAGACTGCACTAATCCTACACTCTGAAGCCTTTCATGACAACTCACTAAGAACTCGTACGCATCCTTAGTATGGCCAACCTAAAACTAAGGTTGGTCCATCTTCTTGAACCTTTCAAACCTCCTTTGCTCCTCATCCGACATCAGTAGCATAGCCACTTCTGCACCCGATAAAGTCATACCATCAAACCTAGATGTTGTAGCTGCTGGATGACTCATTAGAAACTGAAAACCTATAGCTTCTTACTGATTGAGAGTCTGTCCTCCCACCCTAGTTTGAGAACCACTAGAAAAATTGGGCAAAATACCAACCTGAGTTATCCCGTCCAAGAAATGGAGCATATGTACTAGTGTTTCCTGAAGTACTGTGTAGCAACAAACCCAGGTGGCTCCTGATCTGTGACCAACTTCTCATTCCAAACTTAATCATCCTCTAGAATATAATCATCCTTCTCATGAGGCTCTTCCCTAACAGGCACTGGAGTAGTTTCCAGTGCTCTAGCCCTGGCTAGTGCTGTAGATCATTCCCTGCCACTACCTTACCCTCTGCCTCATCCGTGTGCCACAGTCTGAGCAACAATTGCAGGTGCAGACACAGGTGCAAGTGACTGATCTCTAGAATTCATAGACCGTGTTCTTACCATTTGTGATAGAATGAAATAGAAACTCTTAGTATTCAGTAAGATCAAATACACATGATACAGAAAGAAAGAATAGAACTTTTGGAAAGTCCTATAGCCTCTCGAAGATATGTATGGACGTCTCCACACCAATCCACAAGACTCTACTTGACTCTGACTTATACTTAGTAGGACCTATGAACCATGCTCTGATACCATGTTATCATGAACCAAAATCCTATTAGGTCGTGAGGCACCTACCATCCCCATAGGCGAAACTCTTTCCTTTATAAACCATTTGACAATATAAAGAATCCAAAATTAATATAAAAATAAACAACCAACTCTTTATACATGTAGAATAAATGAGTTCAATTTAAAACTACCCCAAGACTTGGTGATACCAGTAAAAGAGCATCTATGAATATGAAACAACTCTACAAAAACTAAAACAACTGTCTGAAAGAAAGTAAGACAGAAGACATCAGGAATCTCTAGAATCCAGTACTGCCGAAGAGAAAACAGCTCACATTTAATTCTCTAGAATCTACTACTGCCAAAGAGAAAGTAGCTCACCTTGAATCCTAACCGCAACCACCTCGAACGCAAGCAACAATTCAAGTGGTCCTAGTACCTGGCTCAGTTCTTGCATGCAAAAATATGAAGAAAGTGTATAGTAAGTACGGAAAACACATGTCTCAGCAAGCTTTGATTACTAACTCCTTCTAGAAGCCATAACGAGATGTATCTTAAAAGTTTCTTTTTTCACAAGTATAATTTTACCACAATACAAGTCATCACAACATAACAAATAAGGCCCATATCTTTCAACTAGTTACACCAAATATAACATCACAATGACCTAGCAACAATTTGATATGAAGTATAATACAGATGAAATATAATGCAATGCACTAGCCAAAAGTGAACCGGTATAAACCCGCTTCCTCAGTCAGATAATCGGGACCCAGGGGGACTCATAAGGTCCATATACCTACAAGAACCATTTCCCATTGGCATAATAAGACTCACCAGAATCATTTTTTATCAGCATAATTAGAACCTGAATAAATCGAGAAATAGTCTTTGGATGGGAATTGATGGTTCATAGTTGTACCCGGAAAGGGGTAGGTGGTGGCTTATGATTTTCTGTGAATGTGTATATTCATGTACTCATGTCTAAGTGATTGTCTGTATTATATTGCTTAGGGAAGTTGTGTGGAATGTCTAGGTTCCTATTTATAGTCTGTGATTGAACGGTGTTTACTTGTTGGTTTTACAAGTTGTGTGTGTTCATTTATTGACTGTGGTTTGTTGACATTTGGTTGTCTTGGGTACCACGCCTAGTACATGTTACTAATTGGTTGGCACAGGTACCACGCCTAGTACAGGTTATAAATTGGTTGGCATGGGTACCACGCCTGGTCAGGTTACTAATTGGTTGGCACAGGTACCACGCCTGGTACAGGTTACTAATTTGTTGGCATGGGTACAACTCCTGGTACATGTTACTTTTCGGTTAGCTTGGGTACCATGCCTGGTATGGGTTTACTTTATTCCATCTTGCATTATTTTATTGATTTTTGTATTGCATTAGCTGATATTGGTTCTGTGTGTGTACCAGGTTGTTTTACTGAATGTGATACTTGATATTGGTTCCATGTGTGGAATGGTTTGTTTTACTAAATGTGATACTTGATATTGGTTCCGTGAGTGGATCGGGTTGTCTATTTAAAGCTTCTATTGCTGGTGGTCCTTGAGTGACCCGAAATTCTGATATATCATGTCATGAGTTTGGTGTTGGTGTAGGCCGGGTAGTTATATCATGTCATTAATTGGTCTTGGTGTACACCGGGTTGTTATCTCATTTTATCAGTTTGGTCTTGGTGTAGGCTAGGTGGTTATATCATGTCATTAGTTGGTCTTGGTATAGACCGGGTTGTTATCTCATGTTATGAGTTTGGTCTTGGTGTAGGTCGAGTGGTTATATCATGTCATAAGTTGGTCTTCACAATATGAGTTCCCAACCTTCATAAAAACAAGTATTTAACATCGGGAAACTTACCACAAGTGAAGATTTAATGGAGAGAAGTAAAAATTAGAGCTTTTGAGAAGCAATAATGGTGACCCAATCGACTTGCCTAGAGAAATGACAATAGTGGTGCAGAGGAGCGGTGGTGGTGATTGTGGGAGAGAAGAAGAAGATTTTTGGGAAAAGTACGATGATTTATTGAAGGTTTTGGGAGAGACTTTTGAGAGTTGGAGAGAAAATATGGTGAAAGTGGTGGAAGAGGCGGAATATAAAAAGAAAAAAAGAAGAAAAGTTGAGTCGAGTCGCCTCCGGGTCAGGTCGGTCAATGAGTTAGGTCAATATAAATTCAAATTTACCTTTGGTGTACCACGACGTGTGATTCACACCACCCTTGGTGCGGACCGCATGTCATTTCACACATCACCTCTTTCTCCCCTGGGTTTGCCTAGGCTTCTAGTTTGCCATGCGATGGAGGTGCGATGCACACTTGGGCTCGAGCAGATCGCACGGCCCAGCACATGACAACTCAAATTATTCAACTTCCTTCCAGGCACTCTATTTTGGCATGCGGTGAGCTGTGCCACATGCATATTTGCTTGTACAGTCCGCATAGTCTTTCGCACAACCATTTTCACCCCATTTTCACTTGTCTATTTTTTTGCTCCATGCATTCCCTAAAAACACACTAATAACAACAAAAGATAACCAAAAACAAAGGAAAGAAACATGGGTTGCCTCCCAAGCAGTGCTTGATTTAATGTCATAGCTCGACGAAAGTACCTCAACCTTAGTCATTCTTTGGATTGATGATGGTGTCACTAGGCAATGTTCCTTTCATCCTAGGGTTCATTTGGGTCAAGAGGTGGTTAGTTTGGGTCTCAAGATGCTTTATTGAGGCTGAGTGAGAGCTCATAGTTTGATGAAGTATTGAAACTTCACTCTTTATCTCACTCACTCTTGTATTTGTCATATCCACCTTCTTGAAAACCAAGGACAACATGTCCTCTAGCTTGGAATGACCGGGGTTGCTTGTGCCTAGTTGGTAGAGAGAGTTTACTTTGTTAGGAGGTACATAGGGATTTGAGCTTCAGTGATTGAAGTGATCACCATCCTTGTCTCTATCCCTCCAATTTCTGTCCCTTTTCTTATCTCTTATCCAACCTTGGTTCTCCTCCCTCGAGCGATAATACCCTGGGTGAGAACCCACCGACACAACATAGTTTACCATCGACAACTATTATCAACTCATTATCACAAGCTATAATTTTCGATGTACTCACAACATTCACAGCTTTCACACTACCTACTCCCATTACATGCTTGGGCATCAAGTCAATTTGAGTCATCATCTTGGCCATTGACTCATCCCGCTCCTCATCCTTTTTTCTCATTTCATTGGTCAAGATGGATGAGGGCATTCCCGAAGTTGGCAGATCTGCTTCTCTCGTATGCCAATCTTGGTTGGTCTTTGTCATTCTCTCTAACAAAGTCGAGGCAATGGGAAATTCTAAGTCTATGAAGGTGCCACCTCCAAGGTTGTTAGCCACTGACTTATACATAGAGTTCAACGATCGATAGAAGCTTTGGAGCAATACGTTGTCCGATAACTCATGGTTCAGACACAAGACAAGCTTCTTTTTGAACCTTAACCAAACCTCATGTAGAGGCTTATCCTGGAGTTGCCTAAAATTGGTAATCTCGTCTCTTAGCTGTATCATTCGAGATGGAGGAATGAATCTCGATGTGAATGCCTCAACCAATTTGGCCCAAGATGTGATAGATTCGTCTGGCAATTCTTCCAACCACATCGTGGCTTCCCCCGTCAAGGAAAAGAGGAATAGGCTTAATCAGATGGATTCTTGGGAGATATTTTGAAACATAAACGGTTGGCAAATCTCCACAAAATTCCAAATATGTCGATTGGCATCTTCATGTGCTGCTCCACCAAACATGCCCTTCATTTGGATCAAGTGGAGCATGGAGCTAGTAATATGAAAGACAACATTTCCCATCGTAGGGGGTAGGTGGATTGCACCCACACCCCCTTACATCACAGGCTCAGCCTCCATGAAGCCGTCAATGCTCTCATTTTTGTCTACCTCGCTCATAGGCTAGCCTACTCAATCACAACAAAAACAACTAAAAATATAAACGAACAAGAACTCTCTAAGTGATTTCAAATCTACAATAAAAAATAACTACAAATCAATTCCATGACAACAACACCATTTTTTATAAATGCTCAAACGTACTCTCCAAAGATAGAGGTAACAACGATCCTCAAGAAAAACACATTTATAAGTACCCAACAGGTGTCGGGGTCGTACCCACAAATACTTGGCGATAGCACAATGATAATTGTATTGAAATGACTTCACTAAGAGAGTAAATGTTCGAAAATAGGAAAATAAAGGATTGGGGAAATTGGGATTCTATCACAACAATCTCAATTCGTAACAAAGCAAGAAAGTAAAATGGGTGAACAAATTTGAGTAGACGACTAGGGATGTGCATCCAATGGGGCTCTAATATGGGATAGGGTAATTGCTTATTCATTCTTATTCTCGATAATTGACATAGGTAGCCTTGGTCATGGGTATGGATTGTTTATCTCTTGATCAAACAACCATATATCCGACAATCTCAGTTAGAGCACTATCGTTTTAACAACAAACAACCAAGATCAAGCTTAGGGAGGTCATACTATCACTAGCTTAGACCCTTAAATGGGTGATTCCTTTGATATGAGCTATATCTAGCCTCAATCTAGGTGGAAGCACAAGTTCCCACTAGTAATTTTACATTCAAAACTATGAAATTCTATCTCTAACTATAACATAGCCAAGTAAGGAAAATCAATATTTGCAATCACCAATTTTAGGATTAAAACTTGGTGAAACTACTAGAACCATGTTATATAATCAATTATAAGCAAGAATTAGCAACACCTACACCCATTTGTCAAGCACCCATTATCAACACATCCCTAGATAAATGAAATTAGCCACTCATACTAAGAGAAAGAGATTTACCAATTGGGTAAGTCAAATTCCTCGTCATTCAAGTGAAATCTCAAGTTCTAAGCTCAGTTTTTTCACACAAATTGTTAACCAAGATTTTGAAGATAAATGGATTGCAACCCTCTTCTTCTTGGAGAGAAAAACTTATTCTCAAAGCTAAAATTACTTGGAAAATATTCAGACTGAAAAAGATCTTTTACAATAGTGCCTAAATTGGCTTTTTATACTTTCCCAAAACGTCACTAATTTTCTAGACAGAATTTATCTTTGGGTGGTGTACGATGTGACGTCTGGTTCACATGTCGTGATGTGTGCATCGCATACCTTCTTCAATTGGAACAGTGACTTCAGCTAATTTAGAGGCCTCATGCGAAGGAGGTGTGGTTCGCACCATGAGTTGTGAGCGTCGCACAATGACCACACCTCTTAGCAGATTCTTCAGTGAATTTGATGGTTCCATGTGGTGTAGGCGTGTTCCATACCACAGCTTGTGCATGTCGCACGGGCACCACATCTTGGGTCAGAATCTTTATCTTTTACGATCACTTCACACTTTACTCCTTTTAAGATCTTTTTGGGTTCATTTCCTTGTTTTTCATCTTTGATCACAAGTACCTGCATAGACATCAATAAAGGACATAAGAACCTCTAAATCTATTCAAAACAAAATAATAATTCATGGATAAAGGCTCAATAAGTTGGTAGATTACCGACTTATCACATACTTAGATAGTTGGGTAAATTTAAGTGCGTACTCTTGCACGCTCATATCATTCTGCTTTAGATAGATGAACTCTTGGACCTTGGCTTCCCTGACCTCAAGTGGGAAAAACCAATCCAGAAATACAGTCTTGAAGTGGTTCCAAGTCACCGGACCTGCATTAGCATAACAAAAATCCTTTCATTGATGGTACCAAGTGTAAGCAACTCCATTCAACTGAAAGGTGGCTAAATCTACACTCTCGACCAGAGTGACACCCATAATATCCATCCTTCTGAATGTCGTCAAGAAATTCTTGTGGATTCTCTTCGAACTTGGACCCATGAAATTCTAGAGGGTTCATCCAAGTGAAGTCTCGTATTCTAGCTGCGACAGAGTTAGTCTGAGGTGGAGCTGGTGCCATAGCCAGCTTATCGACCTGAGCAGTCATGGCCTAAGCAAGCACCTGAAAAGTAGCCCTGAATTTGGCATGAGTGACTTGCTCATTCAGAGGGTCTGCTGGAGCTGCTGGTGCTGGCTGATTCCTGGCGTTGGCTTTTCTGGGAGGTATTTTTCTAAAATATGTAGAGCATGAGTTAGAAGGAGACTAAATAGAGTTCACACTCTATAGCACGAGCTGGAAAGGAAAGAAGGGACATTGTTCCTAATGACATCTCATAGCTTCTCCCCCATAAGTGTGGCGCGCTTCACACCCATGAAGATGACTCTACTTGACGTGGCTTTCAGACACCCTAGGACACTTGAACCTGATGCTCTGATACCAAGTTTGTTATGCCTCGAGGCTACCCCTAGATGTAACATGGTTCTTAGTGTCAAAAGTGACCCCAAGCTAACCCATGGTCTGGCATGTCTAGATAATTTTTGATAAATCTAAGTTGTGCGGAAAACTTAACTGATTTTATAATATAAGAGTTGGAAAATAAATCCATACATGACTGAATATACATAAATATCTGAAAATGTGATAAGTCTGAAAGTAAACTGAAATACTCAAGAGCTGATTCTAGTCTATCTCTGAAAGACTCTAACTGAAGTGAGTTGTTGGGACAAGCCCCCAGCTAACTCTAAAAGTCTGATACTAAAATATAATGATGAAAGAATAAAGATAAACTATCATCCTCGGGCTATGAGGACTCACCACTGATGCTGCTGAGTGGGGACTGGGGAATCGTACTAAGCGCGATATGGATGCTAAGTGCCTGAACCTACATCATGGTAAGATTTAGCACAAAAGAATGTTTCAGTACTTCGAATGTACTGAGCATGTGGGATATATGCAAGTTGTATATCATAAAGACTGAATATAGAAACATATACTGAAACATGAACTGAGAGATAAGATAAATACAATGATCAAGTAAATAACATGAATAGTATAACATGCTGAAATGAGCTGAATAACTGAATACAAGATCAATGAAATAATGAATCTGAACTGTGGGAGCTACTATTAATCGACATGTAACCATGTGAGCTAAACATGGAGTTCGACGTATAATCCCCATAGAAAGGGGCCCAATATACTTTTCCAGGGTATAAAGGCTGAGACAAGTCTGACGTGGATCCACTAAACTGATGTCCACTACGGACAAGGGTGACCAGCCTAAAGCTGACAGTTGACCCCTTTATGCCGACGGTGGCACCGTAGTTCTGGGACATAGGGACTGCTACTAAAGGTCTCAGCCTAATCTGATAGTAGAGCCTTCATCCCTTCATCCGCTCGGTACTAAGACTACTCCCAACTAAATGTATAAGTAATGAATGCAACTGGAGTACTGGATAGATCAAATACTGATAATGATCTGAGAATGCAATAACAATACTGAAACTAATAACATTCTATTTCTGAAGCATAACTGACTGAATTATCATGAATAAAAGTATAATTTATGATTAATGGAATTAACACATGCTAGGGTTACTGAACTCGGTACATATGGCTATCCTAGATCCCCTAGAAAATATGTAAACAATATCATACAAGCAATAGAATCTAAATTGCACTGCCTACATAAGAATTATGAACCTTAGGTCTAAAGAACTAGTTGAAATCTAAAGAACTAAGTCGAGTCTAGGGACTCAATGGGTAAAAGGAACCCACTGATGAAATCCCACATACCTGAAAGAAGATTCTATGGTTGAACCTTTGGATTTGGGGCTGAACTTGAAGAAAACCATCCTGCTTGTTCTTGAGAGGAAAGGCTTCTTTTTTTGTTAGAATTTGCTAAGTGTCATTTAGTTTAAGAGTTATGAGGGAAAAATTGTAAGACTCCCTTTAATTACCCCTAAAATGACTTAGGATCAGAGGTTAAAAGAATTGGGAAAAGACCGGAATACCCTTAACTTAAAACAAAAATTACAAAAAATCCTCTGCCGGACGGACTACCCAACAAGCGTCGGACCTGCAACAGACCATTGACCCAGGAATCCAAATAGACCAGGCTAGGGTTGGTCCTATGGATAGTCCCCACAATGGCTCCCATGGCCCGTCGTATCTACTACAACTATGGTGATTTCTTGTTGGGACTAAGGAGGCTGGGATGGACACTAGTGGTTTCCCATAGGCTTCCCCACGGCCCGTCGGACCTCCGATGCCTGTGGGGACCCCCTTCTGGTTGAGTTATTCTGGCAGGGCCTCTGGGCTTTTCCTACGAGGTCCCCGATGGGCTGTCCTGTCCACGACACTCGTGGGTCAGCCTGTGGGGCCTGCTTGGGGATGAATTTTTTCTGAGTTCTGGGTTTTGAATCCTGTTCTGGATTCTGGAGTGTTACAATGACCCTAATGGAATTGTACTTTCCTAAGGTCTTAGGTAGACCCACCACAAAGTTAATGGCTATTCTATCCCACTTTCACTCAGGAATAGGCATCCTCCGAAGCAATCCTTCATGCCTTTGATGCTCATACTTAACCTGCTGATAGTTTTGAAATTTAGACACATATTCAACTACTCTTTATCCCAGGCTACCAATAAAGTCTCCTTAAATCCCGATATATTTTTGGTATGCCCAAATGAATTGAGTACCGTGAACTATGAGCTTCTATCAACACATTCTGTATCAAGTCATTAACCCGAGGAACACAAATCCTCCCCCTAAAGCACAACATTCCGCCAAAGTCTAACATGGCATCCTAGGGCTCCCCGGATACCACCTTGGTTTGTTCAATTGTGCATCTTGAAACTGTTTGGCTTTGATTTCATCCAGAAATATCGGTTTAACCTCAATACTATCCAACACTCCACCCTCTTCTGAAAGGCCCAACTGTATGAACATATATTCTAGGGTCTGAATCTCCCTAGCCAATGGTCGCTTGGATACCCCTAAACAAGCCAAACTGCCCTTGCTAACCACCTTCCAGCTCAATGCGTCTGCCACCATATTGGCCTTGCCCGAATGATACCGGATGGTCACGTCATAATCCTTCAATAACTCCATCCACCTCCTCTATTTCAGATTAGAATCCTTCTATGTAAACACATATTGCAGGCTGTGATGGTCTTGGAACACATCATACTTGACATCATAAAGGTAGTGTCTCTAGATCTTTATTGTAAAGACCACCGCTGCCAACTCCAAATCATGGGTGGGGTAATTCTTCTCATTGGGCTTCAATTGCCTTGAAGCATATGCTATAACATTTCTGTCCTGCATCAGTATAGCACCCAAACCCAAATGTGAAATATTACAAAACACAATGAAATTCTTACATTTAACCGGCAATGATAGGATGGGAGTTGTAGTCGGAAGTGTTTTGAGCTTTTGGAAGCTCTCCTCACACTTGTCAGACCAAAAAAAGGTACCTCCTTTGGAGCAAATATTGTCAAGTGAGTAGTAATGGAACCAAAGTTCTAGACAAACATACAATAATAGCCCGCAAGCCCCACAAGACTCCTAACCTCAGTCACAGAGCTAGGACTGGCCCAACTCTTAACTGCCTCAATCTTTTGGGGATCCACCATCACCCTTTTTTCTGAAACCACATGCCCTAAGAAAGAAATCAATGATAACAAAAATTCACACTTTGAATTCTTGGCATACAATTTCTGGTGCCTCAATATTCCCAGAACAATGCAAAGATGCTCTGAATGCTCCTCCTTACTCTTGGAGTAAATCAAAATGTCATCTATAAGCACAATTACAAATGAATCAAAAAACAAACTTAAAGACACCATTCATTAAACTCATGAAAGTCGCCGGTGCATTGGTCAACCAAACGATATTAACAGGAACTCATAGTGCCCATACCGATTCTGGAATGCCATCTTAGGATATCCTCAGGCCTACTCTTTAGCTAATGGTACCCTGAACTCAAGTCAATCTTAGAAAACACTGAAGCACCCTGGAACTGATCAAAAAGGTCATCTATATGGGGTAAAGGGTACTTATTTCAGATCGCAACCTTATTCAGTTCCCTATAGTCTATACACATTCTTACAATACCATCCTTATTCTTCACAATCAAGATTGGAGCACCCTAAGGTGAAGCACTGGGATGAATAAATCCCTTATCTAGAAGTTCCTAAAGTTGAGTCTTAAGTTCCCTCAACTCTATCAGAGCCTTATGATAAAGAGGAATAGTTATTGGGCGAGTGCCCGGCTCCAAGTCTATGTTGAAATCAATATTCCTATCTAGAGGCATGCCTAGAAAATCCACTGGAAACACCTCCTGAAATTCAGAAACCACTGGAACTAACTCAATCAAAGGGGACTCCGCACTAACATCTAGAAATGAGCCATGAAGGCTGAACAAAACTTCCCCACTAACTTCATATCCTGAATAAAGGATATAATCTTAGCCGGCTTAGGCCTGTACACACCTTCCCACTCTAGTCTATCTTTACCCGGGATCTCTAGAGTTACTATCTTAGAATTACAGTTTAACACATAATGATACCAAGACAACCAAGTCATACCCAAGATAATATCAAAATCCAGCATATCAAGGATAACCAAATTTACCCAAGTCTGAAACCCCACAAACACCACAATGCAAGTACGATACACATGGGTTACTACCACAGACTCCCCAACTGGGGTAGAAACATGAATAGGGGAATCAAGGACATCACAAACCAAATCCAGACCCAAGGCAAATTTTATAGATACATGCAAATGTGTCGAACCTAGATCAAATAATACAAAAGTTATCTGGTCACAAACTAGAATTTTCATGTTATCACAACTTCCGATGTCTTGGCCTTAGATTTCCATGGGAAGACATAACAATAGGCTCTGTCATTAATCTGGGCAACCTTTCTGGCTAGCTGTGCTACTCCCCTTATCGCTTTACCATTCCTTATCTTCCCATGGACTCCTTAAAAATTACCTCACCCACCCTATGGACAACCCCTACTATTTCCACCACCACCTGCTGAAACCACAACTTTAGTCTGCTGCTGAGCTTGATTTCCAGGCTGTTTGAGAGGGCATTCCCTTTTGAAATGACCCGGATCACCATAGTAGAAACATTCAGAGTCAAGAAAAGGCCTAGTGGTAGAAGTATAAGAAGCCCCCATGGCCTCTAGGAGCTGAAAACTGCTGATTAGCTCCTGGATAACCACCTATAGAAGCTGACAGAGCTGACTGAATAGGACGAGCCAAATAAACCTGCTGACTAGGACCCCTGGAGTAAGAACTGTTGTAGTTACCCTTATTCTGGGACTTCTTAGCTAACACCTTAGTTTGCCCAACCTGTCTAACCACCTCCAGTTTTTTCACATAGTCAGTCACCTTATTAAAGCTCTTCCTTACCAAGGTCATATGAATAGACAAAACCTGCAACTCAGTATTTAGACCCTTAACATACAGATGAATCCTCTCCCTCTCAGTACCCAGAAGTTGGGTAGCATAATGTGACAAAGGCATGAAACTTAGACTCATAAGCTGAAATAGACATATTGTCCTGCTCAAGGGGCAGAAACTCATCCTTCTTGCGATCTCTTAGAGTGCAAGGCACATATTTCTCCAACAATAGGGCATAAAATTGAGCCCAAGTCATCGGAGGCAAGGCTGAAGATCGACAATCTACATAAGCCCTCTACCACTGTTTGGCATCACCCTGCAGCTAAAAAGTAAAAAACTCCACTCCATGCAGCTACACAATGCCCAACTTATGAAACCTCTCATAGCAGTCTAGAATAAATTCAAAGGCATCCTTCTTCTCTATATTATGAAATGATGGAGGTTTCAGCTTCAAGAACTTAGTCAATAGCTTGTGCTCAGTACTGGTCATAATAGGGCCTAGTATCGGATGAAAGAAAGCATCAATACCCAATGCTTTATCCATCCTGGGAGCTACAACAATAGTTGGATGAGCGCCCAAAACTTGATCTGTTAGCCCAGTAGGGGTAGCTCCAGTACCTGCCAGCCCACTCAAAAAGGCCAACACCTGTTGAATTACCTCAGATGACATAGGGGGAATGCCTGGACCTCTGACCAGTGTCGCCTCCTCCTGCTCCATTCCCTCTTTAAGCACAACTTTAATATCTTCCTCAATAGAATCCTAGGGTGGGAGAGGGGCCGCCGCCCTTGGCATAACTGCTGCTTGAGCTCCACCCCTGGCGGGTGTTGTTTTTTCTCTGCCCCTGCCCCTTCCCCATCCTTGCCCTCTGACTTCTGGTCCCATAGTTGGAACAATTTCCCTTCCTCTATTATGCCTAGTGTCAACCATCTGTGGATAAAAGAGTGAAGGAAGTTAGATACCAATTTGGATCTCCAAATTCTAATTGGAATCAAGTTATAGCACGAAGAAAGAAAGAAGAGATAGTTTTCTAAAGTCCGGTAGCCTCTCGAAGAAATGTACAAACATCTCCATATCATTCCACAAGACTCCTACTAGACCCGTTTTGGTACTACGAGATTAATGAACCTTGGGCTCTGATACCATCTTTTATTACTACCTAAACCACCACGAGTGGAACCCACCCAAAACCCCCAGTGAGAGAACCAAGTAACCAAGCCAATACTTAACTAAGTTAATCAGTTAAAACAAATTTCATAACTAAAAGTAGGATCTCATGTCTATAAGTTTAAACAAACAAACCAATGCAGAAAATATCCCTAGAACCTGAAAGTCGTGTACCAAAATATCTACTAAGTCTAGAATACGGGGATACAACCCGAACAATAAGAAGTCTGAGTCCGAATAATGGACTAGGGGTAAACTAGATTAACCCATGGTAGCCTGGAAGAAGTAGATCACCCTTGGATTCTGGAAATGTCAAAACTACATCTGAGGTCGCGTAGCAGCCCCCGGAATATTCCCTATACTAAAAAAAAAAGAGCAAGTACAGTTGATGTGCCGAGATTTGATGGCACTTTCGATGCTTAAAACTAAGGATTTTTGGGAGTTCTTAAGCACATTTTGTTGGATTTAACATCGTTTGTCACATGTATAGGAAAAAGTATGAAATAGATGAAAAGACTAAAGTTTTGCAGTTTTTTGGGCAAAAGACAAGCCACCACGGGCGTCACATCTATGATGGCCCGTGGGGCAGATCGTGGGAATATGGCACCCGGAGAAGCCAAGTCATTGAAGCCTGATGGGCTGCCATGACACCCGTGAAGGACACGATGGGACATTGTAGAACCATCAAAATGATCCAGGGAATTATGCAAGGAGCCAAGGTAGTGTGACGGGCATCTTTGATGCCTGTGAAAATTGTGACGGCCTATCGCTGCTGCCCGTGGAAACAAGGCAGGAAGCATGCATGATCTAAGGGCAGGCGACAAGAGGGCCACAACGGGCATCAAAACCATGATGTACCATCACATCCGCCCGTGAGATCGAGGTAGGGACCTAGAACTTGAAACCTGAAGATGCCCGATGGGCACCCAAGATGCTCGTTGTACCCACGATGGCCCGAGAGCTTTCCCGTCGGTAGTGCCACATAAAGCTTCTCCTACATTTGTTAGGATTTGGTTTCTTTGTATATAAATACTTCCCCTTAGGTTTTATTTTCGTTGTTACGCATTATTTTTAGAGAACTACAACATTGTTACTTTGTTGTTGACTTTGCAAACACAAGTTCTTGAGATTAAAAGATTGTTCTTGATTAATTGAGGTGTTCTTGATATTTTTTTGAAGATTCCAGATTTCTTTACTCTAAATTGTAAGTATCTACTAAATATTATCCAAACAACTATTAATTGTTTACTTATGAACATGAGTAGCTAAATCCATAACTAGGGTTGTGGGAACCATGAAGAATTAACGAAGTAGGAAAAGTACTTACTAATTCTAGGGTGATATTTATGCATGTATTGTTCTTCCCTTCGTATTGATTTCTTTCCAGTGGTGTACAACGTTAGAACATGCCTTATCCTCAATTGCTGGACAAAGGAGGTAACAGATGGGAACACGGTTGTTCAACGATGGACATTTGAGGCTACCAACCCTCATCTAATAGATTGACCTTGTCCGAGAATAGCTAATCTGGGATTCAGGGTAAGGGTTATTAAAGCATACACCTGCGGCCGGACTAAGGCGTATGGTAAAATTTATATATCTGTCGGACCAAGGATTTAGGTGAACCTAACTTACCGATTCTGCATGCTAAGTATCAAACTAGTTAACTAAGTACAAATGCCTTACTGAGTTATGAATTCATGGAGAACACTGCCCTAGTCTTCTCTCTCATTGAATACAACTTTTAAAATTGTCACGTGTTACTTGTTTACATCCCTGTTACTATTACTATTTTTTACATTAACCCCCCCCCCTTGTAGGGAAATAAATGGCTAACAACGTAAGTAAGCACATATCAACCCTAGTCCTACCATATTCCCTGTGGGATCGACCCCAAACTTTGTTGGGTTCTATATTTGATCAGCGATCGCTTACGCTTCTGAAAGAAGATGTAATTTGGGCTTATCAAATTTTGGCGCCATTTCCAGGAAATACGATTTAGGATTAAGAGAGATTGTGTTTATTTCACTATTAGTCCTTATTTCCTAATTTTATTTTTTTCATTGTTTTTGTTTTGTCCCACAGGTTGCACACTTAGGTATGCCCAGTACAAAGAGTCAAGGCAATCACTTGATCCTATATGATCCCGAGCTCTCCAAAACCATTAGAAACATGGCTAAAGAGGGAGAGCATGAGATACAGAAACAGGTCACAGCTCGGTTGTTGGCTGAAGATGAGCTGAGGAAAAAGGAATCTGAGTAGAGAAAAAAGGCAGGGGAAGATGCCCTTGCTGCTAAAGATGCTCAAATTGCAGCTAACCTTGCAGCTCTAAATGCGGCAGCTGAGCAAGCAAGGCAAGAATGACAACAAGCTGCCTGAGATGAGACAACAGCTAGATGGAATTTCTTGGAGAATAAGGGCCATCAGATACATCAACCCAGGTAAACCCCTCGCTACTATGATTATGATGATAATGATGAGGTGGAGGAATTGGGCATTACTGGACCCATAGTGTTTCCATCACTAACTGAGGGAACAAAATTTGACATCACTAGCACCATGATCTAGTTGATGAACCATATGGACTGTATGCTGGAAAACCTATAGAAGATGCAAATCTTCATGTGAAGAATTTTACTCAGATTTGCAAGGCGTATAGTCTACCAGGAGTGGGTAAAGATGCTATTATACTGAGGCTATTTCATTCTCATTAACCAATGAGATGACTGCGTGGCTCTCAGAACTGCCTGATAATTCCATATACACATAACATGATCTGAAGACTCAGATTTTTGAGCAGTTCTTTCCTCCATCAAGGATGTTGCAGCTATGTAAGAGGTCATCAAGAAGGAGATTATTGAGTGGCTAGATGCAGGTGTGGTTTACCCTATTGCGGACAGCAAGTGGATGAGCCCGATTTAGTGCGTGCCAAAGAAGGGTGGGATTACTGTAGTCCCAAATGCAAAGAATGAGTTGATTCTGATGAGTCCAGTCACAGGCTGACGCATATGCATAGATTATAGGAAGTTGAATGCTTGGACTGAGAAGGACCATTTTCCAATGCCATTCATAGATCATATGTTAGACCGTCTTGAAGGAAGAGGATGGTATTGTTTTCTTGATGGTTATTCAGGATACATTCAAATTTCAATTGCTCCTGAAGACCTAGAGAAGACCACTTTCACCTGTCCATATGGGACGTTTGCTTTCAAGAGGATGCCTTTCGGTCTATGCAATGCACAAGCGATGTTTCAGCATTGCATGATGTCTATTTTCTCAGACATGGTGGAGGAAACTATTGAGATATTTATGGATGACTTTTTATGTAGTGGGTGACTCTTTTGAAGACTGTTTGGATCACCTGAGTTGTGTGCAAGAATGATGTGAATAGTGTAATTTGGTATTGAACTGGGAAAAGTGTCACTTCATGGTGAAAGAGGGCATAGTGCTTGGCCATAGGATCTCCAAGAAGGGTATTGAGGTCGACAAAGCAAAGATTGAGGTGATTGAAAAATGGCCTCCACCAGTTTCTGTGAAGGGGATTCGAAGCTTTTTTGGGCATGCTGGTTTTTATAGGAGGTTTATCAAGGACTTCTCCAAAATTGCTATTCCATTGTGCAAGTTATTGCAGAAGGAGGTAAAATTTGTGTTTGATGATGCATGTCTGAAGGCATTTGAGTGCCTTAAAGAAAAGTTTATTTTTGCCCCCACTCATTATTTCTCTTGATTGGTCCCAACTTTTTAAGGTTATATGCAATGCTAGTAGAGTGGCGCTAGGAGCAGTCCTAGGTCAAAGGTGTGAAAAGATTCTTCATCCTATATACTATGCTAGCAAAGCACTTAACCCTGCTCAAAAGAACTATACTATCACTGAATAGGAGCTGCTTGTTGGGGTCTTTGCTTTTAAGAAATTCAGATCTTACTTGCTTGGCACCAATGTAGTGGTGCATACTGACCGTGCAGCTCTTCGTTATCTCATGGAGAAAAAGGATGCTAACCCAAGGCTGATTAGATGGGTGTTATTGCTACAAGAGTTTGATTTTGAAGTCAAAGACCGAAAGGGTACAAATAATCAAGTAGCAGACCATTTGTCTAGACTAGAAGAAGAGGCAATGTTGAAGCTGAATGATGAGCAGGAGATCGATGACTGGTTTCCTGATGAACACGTGTTAGCCGCGTCTCAAGATTTTATCTTATGGTTTGCTGACATTGCCAATTATTTGGCAAGTGATTTGGTGCCTGATGATATGTCTGTTCATCAAAGGAGAAAATTCATGTCTGATGTCAAAAAGTATTTCTGGGAGGAGCCATTCTTGTTCCGTGTGTGTGCTGATACTATGATCTGGAGATGTGTGCCTGAAGCTGAGATGATGGAGATTCTAGAGGCCTTCCATTCATCCCCTGTTGAGGGTCATCATAGTGGTATTCGAACCGCACACAAGATCTTACAATGCAGCTACTATTGGCCGACTATTCACAAAGACGCCCATGAGTTTGCTAAGGCTTACAGCAGATGTCAAAGGGAAGGAGGCATATCAAAGAGGCATGAGCTTCCCCTTAATCCCATCCTTGTGATTGAGCTATTTGACATTTGGGTTATAGACTTAATGGGTCAATTTATGATGTCCAATGGAAACCGATACATATTGGTAGCTGTCGACTATGTATCTAAGTGGGTGGAGGCGGTTGCGCTTCCCAGTAATGAAGGAAAGTGTGTCACAGCGTTCTTGAAAAAGAACATCTTCTCCAGGTTTGGTACGCCAAGAGAAATAATTAGCGATGGAGGCTCTCACTTTTGTAACAAGCTGTTTCGGGCATTACTTAAGAAATAAGAAGTTAAACACAGAATTGCAACCCCTTATCATCCTCAGACGAGTGGGCAAGTTGAGGTTTCAAATAGAGAGATAAAGTCAATCTTGTCCAAGACTGTCAATGCCAATAGAAAGTATTGGTCGAGGAAGTTAGATAATGCTTTGTGGGAATATCGGACTACATTCAAGACCCCAATAGGTATGTCACCATATCAGCTCATGTTTGGTAAGGCTTGCCATCTTCCGGTTGAGTTAGAGCATAAGGTTATGCGGTCATTGAAGAAACTGAACTTAGATTGGTCTGAGGCATCATTGCAGTGGCTTGGGCAGTTGAATGAGTTAGATGAGTTCCAGCTGAATACATATGAGAGTTCAGCATTGTACAAAGAAAGGATGAAATTGTATCATGACCGAAAGATAGAAAAGAGAAACTTCCAGCCGGGTGACTTGGTCCTGCTTTTCGATTCTAGACTTTGCTTGTTTCCTGGCAAGCTGAATTCCAAGTGGATTGGACCATTCAATGTGGTGCAAGTATTTCCTCACGGAGCGGTTGAAATCGAAAACCATGAAGGAAAAAGGTTCAAGGCGAATGGGCAGCGGATAAAATCTTACTTCGGGACAGTAGAGGAGCTCAAACCAATTAAATCCTGGAGCCTTGATGAATTTTCCCCACTTGAGGAGCTTGATGAAGTCTGAGTAATCAAGTAACCTGCGTCGTGTCACGACATTAAATCATGCGATGCATGGGAGGTAACCCATGTACTTTTACTTTGCTTTATTTATTTTCATGTAGTTTTTGCTTTTGTAAAGTGTTTTTGTGAAGTCTGAGTAGCCAAAACACTTGCGTCATACCGCGACATTAAATCAAGCGTTGCATGGGAGGCAACCCATGGACTAATGTGTGTTGATGTTTCAGGAATCAGGGATATGGAATCACAATTGCAAATATTGTAGGCAAAAAGGGGTCCTACTAGCGTTGTGACATGTCGTAGCAGATGCCACACCCGTGGGACTGGGACATTCATTCTAAAAATCATGCTAAGTGTGGAAAAAGACCAAGTCTGCCTCATTTCCACATACCATATGATGGTCCATCATGACTCTGATGGGCATGGGAGATTAGTTCAAAATGTTCAGGTAAGTACGTATGACGGGCAATCGCTTGCCCGACGGGCATTATGTAGCCCATCTTCTGGGTCAGTAAGAACTGGTCAACCAAAATTAGATGCCCAAGTCGATGGGCCATCGCTTGACTGACGGGCATCACACATCCCATCATCTGGGTTGGTCAAAGGGGTCAATATTTTTAAGATTCAATTTTAATACCACGACCCGACCCGACCAAGACTCCCACTCCCTTTTCCCCGCGTCTCTTGAGCTTTTACCTCAATCAAATTGAGGTCAAAACCTTTGATATTCTCCCCTATCCTCTCTCCCTCAACCAAATCAAATCCCTAATCTCACTCCCCACGATCACTACCCTCCCATTCCCGTAAACCCTTCACAAATCACAAGCAACTCAACAACTAAGAAATAGCATTTTAAGAGTTTTTGAAAACCAAAGAAGTAAGTGTTTTGCTTCTTGTAGTTTGTCAACCTTACATGTTGTTTGATAACTAAGGGTTTTTGGTGTCATGAATTTTTTCATAGTATTTTAAATCCTAACCCTAGTTGTGAAAATGTTGCTTGATGATTGTGTGAATGCATACAATGTGTATAAGTGGGAATTAGGGTTGTGTTGTAGTGAAATAGGATACTAGATTTTATTGGTGCTTGTTTGGTGTTTGAAGTGAAGATAGATGGTGCTAAGTAAAAGAAAGGAGGGAGAGAAATATTTGTGTACCTGATTGGATACCACGGGGAAGTAGACGGGACATTTGAGGCACGACGAGCATCGGTCAGGGTATGGAGCAGGTTCAAAACTTGAAAAAGTTTCTGGCCAGATCCAATGCCCAACCCGACGGGACGTCGGACCTCTCACGCCCGTGGAAGGAGCCTGTGGGAGAACACATATCCTTAAAAACCCCACCCAAATTGCTCTGACACCCTTCCCCATAGGTCGTTGGACCTCCCACGCTCGTGGCACAGGGTCGTGGGGGGAAGAATTTTCCTATAAACTTCACTGGATCATTCCGACGTCCTGTGCCTCGGGACGTCGGCCCTCCCATGCCCGTGGGAGGTGAATTTTTCTGAAATTTTTTCTAAGTGTTATTTTCTGGTTTTGCAGTTTTGGTTTTGATTGCTAACGTTGGTTTCCTACAGGTACTAAATGGCACCAAAAGCACCACTACGATGAAGGGGGTCCCGAAAAGCAAAGGACATTTCAAAAAAATCTTGGCTAAAGGATCAACCTACTGATTTTGAAGGCGGGAAGAGCGACTCAGACAACACCTCCTCATCTGAACAACCCGTAGAAAACTGATAGCGACTCCTTCCCAGTCTGACGAGGAAGGAGGCAATGCATCTACATAAAAACAAGAATCATCTCTTGGCTCGTCTGAGTCTAGTGTCAAGAGTGATCATGAAAATACCAAGAAAGAACTAGCTACCCAAGTCTCGAGTGGCATAGGAAATGAGTCAGGAGATGAGGATAGTTTTGGTTCGGAGCACAGTTTGGCAAAATATGAAGAGGGTAATGTTGACTCTGATACGGATACTACTACCCCAGAAAAGGAGACTCCTTCGCCTACTCCATCTGTTCATGGCGCAGCACTGGTACTTGCTAGAGACAAAGAATGATGAAAGGTCGAGGGGTCGAAGAAAATATTTGATTACGGCCTTGAGGCAACATCAAGGGGAAATCTGAGAAGACCCCTCGCTGAGGAATGGAGAATAGATCCCTTTAAGCTTAAAAACTCCCCAAGATGGATGAATATTTTTGATACTACAAGTTAGGCTGGACTAGTAAGCCACTTCAAGATTTTCAGCCAACTCCAGTGAGAGAGTTTTATGCAAACTATCAGGCCATCTAGAAAGGTTTATGTAAAAAGGGCCAGAAAATTATAGACTTGACCGCTCTTGAGAGCGTACCAGTAAGAGGTGTCCCGACCAACATCTCAGCCGAAACCCTAAACAAATTTCTCTTTGGGCCTGAGTATGTGGTGACCACGGATACCTTTGATTATGAATTTCGAGTGAAGAATGAGTAGAAACGGATAAAGTGGTTTGCAAAGCACCTGACAACAACTGGGACCCAAACTGGATCGACTAAGACAAGCCGCAGATCCATAAAGCTTCACTATCTTTTGAGGAAAAATTCTGGTGGGCACTGGTGCGACTCTGTCTCATGCCGACAGGTGCCGATATTTAACTGACTCTTGAATGGGCCATCCTAGTGGATAGCCTGATGTCCAAGTACAATCTGAATTTTGGGCAAATCATCGCAAAGGAAATCCGGGACAGAGTCACCAAAATCAGTTCCTCCTACCCATTCCCTTGCCTAATCACTGAATTGTGTGAAGAAGTCAATGTCTCAAAATATCCAGGGGTTGATCATGCTAAGTGAGCCACAAGGACACATCATCCGGAGAGGTCCAAAGATGGGACACGAGTGATGGGTTTGATCGGTGCTTCCTAGCCACTGACTCTTACTCTAGAGGCACATGTACCAACTTCGGAGGTAACAGCATCCCCTATGGCTAGACCCACCCCTCAGGGTAGCAAGTCAGAGCACACCGAAGCTGGTCCATACACTTCTGCAGCTGGCCTACCCACTTTTGCATCACCTTCAGAGAAGGATCCTGAATTTATCTTTGCTTTTCATTCGGCAAATTTTGCTGACACAGTCCAGAGGACCATTGAGCTAAAAGGACAAATGAAGGCATTTGTTGAGCAGTTCCAGCCGATTGTTAATGCATCAATCCAGAGGACCATAACACCTTTTCTCAATGTGAATGCCTGGATTGATGCACTGGAAGATAGGGTGGATGAGAAACTACAAGAAATGGGAGTGGTAGAGCTTACGAAACTCAAAAGGGAGATAACGGAGCTTCAGGCCGACGTGGATCAGTTGAAGAACCCCCCACCAGTTCAGGTTAAGGCTCCAGTAGTCTTACCACGGATTGCTCCAGAGCCTACGCTCAACCTATGGGACTTTATGGATCCCGAACTTCAGATGGAAAACTTGGAAAAAACAACGGCAAAGGAACCAGAAAAATAAGCTGAACTACCTCCTAAACCCTCTGAGCACAAAAGAAAGGGGAAGAGAAAAGACAAGCAGGCCCGAGCGGACGATGCACCTCTTAGACCAAAATACCAAAAAAGGAAGGAGGATCGCAACTTTAAGAAGGCTAAGAAAGAGAGGAGGCAAGAAGAGAAAGAGTCCCTTGCTACACAACATATTAGATTGGATGCCATTGGGACCGGTGGATCGGATAGTGGTGTTGTCGATATGACAGAGAAAACTTCTTTAGACTCCATTGCGGGAGCTGGTGATGTTGATACTGCCCGTCCAACTGATATTGTGATTGAGAGGACTACAGAGGTAGCCTCTATTATTGAGACTTCTACGAGCACTGATCTAGAGTGCCCGACTTCTGTGACACCCGATGATGGAGCTTAGGCACCACAAATATGCCTAGTATCCTTTGTATATCTATGGCCATCCATTATTTTTGTAGTGTTTTGGCGAAGTCTGAGTAGCCAAAACACTAGCGTCGTGCCACGATGATAAATCAGGCACTGCATGGGAGGCAACCCATGAGGGTACTCACAAGGAACCCGAGTCCTTGGGGTTTTCTTGCCTGTGTTCTTTCCCTAAGAATTTTTAATTTCTGTTGAACCGGCATGTTTAGTATAGGATGTGTGTTTGTAGAAGTGAATTAGAAACTAAGTGCAACCATGATCTGATTTTGAAATAAATCTTTGTGAAAAATGGAGTCCCATCCAAATTTTTGTGCAAATAAGTTTTTAGAACTAACTTAGGTGTATCAGTAAATGACAACATGCATATAAATGAGACAAGTAGCTTAAGCTAAAGCATGAACCGGTAGTTAGCTAATATTTAGCCTAAACTTTGTGCCATGTGTGAAGTGAGCTGCTTAGTATCTGTTCTGGCTGTACTATGCGATCTAGAACTTGCCTTGTTAGTCATGCTTTGGTCATAGAATGATTTAGTTAGGACATGATCATAGGCCGTTATTGAACTAGTCCACTTTAGCAGCCAAAATGACCTACAAAATGAAAAATAATCCCTTTGATCCCTGAATTTGAGCCTTAAAATGAACCCTTTTCTTGTTAGCCTATTCACCTTCCCCGTTTCCTATAAATCTCTGTTTTAGCCCTGGTCCGTCCTTGGACATTGTGCACCTCAACTCAGGCTAAAAGACTAAGTTGAGGGTGGCTACTGTAGGGGTAAGTAGGAAGTGTTGGGTATGAAAAGATTGGTTAGTTAATCAAAAGAAAGAAACTGGGTGTGGTTTGTGTGCAAAAGAAAAAGAAAAAGAAAAGAAAGAAGAATAATGAATGAAAAAAAAAGTGCAAAAATGCAATAGAAACCACACTCAAAGCTTGATAAAAGTAAAAAGGTTTTGAAAGAAAAGAGAATAATGGAGGAAACCTATAAGGCCTGGAAAGTGGAGGAAATAAAGAAGTAATTGTAGTCTAAAGGAGGGCATAGTCACTGTTTTCCCAAATGTACCACGCCCGTCCCTAAGCCTACAATACAAGCCTAGTAAAGTCCTATAGTGATCCTAACCGAACTTTTTGAAAGCCAAAAGCATAAAAAATAAGAGCAAGCCTATGGTATTGTGCACATACAACTTGAACTTCTTTGTGAGAGTGAGCGGTTTCCCAGTCCCTGCTTGTTAAATTGATATTCTTTGTGATTTGGGACTTCTTTAATGTGAGGGAACTAGAGTAGACTGTGATTGCTAATTACTTAGTTTGAATGTCTTCTGTTTATTCTAGCTTAATCATGAATATCGTGTTGTCACTCATAGATCCGCCTTGTGTTTTTAGATAACTTTAAAAAATGCATCGATTTTGAGCTGACAAGGAGTGGGTACTATCTTAAGGATTGAGAGTTTAATGAATCATGTTGCCATTGTAGTTTATTGTTTTCATCTACTTAAACGTCGTTTTGTTTTGTTTTCATTTGTTGCTTGAGGACAAGAAAACATTCTAAGTTGAGGGTGTTGATGTGCCGGGATATGACGACACTTTTGACGCTTAAAACTAAGGATTATTGGGAGTTCTTAAGCACATTTTGTTGGATTTAATGATGTTTGTTACATGTATAGGGAAAAGTATGAAATAGATGAAAATACCAAAGTTTTGCAGTTTTCTGGTAAAAGACAAGCCACCACGGCCATCACATCTATGACGGCCCGTGGGGCAGATCGTGGGAATATGGTACCTGGAGAAGCCAAGTCATTGAAGCCTGATGGGATGCCACGACGCCCGTGAGGGACATGATGGGACATCGCAGAGCCCGTCTAAATGATCCAGGGAATTATGCAAGGAGCCAAGGCAGGGCGATGGGCATCTATGACGCCCGTGACAACTGTTATGGCCCGTCGCTACTGCCTGTGGAAACAAGGCAGGAAGCATGCATGAGCTAAGGGAAGGCGACGAGAGGGCCACGACGGGCATCGCACCTAGGACGTCCCATCACCTCCGCCGATAAGATCCAGGTAGGGACCTAGAACTTAAGACCTGAAGTACCCGACAGGCACCCACGACGCCCGTTGCACCCACGACGGACCGTGAGTCATCCCGTCGGTAGTGCCGCATCCAACTTCTCCTAGATTTGTTAGGATTTGGTTTATTTGTCTATAAATACTTCCCCTTAGGTTTTATTTTCGTTTTTATGCATTATTTTTGGAGAACTACAACATTGTTACTTTGTTGTTGACTTTACAAACACAATTTCTTGAGATTAAAAGATTATTCTTGATTAATTGAGGTGTTCTTGATATTTTCTTCAAGATTATGGATTTATTTACTCCAAATTGTAAGTATCTACTAATGATTGTCCAAACAACCATTAATTTTTTACTTATGAACATGAGTAGCTAAATCCACAACTAGGGTTGTGGGAACCATGAAGAATTAACGAAGTAGAAAAGTTCTTAGTAATTCTAGGGCGATATTTATGCATGTATTGTTCTTTCCTTCGTATTGATTGCTTTCTAATGGTGTACAACGTTAGAACTCACCTTATCCTTACTTGCCGGACCAAGGAGGTAACAGATGGGAAAAGGGTTGTTCAACGACAGAGATTTGAGGCTACAAACCATCATCTAATAGCTTGACCTTATCCGGGAATAGCTAATCTGTGATCCAGGTTAAGGGTTAGTAAAGCATACACCCGTGGCCGGACCAAGGCATGTGGTAAAATTCATCTATCTGTCGGACCAAGGATTTAGTGAACCTAACTTACCGATTTTGCATGCTAAGTATCAAAGTAGTTAACTAAGTACAAACGCCTTACTAAGTTATGAATTCATGGGGAACACTGCCCTAGTCTTCTCTCTCATTGATTATAACTTTTAAAACTGTCATGTGTTACTTGTTTACATTCCAGTTACTATTACTATTTGTTACATTAAAAACCCCCATTTGTAGGGAAATAAATGACTAAGAGTGAAAGTAAACGCATATCAACCTTAGTCCTACGATATTCCCTGTGGGATCGACCCCAACCTTTGTTGGGTTCTATATTTGATCAGCGACCACTTACGCTTCTGAAAGGAGGTACAATTTAGGCGTATCAGTAGTATCAGTACACAAAATAACAGTGCCTTAGTAGAATCAGACCAGCCCCAAACATATGAAATATGAACAAATAACTAAAACTCAGTAAATCCAGATAGAACATGTAGATCCCAACCATTGAATATAACCACGACTCTCAGTCATCAACCAGACTTAACAACCACATAAAATATGTCCAAAAACACAGCAACAACACCAATGTAAACAAACTTCCCCCTTTTTATAAGAAACTTGGACCACCTTATGGTGCTTAATCAACGTATTCCCGGTCTCCACAAGAACCATTCCAGCCTTTAAACACAGCGACCCAACATCTTAAGGACCAATAGGAATTAAGTGCATCACAACAATCAAACCGGTTCACTCATGAAACCAACACAAGTAAGAATAAATAAACATGGACAATCTAACATGCATAATCAAACCTGTACCAGGCATGGTACCCGAACCAACTATTATAGAGCATATACTAGGCACGGTACCTGAGACAACTAATAGATATTCTATGCCAGGCATGGTACCTGAGCTAACCGATAGAACTTTACTAAGCATGGTACCTGAGCCAACCAAATAATCACAGATACCATACAATCACAGACACAATGAATACAACCATACTTGTAAATCCAACAATCATTAAATAAGTTCATTGCATAGGATTAACAACCAGATATCATTTCACATAATTTACCTTATTCCCTAAACATGCAATGTACAAAAATACTATGTAATAGTTAATATGCACATAGATCACATTTTGGGAAAACAAACAACCATCACCTACCTCGAATTATCCTGAAAGCTCTACTAGACTGAGCTTCATGTTTCTTAAAGCTTTTTCTTATCCTTGGTCTAAAAACAACCACATAATACTAAAATTAATCAATGTGGCCTAAATATTCCCCAGATTAGATCCAAATCCCCATCCCCAGGCCAAACCCCTAATCATTCCATCCATTCCTGGGATTTCCCACCATTAATTCACCTAGAACCACCATTTTTACAGTTACATTTAGCAAATTATAGTAAATTAATCATGAACAGGTAATTATAAATAAAACATAAGATTTCTACACCCTAAAACCCTTGTTACACCAGGTTCTTCCTTCTTAGGTCAAGCCAAACCTTTCCCTAACTATTAATTCTAAAGCGTAACAATTGTAGTGCTAAGCTAGGGTATAAATATTTTTACCTTTACGATGAAAATTGATGGAAAACTGATATGGAGTCACCCAAATCACCTCTACCATTCCCCAAAACATTCTTGAACAATTTTGAATATTTTTGGGGAAGTTTTTGCTTGTACTGTGACTTATTTTGCTATAGCGATCTCCATTATGCTATAGCAGCACCGCCGTAGCGGAAGCCACCTGCTATAGCGGGGTTGAATTCCTTGACTTATGCTATAGCAGTTGTCATAATAGCGGTGTCATACCTTCAAACCTTGATGTTCTAACCCAACTCTTTCACGTCAAATTTGATACCGGGAGTTCTACTCACCCGAATTCACTTTAAAAAAGTTTCACAGACTCTTTAAAATCTTAGCTAATAGGAGATCTAGCTCAAACATAGACATTCTACCCAATCCTTTCCTAGATTTCCCTAGACCATACCTCGCTCAAAATTATCCGAGACTAGCCTAGCCCAAAATTTCCAACTCTCCAACTCGAACGTTTTCTAACCCATTTCTTTGCACAAATAATTTACACATAATGATGGAACAAGTCATTATAGATTTGAGGTTTGAATATCATCAGCTAAAGATTCGGGCCACCGATATTCCTAAGAGTGCATTCCAGACCAAGTGTGGGCATTATGAATTTTTAGTGATGTCTTTCGGCTAACTAATTCCCCAGCCGCTTTTATAGGATTGATGAATAGGATATTTAAGCCCTATTTAGACTCATTTGTGATTTTCTTTCATTGATTACATCTTAGTTTATTTTAAGAGTAAGAAGGAACACAAAAATCACTTAACGATTGTTTTGGGTTTGCTAAAAGAGAAGAAGCTTTATGTGAAATTGTCTAAGTGTGAATTCTGGTTGGCTTCTGTGTCCTTTTTGGAGCATGTCATCTTGAAGGAAGGGGTGATGTTAGATCCGTAAAAGATTGATGCAGTTAAGAATTGGGCTACGCCCACTTTATTGATCGAGGTTCATAGTTTTGTAGGGTTTGTCAGTTATTACCGCATGTTCATAAAAGGGTTTTCTTCTATTGCTACCCATCTGACCCATTTAACTCAGAAAGAGGGACTAGTCCATTGGTCGAATAAATGTGAGGAGAGCTTCCAAAAGCTCAAGACCCTATTGACTACCGCTCACATTCTTGCTTTGCCATTGGAGGGTAAGGATTTCATTGTTTATTGTGATGACCTAACATTTTGGTTTAAGTGGTGTTTTGATGCATGAAAAGAACATTAGTGCCTATGCTTTGAAGAAATTGAAGGTGTATAAGAAGAATTATCCTACTCATGACTTAAAGTTAGCTGATGTGGTTTTTGCTCTTAAGATATAGAGGCACTACTTTTATGGGATTCATTGTAAAATGTTCACAGACCACCGCAGTTTACAACAGGTGTTCACACAGAGGGATTTGAATTTGAGGCAGTGTAGATGGATGGAGTTACTTAAAAACTATGATATCACCATTCTACACCATTGGGGTAAGGTGTTGGACCACTATATTAGGCTTATACTAACGCAAGTATATGCAGTCTGACAAGTAATATAGGACTTCTAAGTGCATATTATCGATCCCATATGGAATTGATGAATTGATACTATAATGAACTCCTATTCTAATTATTAAGTGATGTAAACAAGAAAAGATTGTTTAGTTTAGCTAATTAACTACTAACTACTATAATTCTAATACTTTAAATAATATTTAGGTTGTTTTGTGATTTCAGAGATGATTAGTGATCCAGGGTTATGGACTTAGAAACTAGTTTGATTGATTTCCTGAGTTACTAGTTATTGGTTGATATTCACAATCTTTAGTGTCTTTCCAAATTGCCTCTGCGCCTACTTGACTATTCCTAACGCCTATATTATTATGGTCATCGGTCGATAGTAAAGTGCATGTGATATGTCTTTCATATCAACTAAGCGAGGCTAATGGGTATATTCCTATCCACGTTAGCGAATCGTTCCCCCTTCCAGCAGGGATCCAGAACCAAGCTCTACTTCTTAGTTATTATGAATGTAAGTTCTCTATTCCAATTTCAACTTACAAATCGTATATAGTACTCAATAATTGTCCAAAAACTTAAGTAATTAAGATCAAGAAAACATACACAACTCAAATAGTGGAAATCCAGTCTAACTAACTTTGACATTCAAACTACAACATTCATATTTATCCACAACCCTAGATACTATGAGTATAGCTACTCATGAACATATTATAATAGCAATAATCCATGAATAAGCAAATATTCAGTCATACAAAGCTAAAGAAAAAGAAAAACCTTGGTAGAAACCCTTGGGGCTCCGTCCCTACACGTTTTTCCTCCCAAAAGACCTCTTGGTTGTTCTCCAATGTGTGTTTTCTAATATCTAATGTCTTTCTATGTGGAGATACTGTAAATATGGAGAAAATAATATTTATAGAGTTTAGGAGGGTTCCAGGTCAGTTTAGGGTCGTTAGGGCCAAACTCGGCTGAAGTAGGCCGAATTTGGCTTGTGGACTTGCTTGGGGTGGCACCTGGAGCAATGACATAGTTTTATTTGGCATCCCCCAGGTTTCCTCTGGTCATTTACACTATCGGGGCGCCTGGGGCGGCGTCGAGGGCCCCTCTATAGTGTATTTTTAGCCTTTTCCCATTGTTTTGCCTTTGTTGAGCTCTCGTATTGATCGCTCAACCATGTACATTCTCATGATCATCTTCTTCAGTTCCTACTCAGACTTCAAAGCTCCATAATCATGCCATAATGCGCCATATCCATGCAAAATCCTTTACTTTCCAATCTACACATTAAAACCAGCAATGTAAGCGTAATTCATATAATGTAAGCTCAAAAGCGTCTTAAAATAAGTAAAATATGAGGCAATCTATATTATAAAAATACTATTTTTATCCTCATATAAAGACGTCACACTTAAAACCTTGCTCGCCCTCGAGTAACCCTTACTCCATAACTACAAATCTCTTAATCTCTTCAAATCAAAACTAATTCACTCAACTTAAGAACACACCTACTATAAATATCAAGCATCTCTTCACATTGTGCATTTTCTTTAATTTCAAACTCATGACATCTTACCCAATACATCCTAACCTTAAGAAAGGACTCAAGTAAACTTGCACAAGAACATTAGAGGAAATCACAACATAGAAGATCAAACATTTAAGCATATTGTACTTAACATGTGCCCTCACATCAAAGAAATTCCCTCTCACTCATAAGATAGTATTAAAACATGGGCATACGATGCATCAAGCTCTCACACTCACAAATGAAATTCACATCCGACAAAAGGTTAATCATAAGCTTGCTTCTAGTGTACTTTCTCTACTAATTTAAGAAAGTTCATGTCTTGGATCAAGTAGGTCTTCATTTGGTTGTAATGTAGGCTAAAGGAAGGGTAAAAATATTTTGAATAAAATAATGACTAATCATCCCTAGGCACTTTTAATACATCACTTTTTTCACACTTTAGTGCTTTTAACTTCTCTTAGCTACTTCTTTCTCTCTTTTTTTGTTCTAGCCATTCTTCTTTTTCCCTTTTTCATTGAGCTTCCTTAATACTTAGCAAGTATTTTCTTTTTGTATTATACCTTTTTCTTTATTTTTCTTATTTCTCATGCTACACATTATCTTTTTGCTCACACATTAATTTCTTTTCTTTTTCAAGGTTCACAACTCACCACTTTCCTTCTTCTCTTTTCTAACTTCTTTCAGGCTCTTAACACTAGATCAAGTCCCCTACTGGAGTTTTTTTTATCAAATATGATCTAAGAACAAAACAGATTCGGCTACATATGTGGCTATCAAAGAAATTTGTCTAAAGGCTCAAAAGAGCTTACTATGGATAAAATTCAAAAATAGGTACAAGAGAGGATAAAAAGAATGACTAATCAAAGAATCGTCTCTATCACTTCCTTAACATGATTAACTTTATTTCGCTTCACAAAATACACAAGGCAAATTCTAGACACCAATTGAACACATAGAATTCAAGTAATTGCTCACATCATACATGGCACACATTCAACACAAATATACTATCATGTAGATTTTTAGTACATAAAACACCAAGATTTCACATTAAGAACATGCATACAAGTCATGAAAATGAGCTTTGATCTCTTAAGCAAGGTTATCTTCTTTTTATTGCACAATTTCCAAACAAACCAAGCTTGTTTTCATAGAGGTAATATCCTAACTTGAGATTATTCTACCTTCTATTACTAAAAACCAAAAAGTAATCTAACTATTAAAACTAAGTAAAAAATTAAAATTTTCCTCGGTTCAATGGTCAACCTTTCTAGAAAAGAACATACAAATAGAAAAATCAGAAGGTGGGAAGATGTTTCATTAAAAAGACTAAAGAAAAAAAACTAAAAAATAAGAAACTCTTTTTATAATTTTTTCATTTTTTTCTGAATATTAAGACTAACACTATGACACACTTCCCATAACCAAATAAAAACTAATTCAAAACAAACTACAACAACAATATGAAATAAAAATCATCCATCAATGTAGAAGTAGCAAAATTAATACATCATAAGATAAAAAAATCAAGAATAGAAATTAAGCACAGGAATCCCCACCCCATGCTTAAAGATTTGTGGTGTCCTCAAGTAATAATAAAAAATTAAAACACAGGTAGAATGGACTCCTTCTGGATGTAGCTACTCCAACTCCTCCTCAGAATTTTCATCTTCATTTGGTGGAATTTGGGGATGATCAGGTTGTGCATCAATCCCAAAGAAAACATAACTAACCGGTGCGAGTTGCCTCGTAGCCTCGACCTCTTCTTGGCTAGCTTCGTTGTCGTCAATTGTCTTTTTCATATAAATGGCCAAGAACTTTATGGATTTTTCCATGCGTTCCAATATTTTCTTGGTAGTTTCTTACTTGGAGGTGTCCTCATTCTTCACGGCCTCGACATCAAAGATCTTTGCCGGTGGCTCAAGCTCTCTATCTATACCTTTTTTCGTAGGAACCCCAACTCTTTTAAGAATAGTGGCTATCATACTTAGATAGAATAATTGACCTTTACCGCCTCCTTTTACTTGAGTCATCTCTTAAAGAATGACCATGCCCATATTGATTTCTATCTTGCGTATGATGGCATAGATCAAGCAAAGTTTAAACTTCGAGGTATTTGAATCATTGGAGGTTTGGGTGATGCAATTGTTGATGAACCTCAACAATACCTTCAAAACCAAAGACAACTTTTTCCTTGTGTAAAAAGCATGCCTTCTCTTTGCATCACTTGTCCATACCACATCTGAGTACTTATCACACACTTGCAATCTTAGATCTTTGTAGTCCAGCTTTTTGTAGAAGTCTTCAAATAAATCGTAGGGGCATTCTTACCATTGATAGTGTGGTAAGATAATTTTACCACTACCCCTCTTACAATGACTTCATATTACTTCACATAATCAACTCCCCGCTCCCAATTCTCATAAAACTTTTTCACCATACACATGTTTGTCACACCATGTGAATTTAGCAAGCTTTCCGAACCCATTTCTTTTATATTCTTGTACAGGAATAGAAACTTGTTGGAGAAAGGAGCTACATCGATGTTTGCTTCCGGGATGGACGTAGGAGTCTCCTCAAGTTTGATGTACCATCGTCTTCATAAAGTATCAACCACTTCTAACTCATAAGAAAATTCTGATTATTGGGGTTGTACTTCTCTTTCTTGCCTAGGCCTCTTGTCGTTTGCATGGCTACTAATTGTAGCTTTTTCCTTTTTGGTGCTAGTTCTTTTCGGCCTTGAAGACATGGTACTTTCAAGAGAAAAATAAGATCTAAGTATACAACATACAATATAACTACTAGAAGAAAATTTTAATTCTATCCTAAACTAGAAAGTAACATAAATAGTCCTAAAAGTTGCTAGTTTTCTCATAAACTCAAGTGAAATTTTACAACAATTTTTGTATCTAGTTAGTGACATATATACAATTAAGAGCATGATATACTAAATTTCATGGTGGGTGTAGCAAATATAAGGCGCAAGCGAGGTTTAGAGTCACCCCAAACTTAGAATTTTGACATATTCTCATAAAACTCTATTTCAAACATTTTATCAAACACTTTATGTACATGAATCAATAAAGTCTTGTTTCATGGAATCTATCATCCTAATTCACTCTCAAATTTAATATGATCAACAAATAACCATGCTAACAATCATATATTCACTAATAAATAATAACTTATATTCTCCATACAATAATTTAGCATGATTCACAAGTTGGGAAATTCAGGTATGTAATTTCACCTTTAATGGGTCTACAAAATTATTAGCTAAAAATAACAAATTAAAAAAATAAAAGCTAAAAACTAATAATTAACAAAATTAACTAAATAAAGTATAAGAATCCATACCTTGAAAGTTGATTCTTGAAGAAGAAAGCTTGAAGGAATGAAATCTTTAGCTAAAGTTAGAGAGAAATATTTGAAATACACTAGTGGACAAAAATAAGAAGAATCTAGTGACTTTATACTGAATATTTTTTTTTCTTTTTAATTTCAATTTATTTTTATTTTTATTTTCAAAAAGCAAGAAAAATTATTTTTGGGTAAAATACACTATGGAGGGGCCTTGGGTGGCGCCCTAGGCGTCCCCCTAGTGTATTTTCACTAGTTGTTTTGTTTTCTAATTTTCTTTTCTTTTCCAAACCTTGTTTTGAGTGCCCATTTCTATTTTTCTTGCTCCACAGCCTCAGAAACCTGTAAAACAATCAAATCAAGATAATCGTTAGAAAAGTTTATAAAAGAATGTAATAAAGAAAAACTAAAAAATTACAATAAATATTGAGTTTCCTCCCAACTAGCGTCTTATTTAACATCGTGGCTCAACATGAACTTTTTCAAGTTCCATTATTATAATGGGGGTAAACATCACCACCCTATCTCACTTGAGATTTCATTTTGTCTTTGGATTCCTTCTTCTCTCTCATTAAGTTCTGAAACTCTATATTCCAAGGAAGTATATGTTCAGCAACACTTTGCAATATCAGCATGACTGTAATCGCAAAGTTCTTATCCCACCATCTACTGAATACCATATCTACTATCGATTGGTTGATCTTGTCAAGCGCTTGATAGAAAGTGTCCATCAACATTACCTTAGACAAGCCCAATTCCGGATGGTTGATAAGATGACTGAACTTTGCCCACGCGTCAGAGAGTAACTCTTTCTCTTCTTGTTCAATATTCACAATCTTATTCACTGCTTGTGTCTTTTTGGCGTATAGACTCAACTCATGGATGAATATATACACTAACTTAGGTCATGTTCCTACTAAATCTGGTGAAGTGTTCATATACCATTTCATTGCTTCTCCCACAAGAGAGAGAGGAAACCAATAGAGCTTTATCTCATCATCAATGACCTTATCATACATTTTGCACACATCCAAGAAGTTTTTTATATGAAATATGGGATCTATCTCCCAACCATTTTAGAATAGACCTTTATCCATAATATCTCTTTCAATCTTATCTTTTATAGTATAATTACCCTTCTCATCATTATGGGTGAGCTAGTCGTGCAAAGAAACATGTTAGAAAACGTCCGAATTTGGGAGTTGGAAATTTTAGGCTAGGCTAGTCTCGAACGAATTCTGAGTGAGGTAAGGTATAGGGAAATCTGGGAAAGTATTGGGTAAAATTTCTAAGGTTGAGCTAGTTTTTCTATTAGCTAAAACATTAAAGAGTCTGTAGGACTTTTCAAAAATGAATTCGGATGAGTAGAACTCCCTATATCAAACTTGACGTGAAAGGGTTGGTCTAGAACATCAAGGTTTGAAAGTGTGTTGTAAAATGGGAATAACTAGAAGGATTCCCAAGGTTCTGTCCCGTGTTAGCCTCTATAGCAGGTGACACACTGCTACAACAATAACTGCTATAGCAGAGAAATTCCCACTATAGCAAAAGTCAAGGCAGTAAACCCCGTTATAGTGGGCGACTTCTGCTACGGCGGTGCCGCTATAGTGGGTTTGGGCCGTTATAGAAGGGTAAGTCACAATTAATGCAAAAACTTCCCCAAAAATGTTCAGAATAGTTGAAGAATGTTTTGGGGAAGTGTAGAGACAAAAAATGATGATTCCTATTGATTTTCTACCAGAAATCTTTGTAAATGTAAGAAAATCATTTCCTAACTTAGTACTTTGATTCCTACACCATAGAATTGTTAGTAACGGGAAGTAGGGAGGGTTTGGTTTGACCTAAGGTGGAATATCTGGTGTAACAAGGAATATATGTGTAGAAAACTTATTGTTTTGTTTATGAACTATTTAATTCGTGTTTTAATACAGTAATTTGCTAATGTGACCATGAAATTGGTAGTTTTAGGCGAATTATGGGTGGAAAGTCCCTGGGTTAGGGGAATGATTATGGGTTTGGCCGAGCATTTAAGATTAGAATATAATTCGGGAATATTTCAGGTACATTGATTAATTTTGGTGTTATGTGATTGTTTTTAGACCAAGAACAAGCTAAAGCTTCACAAAAAGGGAAGGCTCAGGTTCAGTAGAGCATTCGAGCATAATTCGAGGTAGGTGATGGTTGATTGTTTCCAATTTACGATATGTGTGCATGTTAACTACTGCATTAATGTTGCCTACACAATTCATGTGTTACGGAATAGGATAATGAACGTCACTGATATCTGGTTGTCAATCTTGTGAAATGAACTTGTCTTTAATACTTGTTGGTTTTACAAGTGTGGTGCGTATTCATTGTGATTGGTTGTTGTGTTGTCTGTGACATTTTGTTGGCTTGGGTATCACACCTGGTACAATTCATTGGTTGGCTCGGGTACCACACCTGGTATGGGATATCATTTGGTTGGCTCAGGCACCACGCCTAGTACAGGTTCTAATATGGGTAGTTTGGGTACCACGCCTGGTACATGTTTGATTATGCTTGTATGTTAGTTCTATGAGTGGAACGGGTTTTCTTATTGTTATATAATTACTTAATATCAATCCATGAGTGGCTGGGTAACTGTGTTTAATTGCTGGGTTAGTTTTTGTGTAGACCGGGATTGCATGTTAAACACTTAGATGTTTTCTTAGAGATCCTTGGGTGGTCTGAGTTATTTCAATGGCGTATGGCATCACATATATTATTGTTTCTATGGTTTCAGGCATGTTTCAGGTAGTTGATGAGTCAGGTTGATGACTGAGAGTCTGGGTAATATTTGCTGACTTGTTTATACATGTTTTTTCCTATCTTACTAAGTTTTAGTTAAGTGTTCATATGTAATGACCCTTCCGGTCATTCACGCATTTTTGCCATTCTTGTACTGTTAGAGTTTGCCTGTAGTGGCCCCAATTTATTTATGGCTTGCTAGGACTGGTAGTTCAGTGCTCGGGCTGTTGGTTTAGTCTTTATGGTCGTTCCATTATTTTAGAGCTTCAATTTTGGAAATTGTTGACTTCGGTAAATATTCTTGGTAATTGTGCTCAGAATGAAATTTCGATAGTTTCGTTGGCTCCAGAGCATGGACTTTGGTCTAGTGGGACCTTTGGTCGGGATTCGGGGGCTTTTCAGCTTAGAATTCTCTCTCGTTCTGTGTTTTCAGGCTAGTTGGACTTCTTTGGTTGACTTTGGTCGACATTTGGAGAAGACGGCCTCGAATGGGAATTCCTTCAGCAATATTAGCTCCAGAATCTCGAGTTTGAGTTGGGTAGGTGGTTGGTTTGGGTCCTGAGTGAGCCAGGCTCATTTTGGGTGTTTGGTTGGTTTTAGCTAGTGTTTTATTGGGTCAACATTCCTACAATATGACCTCGTATGGAAGTTTCATCAATTCTGTTGAGTCCAGAACATCGTTTCCACTCTAATAGCATATTTGGTTTGTGAGTATCGGGTTCTGATTGTGCCCGAAATACCCCGTAAAAGTCTTGGGCACTGCTGGTTTTCTATTGCTGGTATGGCCAAAATATTATTCATCACGATCTCGAAGGTAGAACATTGTGATAGCGAAGGTCTGACATTTTGTTCATCGCGATCTCGAACGGTTTTCTCGCGATGGTGATGAAGGCCCTGATCCTTTGTTTATTGTGATCTCGAGGCTAACCATCATGATAGCGATGAGTTAGCCATCTTGGTTATCGCGATCTCGAGGGTTTTTCTCGAGATAGCGATGAAGAAATCCTTGTCTGTATATATACCTTCTCCTTTGTTTTTCTCACTAAATATTCGTTTTCTCTATTGTTCTTGAGCTTCAAGCTCTTAAATTTTGTGTGGGATTATTCCAAGGCATTGAGGTGATTATTTTACAGTCCGTGATTGATTTCTCACCTTCTATTCATATGTTCGAACCATTAATTTCCGTAAAATATCCTTTTTTGATTCTAATTTATTCTTGGGATTAGGGGCTGTTTTAGGCCCCTCCCTTGCTCATTGTTTGCTCAAATTTTTAGCATGCATTGCTGGTAGCATTGAGAACCTCGTGGTAAATTTCATTTCCGGTTTTGGGTCGTAGGGCATACGGGCCTGCTTTTGACCTGAATTTCGACTCGACTATTATTATAGCAATATGAGTATCGTTAGTCTTGTTTTGATGCCTAGATTATTGTGTTGATAGCATTTTCGTGATTTGAAGCTTCATGGAGCAGTTCGAGCTTCGATGATATATCCCCGCAGCTAGTCATCGGACGATAGGTAGGTTATGGTTTTCCCTACTTAGACTTTGCGTATATAGGCTATAACTGCATTAATTAGCATCCTAGGGTTGGTTTTTAGGTTGGTACCCTCAGACCTTTCCTACCCTTTTTGTCCGTTTATTTCATACGTTGATTGTAGTATTCGTGTAGTATTGTATATTACCCTTGTGGTCCTGTGCGGCCTTGTATTGACTCTGAAACATAGATGGTGGATTATTTTGGAATGTCCGTGAGTCCCGGATATAGAGATATTATTCTAGGCTGGTTATATATATTGTAGAGCTATTGAGCCTTTGCAAGGCTGGTAGGAATATTTTTGAGTCATTGGGCTAACTTATTGTTTGCAAGCATATCATTCATTCATAGTCTTTTCTGTATGTTTTTCTACTGAGTTGGCTTCGGGACGACTATAAATGTTTTTCTAAACTTTGCATGGCCCCGAGAGACCATTTTGGGTAATATGACTTTGAAAGGGTTTTTAAAATGGCTTTTATGAAACCTCTTGGAGAAAAGAGAATATTACAATGAGTTGATTACCAGCTTTCACATATACTAGGCTCGGCTATGCCAGAGTATTAGACTTGAGTTACTACTGTTTTAGACCTGAATACGCTCTAAGCACCCTTTATAAGGGTTATTGAGACTTGATTACCGGTTTAGACCCAAATACACTTTGGGCACCCTTTGATGGGTTTTGAGACTACTACTACTGATTTAGACTCGGTTCGAGTCCGGGCATATACTTCATGATTCATACTATTGACTTACACTACTGAGATTCGTGGTTTTAGTATTTGGTCAACGAGTAGAGCCCCATGGACCTTGATATCCTGGACCCCGATCTATGAGCTGAGGGTGGTCGAAGAAGGGTATACGACATAGTCGAGGTATATGGGTTGTGTCCTTCCATAGGTCCTGCCTCTATTGGGCCTTATAAGTACCGGAGGGGGTAACATACGGTTCTATTATCACACCAGATTCATCATACATCATCATGCGTATTGCATTCCAATTCCATCCTTGTTTGCTATGTGCTCAGTGTACGCTATGGTTATATGGGCGTTCGGAGCGTTTATTTTTACTTGATTGTATTTCTTGATTGTATGGGCGGCCGTTGGGACTGTAGGTATATTATATTACTCCTATCGCTTTTTAGAGCTTGTTATGGCATTCGATTCTCGATGGCTTAGTGGTTTCTAGCTTGTTGAGGCTCCGGTTATTGGACTTTGATTATTGAGGGGCTAGTGAGTTCTGTATTATTGAGGCACTATTGTCTAGCCTTCTGAGTGGTTATGGGGTATCGAATTCTATTCTCTATCGTGGTTATTGATTAGTGCATCTTGGTTCGTTTTGGCTTAGGTATTCCATCCTAGGGTCACACTTGAGAGTTTGTTTTGATGAGTTGGATTTTTAGTATGATTTCATTAAGTTCATTGTTTTTAGTTGAGTATGTTAATTGATTCCCTTCTTTCTCTTGTTAACTTGAGGTTACCGGTACAGCGCTCTTCTTCTTAAACTCTCTTTATATATATATATTATTGTTGCAAGGATCCCAAGTGCGTTCTTCTTTCTTTCACCTGTGTTTCTGTGTTATGTATATCTTCTGTGCTAGCATGTATGCTTATAACTCTTGGTTGACTATTCTCCATGCTAGTTTACTGTGCTTTTCTCTATTGCTTCAGTGACTGTTTTCTTGATATTTACTACTTACTATTTTATATCTTATATGTGCTCAGTCAGCTGATGATGCCTATTGGGTATCTATTCCTTAGCAATTGGTGCTCATACTACACCTCTATATCTTTTTGGTATAGATATTAGTGTGAGCTTTCGCCGTTGACTGCATGGAGACTCGTGCAACTTTTAGATAGTCAAGACTAGGGTGAGTGCCTTATGATCAGGGCTTGACCACTTCTCATCTTCTGGCAGTGTTGATCTTTGTACTTTTGGAAATAGTTGTATATCTTATTTTGTTACTTCCTGTACTTTTATTCTATTAGAAGCTTCTATGCTATCGATACCAAATCTTGGGTTTAGTGTAGTTCTCTTGTATATATATATATATATATATATATATATTCAGGTTTTTGCTTCCTCTTATCTTTATCCTTTTTTGCTTCTGCTTATTTCTGCTTATTGTGCGTATTGGTTAGGTAGTATCCCATTACTAACCATTCCAGGCTACGGGAATTGGTTTGCCTACTAGGGCATTGTAGGTGTTATCATGACCTGAAAAATCAGGTTGTGAAAGCTTAATATCAGAGCTCTAGGTTCACTGGTGTCATGGTACAGAAGCAAGTGTCTAAGTAGAGTCTCACAGATCAGTATGATGACGTCCGTATCCTATCTGCGGGAGGCTACATGGAATTATTAGGAAAAGTTTTATCCTCTAGGCTCCTTTTCGTGTGTTCCTGGCTCTATTGACTTCTAAACTTTGGTTGTTTAATTCCCTCTCAGATGCCTAAGCCGAGTTTGATAGTGGGTGATGTCGAGGCTTCTATGCCTATTGCTTTGGTGCTTCCATCAGCGCCAGGACTACAGAGTGAAAGTTTATCGCATCAGATAGAGGGTGTGGGGCCAGCCCAGCCTCCGATTAGATTCATAGCTACCTAAGTTCTTCAGGACACTGTGGTTAGGACTCTGAGTCCTCTGGTGGGTGTTTCAGTACACAGTTCTTCGAGTGGTGCTTCAGTTAGAGTTGAGCTTCCAGTTCTTCAGTAGGGTTGTATGTCGGTGTTAGACTATGAGGCAAGATTTCACGAGATGGTTAGGTGTACTGCCAGGACTATGCCTTCAGAGTGTGATAGGGTTTAGAGCTTTGTTGGACGTTTGATTTCACCACTCCGTTTAGTGATCGAGCATTTGGTTACAGTTGGGATGACCTTCTTTCAGGTAGTGGATCATACTTTGGCTATTGAGGGTTTATACCGGTAGGCTTATGGAGGCAGTGCTAAGAAATGTCATCGTCCGGACAATTCCCGAGGTTCTCAGAGTCGAGGTAGGGGGTTCTTCACCAGAGATAGGTTCCATTGCTTCTTATCTACCCGGCTAGTTTCAGTTACTCCACAAGTTTCAGAGAGTAGTGGTACAAGGCAGGTCAAGTAGAGTGGATTTGGTACAGGTCAGGTTCTTCGAGTTTTGCTTTTAGATTGTGTAGGCCATGGTGGTCAGTCAGGTTCAGTAAGATATTCTCGCCTATGTGTATTGATTGGAATTTTCTTTCAGTGCGGTGAGCGTGGGGACTTTTCTAGGGATTGTTCGATGATCCCACCTTCCAGTCAACAAGGTCAGCAGGTGTTATCTCCCAGGGCTCTAGTACCACCTACTAGAGGTGGAGTGAAGGGTAGTAGGGGTGGTCCTTAGGTAGCAAGAGATAGTGTACAGGGTTGTAGGGGTGGTCCCCGGATTGTTAGAGGTGGCTTTCAACTAGGTGGGTCAGGTATCCATCCAGAGTTGATAGGTATTATGCGTTAGGGCAGGGCTTCCTTGGGTTGCTACGGTTGTGGAGTGGTTGGTCAATATCTTATAGATTGTCCTTGCTGCTAGACAATTATGAGCCTTCATCTTTGACTACCCAGTTCAAAGTTAGATCTCGTCAGTCCGATGCCCCTTTTGGTGGGCCAAAGGTAGAGGTTCTTGATATTATTGCTCCAAGTAATGATTTTGTTACCTTCGGTTAGTGATAGTACTGCTCGCATTGCAATTCTATCCTTTCTTCCATATATTTGCTTATATGCCTACCTGCTACTTGTTTAGTTGTTTTACTACTTGAATCATGGTATCTATGCATCTATTTACTTGGTACATTATTCTTTAGTAGTGGATGGGGTGAGTTATCTTTGAGAAGTTCTTACATGGAGTTGTAGCTCATGGGTAGGTATTGTTAGTCTCTTTTCTGGTTGGTTTTGTTTCCAGCTCATTGTGGTTCTAGACATGTGTTGAGTCTTCCTTTTCTAATGGTCCTAGATGGTTGTTGCCTAGGATGTTATCGAGCACTTGCTAGAAGTCCTTGTGTTGGTTTGGTGTTACCGGTGGTTGTGCTAAAAATTAAGGCTTTGTGTTAAGTCGAGTAGTGTTGGTTATACTAGTGAGCATTGATTGGTTTTGTTTTCTCGGGTGTTTAGAGTCGACCCTTTTTGTTTGGTTTGGGAGGTTAGTAGGTATGGGTTGCCTTCCTGGTTTTCTTTAGTTTCTTGTAATACTCTCATCCCGTCGTATCAAGTGTTGCCAGTAAGGGTTGTAGGAGCTAAGGGAATAACTCCAAAGTCTTCTAAGAAAGAATTTGTGGAATTTAGTATATCATTGGGAAGGGTTTTTCTTAGTTGAAAAAGGAGGGAGATGACTCTTTGTTCTTGCTTATGTGTTTTAGTAGTTAACTGAGGTAATGATTGAGAGTTCCTCTGGTTTGTATGGGGGTGACTTGCTTCGACCGAATCCAGTATGTTGTGGCTTCCTGGTTACATTCCTTGGGAAGACCCATGTCTCAATAGCATCTATGGATTGAATGACTTGTATATTCAGAGCCTAGTGGGCTCCGGTACCTGAGTGTTCATCGATAGAATATGGGTCTACTTATAGGTTTTGGCAGAGGCATCGATTGGCAATCAAAGTTGGGTTTCAGAATTGTGGTCTATGAAGGTACATCAAGGGGTTCACAAAAGTTTCTTTCTAGTTGCAACATCCTTTTGCCGAAAGGCAGCGAGTGCGGGAAACTTAGCTTCTTTATTTCTATCTTGGAGTGGTAGTTGATCTTGGACATCCATTCCTTGGCTAACCATCATATTGGGATGGACATTCTAGATCTCGATGGTGTTCTTGGCAAGAATAAGGTCCATTCTATCTTGGTTGGACAGATTCAGTGGTGTAAGCTCAAAAATCAGTGGTGGTGTGTTGTACTTGATCAGGTTGTGTAGATTAAGACTATGCGGGCTATTTCGGGTTCTAATGGTACATTGAGACTGATGGTGACCTTCTTTTGCCGAGAGATTTGAAAGTTTATTTAGTTGACCCTCAAGGGTTATCTTTTACATGAGGTTCTAGTGTGGTTAGACTCAGCAAGTATAGACTAGAAGTTTCATATGTTGTATGCTTTAGAGTTGGTGGTTTGTATGCTGATGAAGTAGAGCATTTGATTTGAGCCATAGGGGTGATTTGATGGGTTATGCAACATTTCTATAGCTAGATGGCGACCTTGGATTCTAGGCACCCTTTCCTTTGCCTATGGGGTGTCTTGACTTGGTATTCATGCCATGGTGGACTTATTTTCGAGGTGAGGTTAGTAAGGAGATTTCAAATCCAAATAGTGTTTGGGTATTGGGATTATCAGTTATACTTCTTAGAGTTTGAAGCTTAGTGATGGCTACAGACTTTGTGGTAGGCTTACCACACTCCTCGTAGGGTCTTGGTTTTGGTTTGGGTCTGTTGGGCAGGTTGCCCTAGTTCATTCGCTTCCAGTTGATTAAGACTTAGCATAGTTCAGCGAGGTTGGGTTCGTTTTACAGTTTGGAAATCTCTCCATCGACACAGGATGTTCAAACATGCCTTTCCTAACCCAGGTCTGAAAACTTCAGTTAGCAAGTTTTGATGTAGCAAAAGTGTTCATTCATTGGTTGATGGTCAGTCGGGACATGTAACTCTAGTTTTTGAGGATATGCTATGGGTTGTTATCTTAGATGGCCAGGGCTAATAAGCTAAAGCTTGGTTTGGAAGGAGTTTGAGTAAAAATGGGTGACTTTGTTCGTGGTGGAGTATAAGCGGAAACTATGGATCCCCGGTGTGTCAGTTGATATTTCAAGGGTGACTTAGGTATTAGACTTATTTGAAGTTTCATGATTATGGTGCAAAAGGAGTTGGGTCAGAATAAATAGTTTTGCGAATCAACGAGTTCACGAGTTAGAGTTTTAGGTTGATGGCTTCCTTGGTAGACTTGGTTGTGGTTTCAAGGATTCAAGTTTTGTTTGATTGGTTACCTTGATTCTCTGGTTTTGGTGTTGCGTTGGTTCTTTCCAGTTGAGATTCTAAAGGTTCAGTTTTGGTTGGCAGATCCTTGGAGTTTTAGAGTTAATGTTTGGAATATAGCTTGGCTAGTAAGGAGTTTAGGCTTGGTTACTCTCGTTGGTTCTGTTCTGTCGGGTGCCATCCGGTTGTGGAGGCTACCCGGGCAGTTCGAGAGAGTAGTGCGGGCTTGTATCTGCTGTTCTTAAATCTCTAGTGTTGCCAGTATCACTCTAATATACTTCTCAAGTTCTTGGAGTATTTTGGTACCTTTTGCAACAACTGTTGACACTCAATTTTTGCCATCCACTATCGAGTTAATTATTGAGCTTAAATTTTTAAATAATTTTCAATAATTAATTCTGCAATGAAAAGAATTTTTTCAAAATTAATCACAGAGAATATTCAATAATTTTCATGAATAAAAATACATCTACATATACTTATAATATATAGATGTATATTTTATTTTATTTTTGAATTTTTATAGGAATTCAAAAGATTTTTCCCCAAAATTATTTTAAAATGTCAAATATAATTTAATCGTGAAATAAATTGTGAAATTGATGTTTTATTAACATATAATTAAATATAATGGTGAATTAATTATTTTTAGTTTTTTTAAATAATAAAATCTCAATTAATTAGTCGTATTTAATTTATCCCTATTTAAATTACGGCCTATTTTTCCTAATCAATTCAATTTTGTCACCTTTTAAATCTAATCTGGCCACAATCGAAATGAAAGTGACCAACTCTTAAATCTTGAAATAGCCACATTTTGCAAATAATAGCCAAATCACATCCTTATTTCTTCAATCTTCAGCTCACTTGCCCCAACAACTAAATCTCAGCCCAATTCTTTCCCCCAAAACCCCGAGCCCATCTCTCCTAATTCCCCTCACTATCAGCATATCCATACATATATCACTTTATAATTATATTTCTCCCTTATATACACACGCGCCTCACCATGCTCCTAAAGAGCGCACCACCTCTCACCCACGTGCACAATACGCAACACCAACACCCCTTCACCTTATCTTCTAAATCTTCCTTGTTTTTTTTTACAAAACTCACACCCAGAAGCTCCAGACGAACACACCCAAACTCTCCATCCAACAGCTCCAAATGAAAACCAAAATTGACTCCAAACGACCCCAAATCTCTCCCAAATCATCAAGTAATCTGCTAACTCCGTTAATTTCCCTTTTGTCACCATTCATCAGTACGAATCGATGAGTTGACTGGTTCTAGAAGAACCCAGAAGGTCCAGGTGGCATCTTAGCATTCTTCACCCTAAAATCTCGGCTGATTACTCTCAAAATGAGTGGCTAATGATTGAATTTGTACCCAAAAGTATCGACGTGTCTTCATCAGGAAGGATTTACGATTTGGATTTCAAATTTCCTCAAATACTTCCCATTTAACTCAAGGTTTCCCCCCAATTTCACTCATTGCAAAAACATAAATTCACCTATATACTCCCCTCCTTCTTCACTGTTAGGAGGTGATTTTTTGGGTAGCAAGGCCTTGGATAGTATTTTCTCTGGCTTTTGGGGAAACCTAGAAAATCAAATTGAAATAAGGTAAAAGCACACTGGTTTACTAAATTTCTTGAGGATTTCTTGGTGTTTTTTGGTTACCGTTTGGAAAATCAAGAAGTCGGCAATGATAGTTCATCGGAAAGTCACAAACCTCTCAAGAACTTAACTCATTTATTCCCAGGTCGCTACCCAGAAATAGGTAACCTGAACGTCCAATCTCTTCCTTTATTTTTTTTCTTTTTTTTCTGTTTTGAGTAGTATACCTAGTGGGTGTTGATTCTATATGGAATTCTCGACTGATTATAAAGAGGTTTTCTGAATTAGAGCCAAATTTGAGTGTGTGATTTTTTGTTGGGATAATCAGATGGTCTTGTTAGTTTCCATCACAGTCTGGTTGGTTCTAGAATAAATGATAGTTTCTCTTGATAAATAGTATCATTCTTTAGAGGTTAAGTCGTGTTTAAAATACTGATTTTTATAGAGTGAGACTGTCTATGATTGTTCTGTTTCCATGCTTGGTCATGATTTAGTGGTGATTTTTTCTTGGCTTGGAGTTTAAGAGTTTTAACCATAATTTTGAAACCTCTACATATTGTAAATGAATTAGCTAGTCTGTATTCATTCATAAGCAATGGCTATAAGCCTCTTCTCACTTTTGGAATATGTGTAATATGCTTTGTGCAATCTCGAAAGATTTTTCTTTGGCTTACAATGTCAATTGGAGATTAATCGAGGAGAAAATAGCTATTCTTTGGGATTACTTGTTAGTTCTTTCCAGAGAATATAACTTGGTAAAGTTTCCATTCTGATCTATTTTTATCCTAAAGGAATTATTTTTAGCTTTCAGTCACGTTTGATTTGTTGTTTGGTTACGATTGAGCTAAAATGCCCTGCTTCATGTTGTTCCGTCTTAAGTTTATGAGTAATTTCCGTCTCTTAAATATCTTAGCAATCGATTAGATTAATCTCAAGATAGCATGAAAGAATGGATGTTTTGGGTTTTGAGTTGTTATTTTCCTTAGCGTAAAATGAAATATCATAATAGAAATTGTGTATATTGGCGTGTAAAAAATCATCTTGTGAGAGTAAAAATCAATTTGAACAATCTGTTACTTCCCTCAAATTCGTCAAGAGTTTTAGTGTCAAGTTTGGTGTTGCTTTTAGAACTTATGATCTTGCTTCTCTATTCCCATGAAAAAGTAGATGTATAGATCAGCAATATATTTCAAACTTATGTGTTTCTACTAGTTATGAATCTGCATAAGTTTTGATCAAATTCGAAAAATCTCTTTGAGACAGGACTTGACAGCTATGCCCACATCGATGTTCCCATTCAGTTACATATTACTCTATCTTATTTTAGCCAAAAGTGTTGTCACATGTTGATATGTTTAGACTTGGCAAACTCGATTATCTTCTTACAAGAGTGTAGAGAGAATATCATGATTGAAAATGAAGTAAGGAATAGGGTTAATTGTTTGATTGATTTTACCATTTGTTATTATCTGTTATTCCTCTGAAATCAGTAACTAAGTCTGATTATACCTCTTCAGATATTTTTTTCTGTACTTTGAATAAATTAGGAGTACACTAATTAATATTTGTGCTAAGCTTGAATGGGTTAGATCCTAATCCTCATTATCTTCTTTATGTGCATCAATAACTTATCTGAGTCTAGTTTTCGGACTCCATTTGATCCCTCCTTTGCATTGCGTTGGGCTGGTATGCCCAACATCTCTTAGAATCAAGTCCTCAAAGGATTGATATGCAGCAATATATAAAGGAAATGCAAGTGGAGCAGCTGGTATACAAATGTATACACAAAGAATATATGAAGAAGGAAGTTGATGTAGGACGATATACCATGATATACAGCAGGGAAGCTGATATACATGCCTTGAGAGCGAAAAAATATGAAATATATAGCTCATACACGGCAGTATACACAACAATATACAAGCAGAAAATGGACCTGAAGTCCGTAAAATTTTTCAAGTTTTAAGTCCGGACAGACTTAGTAATGGGCCTGAATGCTCGATTTCTCTGCTCTCCTCTTGTTTTATTTGTATTAGTTGGATTATTTGTATCAATTCTAACTTCAATTTTATTAATCTAAATAAACCCTCTAAGTGTTGCAATTTTAAATTTTTTCACTATTTTTCCTTACTAATTTTTAGTTTTCTCACCTAATTTATTTTATCAAAAAAATAGGATAGAAAGAACGTGGTGATTGATTTTCTAAAGGAATAAAAGAAAAGAAATTTTTCTTCCACTTAATTTAATTATCTTCTTCCTTAAATGTCAAAAGTTTTTTGTTGGTTTAATGAAACTTCCTCAACGTGCATTAACTTTTTTTTTATCACCAAACTATTGTTTTCAAAAAATGAACTTAAGAGTTTTTTTCAAATTTAAATTAGTGGAAATAATTCTTTAATTTTTTCTTATTCAAGTTAATATTATCTCTAAAACTTGTGTTTTTTAAAAAAATCATTTCTTATTTTTAGGTAGATAAAAATCACACTCTTTTATACTTTCTTCTTCTCTACAAAACTACTTATTTTCATACAATTTCACCATTATTCAAAAATATTAGGATTGAGCCATATCTTCAAAATTATTTTCCACATAAAATTCCCTTTTACCTAGTTAACATAATGCTTTGATCGTTATCCTTCCAGATTGATTAAAAACAAAGATTTTCAATTCCCGTCATTTTATCTATAAGTAAATTTCTCTTGAATTAATTTTACATCTCCTCTTTCAAAAATATTGGTTTTATTTCAATATTCGTTAACAAAATAAGCCCTTTATAAAATCCTTGGTTCAAAAGAGACTTTTTAAAATTGAATTTTTCAATTACCTTTGCTTCGAATAATAATTGCTTTAAATAAAATTGTAAATTTCCTTAAATTTAAATCTTTTCAGCATGAATTTTCTTTTAGCCAAAATAAACTATTTTTCCTTGAAATAAATAATGTCATTTTCTTAAATCAATGTTCTTAATATTTTCGTACAAAATCCAACTCTTTCGAAATTAGTCATTTTCCTTAAGTTAGTCAAAATTACTTTTGGTCAACCATTTTTTAACGGGCGTTCTTAAGGGCCTTAAAACCCTCTTAAGACATTACTTGAATCCTTACCCATTTTATCTAATTTTAAAGATTTATTTCTATTTTTAGGTCTTTAAAATTCTTTTAAAGTTTTCTTAATTTCTTTATAAAAATTAAGTGGCGACTCTGTTTGTTTTAAAATTATTTTGAAACTTTCTTTTAAGTTTTAAAGGATTTTAAAGTGTCAAAAATTATTTTCTTTTTAAATTCAAAATTTTAAAAAGGGATAAAACAAAAATGGCGACTCTGCTTGAGATTTATTTAGGTTCTAATCAAATTTGAACTTTTTGACTAACTTTGTGTGACGAACTATTCAAAATGTTGTAATAGTTAGTAAATTTTGATTATATTTGCTTATGTGTTTATTTATCGCAAATATATTGTCATTACATTTCATGGCATCTTCTGCCACATGGCACACAATTTTATTTATATTTAAGAGAGACTCACGATCTCGTGGCCTCTTTCCATAAATAATACTTTATCAAAAATATGATGATTTATGGTTACGTCATGCGTCTAATGGCTATCCTATTTTTAATTTAAGTTGTCCGCTTGGGACCCGGTCTATTTTGAACAAAACCCACTCTAGACACCTAGGGTAGAGCAAAATAGAAACCCAACTTTTAGGCATTGCCCTAGGATGACCTAATACCCAAGGGGTATTGGGCCCATTAAAAAAGACCACTTTGTGTCTATTGGCCACGAGTCAATAAAAGGCGATCATCTCTTATTTATTTAATTGAAGGATATGATGTTGGATTGTGCGAACCATTGTCCCTCGGGGTTGGGAGTTATTTAGGTAATTTCTCTCATTGTAATCAAAGGAAGATCTTCATTCGAAAGGCATTTGAAAAATTCAAGAAGCCCAAGATGTTCGAGAATAAAGAACCTTCCATGACGGCCTAGTTTAGGAGTGTACCCCTGCGTGGGACTGATATTTATTATACATCCCTTTTCCTATTTTGTGTCCCCATTCAATTTAATTTGTATAATATTTTTTGGGGGTAAAATGGAACGTCCTACAAATGGCGTACATATCCTTCAATATGTTAGGCTCACCTTTGGCATAAAAGGTCACATGCATGTTAGGACGCGATGATATATTGATGTGCTATATAATCTGCTTTTTTTTCTTGACTACTTGACTTATATGTTTAAATCTATTTGTTTTGCTTCAAACTTGAATGTTCTGTTATTCCGTTCCCAAGTCTTAGAGCGCCACTAGGCATATAAAATTCAAAGATTCAAGATTTTCTAAAAAAACACATTCCAAAGTCCACTTTCAAGTCCGATACTCAAAATCTTATATTCTTGAACTTCAATAATCTACAGTTTTTTGGAAAAACCATTAGGTCATCGTCCAATTCATGTTGACCACGTCGTTCCTAGAAGAATCACTTTTATGCAAAAGTTTCACCCATCCTCGTCCATTTTATGTCCAAATAAATACTCATGGGTGACACCTTAAGGAAAACCCAATCATCAACCTCAAATTCCAACTCCCTTCTCCTCACATCCGCATACGATTTTTTTCGACTCTGAACGGTCTTCAACCTTTCCCGAATAAGTTAAAATTTCTCCATGGTCTCATGCACAGAATCTGGACCAATCAAGGCTGCCTCGCCAACCTCAAACCAACCAATAGGCGATCTACACCTCCGACCATAAAGTGCCCCATAAGGAGCCATCTAGATGATAGAGTGAAAGCTGTTGTTTTAGGAAAAATCGATAAGAGGTAAGTGATCATCCCAATTACACTTGAAGTCAATCACACACGCTCTCAACATATCCTCCAAAGTCTAAATAGTATGCTCTGCCTGGCCATCTGTCTGAGGATGAAAAGCTCTGCTAAGCTTCACCTGGGTACCAAGACCTTTCTGAAACGATCTCCAAAATTGAGATCTAAACTGAGGACCTCTATCAGAATTGATAGACAAGGGAACACCATGCAATCGAACTATCTCCCGGATGTAGTGTCTGGCATAGTCTTCTGCTGAATCAATAGTCTTAACAACAAAGAAGTGAGAGAACTTGGTCATCCGGTCGACAATCACTCAAATGGAATCATATTGCCTTCGAGTACGAGGAAAACTAGTAATGAAGTCCATATTGATCGCTTTCCATTTCCAAAAGGAAGGTCAATATCTTGAAGCATGCCACCAGGCCTTTGATGTTCCAGTTTGACTTACTTAGCCACAAACCCGGCTATGTCCTTCTTCATACTATTCCACCAAAAGACTTCCCGTAGATCACGGTACATCTTAGTATTACCCGGATGAATGGAATATCTAGAACTGTGAGCCTCAGTCAGAATCTGCTATCTCAACCCATCAATATCTGGCACACACAAGCGACCCTGGTAACGAAGTACAACATCTCCCCCTTGGGAGAAAACCTCCACCCGCTGCTGATGAACTGCACCCTTAAGCTGAAGTAGAATGGGATCCTCATCTTGCTTTGCCTTCACCTCAGATACTAAGGAAGATTCGAAACCATTTTGCACATTCACACCACCTTCGGTCGAGTCCATAAGGCAAATTCCTAACTGAGCAAGCCTATGAAACTCTTTAACCAATTCCTTCTTTCTCTCTTCAACGGAAAACACACTTCCCATGGACAATCTACTCAAGGCATCCGCCATGACATTGGCCTTACCTGTATGGTAAAGAACACTCATATCATAATCCTTAAGGAGCTCGAGCCATCTCCTTTGTCGCAAATTCAACTCCTTTTGAGTGAATACATATTGGAGACTCTTATGATCGGTAAATACATCTACATGCACACCATACAAGTAGTGTCTCCAAATCTTTAAAGCAAAGACCACGGCTGCCAACTCAAGATCATGAGTAGGATAGTTCTTCTCATGAGTCTTATGTTGTATCGAAGCATACGCAATAACCTTACCCCGCAACATCAAAACACAACCCAAACCAATCCTAGAAGCATCACAATACACAACAAAATCATCTAAGCCCTCGGGTAGAGCTAACACTGGAGTGATGGTCAATCTAATCTTCAGTTCCTGAAAGTTCTTCTCACACAAGTCGGACCACTGAAACTTTACTTTCTTTTGAGTCAATCGGGTCAAAGGGGCAGCAATAAAAGAAAAGCCTTCCACAAACCTCCTGTAGTAACTAGCCAAACCCAAAAAGCTCCTAATATCAGATGGAGAAGTAGGTCTAGGCCAGTTCTTTACTGCGTCTATCTTTTGAGAATCAACTCGAATACCAGCTTTGGTAACAATATGACCCAGAAAAGCAACAGACTGCATCCAAAACTCACACTTGCTAAACTTAGAAAACAACTGCCTATCTTTGAGAGTTTGAAACACAACCCTCAAGTGATACGCATGCTCCTCCTCACTTCGAGAGTAGATAAGGATATCATCAATGAACAATCACGAACATATCCAGGTACTGTTTGAACACACGGTTTATCAAATCCATAAAGGCTGCAGGAGCATTTGTTAGACCAAAAGACATAACAACAAATTCATAATGACCATAATGAGTTCTGAAGGCTGCCTTCGGAATATCAAACTCTCTAACACGAAGCTGATGAAAACCGGATCTAAGGTCGATCTTGGAGAAGAAACTAGCACCCTGAAGCTGATCGAACAAGTCATCAATCCTAGGAATGAGATACTTATTCTTGATTATGACCTTGTTCAACTGACGGTAATCAATACACATTCTAAGGGAACCATCCTTCTTTTAATCAAACAAAACTGGGGCACCCCATGGAGAAATGCTAGGTCTGATGAAACCTTTATCAAGATGATCCTTCAACTGATCTTTCAACTCTATGAGTTCCATGGGAGCCATTCTATAGGGAGGAATAGAGATAGGATTCATATCCAAAAGAAGATCTATCCCAAAGTCTATCTCTCGCTCGGGAGGGACTCCGAGCAAATCCTCGGGAAACACTTCTGGGAACTCATTCACAACAGAAATAGACTGAAGGGATAGGGTTTCAGACTCCGTGTCAATAACTCACACTATGTGATAAACATACCCCTTTGAAATCATCTTCCTAGCCTTAAGATAAGATATGAAACGACCTTTCGAGGAAGGGGGACTACCTTGCCATTCTAAAATGGGTTTATTAGGAAACTTGAAACTGAAAACCCGAGTACGACAATCAACAGAAGCATAACATGCATACAACTAATCCATGCCAAGAATGACATCGAAATCAGTCATCTCCAACTCTACTAGATCCACTGAAGTGACTCTATGAAGGACTAAGATAGGGCAATTTCGGTAGATTCTTTTGGCTAGGACTGACTCACCAACAGGAGTAGAAACACAAAAGGGTTCTAAAAGCAATTCAGAACAAACTTTGAACTTGCATGCCATATATGGGGTCACAAAAGATAAGGAGGCACCGAGGTCCAACAAAGCATACACATCGAAAGAGAAGACTTTCAACATACCAGTAACCACATCTGGGGAACCCTCCTGATCCTGACGAGAGGACATAGCATAAAGGCGGTTCTGGCACTGACCACCAGAACTAGAAGTTGTGCTCTGCTGGGCTGGTCGACCTCCTGAAGCTGCTGGGGTAGACTGAGTCCTACCACCTCCCTGCGCCTTCTTAGCAGAAGGGCAATCTCTAAGAAAGTGTCCAGTCTGCCCACACCCATAGCATGGACCCGTGCCTAAATGACACTCTCCCGGGTGATTCTTCCCACACCTGGTACAAACGGGGAAAGAAGGCCCCTTAGCAACACTTCCCTGAGACTGGGAATAAGAACCAGATCCTCTACCACCCTGATCATGATGAGGCTTCTGAACTTGGGTAAGAGTACTAGCAGAAGAATGAACGGATCCTGATGACTTCTTCTGGAAGGAAGAGTGATGTCCACCTCCGAACCTGTGATGACGAAAACCTGATCCCTCGGATCTAACCCTCTTGTTCTCCCTTGCCATCTCCCTAAGCTTGTCACCCTCAATCTGATAGGTATGATTCATAAGTTAGGAAATGTTCATATCACTCAATAGCAAAGCATATCTACACTCTTTCTTTACCACATCATAAACCCCATATATAAACTTGCTCATTTGATCATGTGAGTCCGCTACCATAGAGGGAGCATATCTAGAAAACTGAATGAACTTCAGACTATACTATTGCACCGACATCGAACCCTATCTCAAGTTCATAAATTTCTCCACCTTCGCTTACCTCAACTCTCGGGGAAAGAACCTATCAAGGAAGGCCCTCTCAAAACACTCCCAAGTCATGGGGATCGCGTCCCTCACCCTAGGCTCCTTCCATTATGTGAACCAAATATGAGCCACATCCTTGAGTTGATAGGATGCAAGCTCAACATAATCAACCCCAACCACTTGCATAACTTCAAAGATCTTCTTCACTTTATCAATAAAGTTGAGCAGGTCCTCGCTCACTTTTGAACCCCAAAAATTAGGTGGGTTCATTTGGACGAAGTCACGAACTCGGGCCGCTACCCCACCTTGAGGGTGGGCTAGGGCAGGAGCCAGCTGATTGGCCTGAGTTGCCAAAGTCTGGTCTAGAAAATGGATGGCGTTCCTGAACTTCTCATTCATGACATCGAGAACCAGAATGGGAGGAACAACATTCCGAGCGGCTCGGGGAGGCATAGCACGTCGAGGAGGCATAATCTAAAATGTACAAGATGAGGATTAGAGAAACATAAGAGTTAAGCTTTATCACACGAAATGATCATGAAAGAAGTGAAGTTTTCTTAAACATATCATAGCTTCTATCTCATATGTGTGGCATGCTTCACACATATGAAAAAGATTCTACTCGATGCGACTTTCAAACATCCTAGGACTCTTGAACCTGAGATTCGGATACCAAGTTTTTCACGCCCCGAGGTTACCCCCTAGACGTAACAAGGGACTTAGGACCACAAGGATCCCAAGCTAACCCTTGGTCATAGCATTCTCAAGCAAACGTAAAGGAAACATAGCAGAAGCATCAAAGATAAAGACAGAATAATATAAGATAGATGGTCGAGTCAAAAGAGATACGACGCCTACGAAGGGTTACATACGGTCTATGTCTAAAAGCCTCTAATCATAACATATTGAGTTGCTAGGATAAGACCCTAGTTAACTCAAAGTACAAAAATAAAGTCAACATAAGCTAAGAGCATGACTAGTCTTTGACCTAATAGGACTCACCCACAACTGGCGGAGTAAGTGGCCTAGGAACTCTAGCCACGAATCTGAGAAGGGATACCTGAATCTGCATCATCAAGGGATGCAGCGCAAGATATGCATCAGTACTATAGGATGTACCAAGTATGTGAGTGATGCATGGGTCATGATAAAAAAATAGTTTAAACCATGCTTAAGAATGAACTTGTTACTTAAAAAAGGACCATAAATGGATATCAAGGTACAAAACATAAAACATGAAATAAATTTTAAGTTTCATAATATAGAGTCATATAACTTCATAGCTTGAAAATAAACATATGGTAGTTTCTCTTAACCGACATTAAACAATGCTGAGCTACATGGAGTTCAGTGTCTTGCACCCACACTGAAAGAGTTGTCCTAACCGGCCAAGGTTAGAACCATTTCATACCAGGATCCTATCATAATAAGCCTCAATATGGGCAACCTACGGTGGCAACATAGTTTTGGACTTGGGTTATTTGAACCTTTATCTCTCGGTGCTAAATACTACTCCCAAATCATAATAATAACATGAGCTCATATACATGTGATATATCTAATGCCAAGCTCATTCATACTTGTTCATGACTTGTTCATACCCCAGGTCGTCATACAACTCATGAGTTTTAGTTTAGAAAATGGCTCATGAGCATTGATGGAACATCGGGTGTCTTGCCTTGCATCATACTTCATAACATGGAAAAACTTGCATAATTCATGACTTGTAAAATTTGCATGGCTCTAGTTCAAATTTCATAAAACATATACTTTCATAGAATCATAGGAACTAGGCATGTACATACTTGAAAATCCATAAGGAACATGCTTATCAAAACCCAATTTACTCAAATCAACTTTATGCATGTAGAGATTTCTATGGTTAAACTTTAATTCATGAAATAAGAGTTAACATGTAAAAACCCATGTGAAACCATGCAATTTTATTAGTTATTTCATAATCAAATTATGAGAAGATCATATTTAGCAAAAATCATAACAATTGGATAAGAACCCTAATTTAAAGATCATGAAATCACAATTTGAATTAGGGGTTTTGGGCACAAGGGTGAAAGGAACTCATTGTTGATTACCCACATACCTTTTGTGAAGTTAACCCACTTGAATGGAAGGACTTAGGAGACTTGAACTTGAAACTTGAGACCTTGAAGCTTGGGGGGATTCTTTTCCTTTTGGGGAGAAGAGTGAGGTAATAAGAAGGAAATTAGGCTAATGAGGTGAAAACCCTACTTGAAATAGCCAAAACGACCTCACTTAGGAGTTAAAAGGGTGGGAAATGACTAAAATACCCCAAGGACTTAATTAAGAAAAACTGTCTTAAAAACTCGGCTTCAGGTTCCACGGGTGGGGTCTATGACTCGTAGACCTGACCACGACTCGTGGTTCCTTGCCGTGGAAATTGTTCAAGGTTTCAACCTGCAGAAGGTCTTCTACGACTCAACAGGACGACTCATGGAAGCCTTCACGAGTTGTAGAACTCAATCGTGGAAGTCAGGGAATTTGAATGGCCTCTAATGAGTTTCCACGAGTCAACAGAACGACCCGTAGAAACTTCTATGAGTCATGGAACTTACTCGTAGTCCTCAGACCTAAGGATGGCCTGAAGTACTGGGATCATAAGTCATTTCCACGACTCGTGGAACCACCTACGACTCGTGAACCAGACCCGTGGTCCCTAGAAATCCAACATTCTCTGTAAGTTCTGAGTTTAAAAGCTGGATCGATTTCTGGGGTGTTACAGCCTTAGCCTGCCCCGTGTGTCTGACTCCCTTAAGTTGCTTCACATAATTCACCACATCATTAAAGCCCTTTCCTAATGAAGTCATATGCACTGACAGTACCTGTAGCTCAATATTCAAACCTTTCACAAACAATCAAACTCGTTCCTCCTTGGAACCCAACAATTGTGTGGCAAAATGAGACAAGGAGTGGAATTTAGCCTCGTAAGCAGAGACTGACATGCTACCCTGCTCCAAGTTTAAGAACTCATCTTTCTTCCAGTCCCTCAAAGTACGGGGTACATACTTCTCCAAAAACAAAGCATGGAACTGTTCCAAGTCAGTGGAGGTAGGACAGAAGAGTGAATAAGGTTAGATACCAATTTGTATCACCAGATACCAATTGGAATCAAGTTATAGCACGAAGGAAAGAAGGAAAAGATAGTTTTTCCTAAATCCCCATAGCCTCTCCAAGAAAAGTACAGATGTCTCTACACCGTTCCGCAAGACTCTACTAGACCTGTTTTGTACGACGAGGTCAATAAACCTAGGGCTCTGATACCATCATTGTCATGACTCAGACCACCGTGAGTGACACTCACCTAACCCCCGGGAGAGCGAACCATCACTTCCCCAAACTTAATCGTTCTACTAGCTTAAAACCAGTGCATAAAAGTAAACTAGCAATTCAATAATAGTAAAAAAACTTCATTAAAATAAACCTGTGGAAATTACACCCTAGAATTTAAAAGTTGCAGTACCAAACAATTCTACCAATGTCTAGAGTGCAGGGATGCAACCCCAAAAACATAAGGAAATAGTCTAAGCCCAAAATAGATGGGCCATAATCCTAATGATAGATTCAAGGCAGCTCGATCAAGTGGCTCACCTTTGAAGTCTGGAAACGCTGGTACTACAGATGAGGTCGCGTCTCAACCACCGAAAGATTGCCTATACTCACAAGAAGAAAAGCAAGTGCAGTATAAGTACACCAGCACTGTGTACTGGTAGGATCATCAGCCAGTTCCAATTAAAACAGTGTATAATCAGTACAACAAATCAAGTATAAGTACGGAAAATATGCAACAAGCCAATAGGCTCCCTTAGATTACAAGTCTCTACCTATCTTGTTCCCACCTGAACTCCACCATTTATAAATCTAAGCCACAATCAAAGAATTCCATAAACTATCCTTTTTGCCTAGCCCAGTCCCACCCTGGGATCCCTTTTAAAAAACACCTAAGTGTTAAACAGACAACTCGGCCTAATCCAAGACCAACTCAACAATTATAACAGGATTCCCAGTCACTCAAAGGACCACCAATGAATATCACAATTCAATAAAAACACCCGGTCCACTCATGGAACCAATAATAGTCAATGCAATGCAATAATATCAATGCCATGATGCAGTAAAATAAACCCGTACCAGGCGTGGTACCCGAGCCAACTGTTAGTATTTTGTACCAGGCGTGGTACCTGTGCCAACCATTTGTTATACCCGTACGAGGTGTGGTACCCGAGCCAACCGTTAGTATAACCGTACCAGGCATGGTACCCGAGCCAACCAAATGTCAATAATCCACAGTCAAAATGATGAACAAATAACTTGTAAACCAACAAGCAGCACACCATTCAATTCACAGACTGTAAAACAGGACCCTTAGACATTCTAGACAATTCCTCTAAGTCATGCAATCCATACAAACACTTAGGTAAGAGTACAAAATATACAACATTCATAGGAATCGTAAGCCATCACCTACCTTGAAATGATCTAAGCTCTAGTCAACTCGAGCTTTCCCGTGTTCTGAATTCCTTTCTCGTTCTTGGTCTAAAACAACATACAAGTACTTAAATTAACAAACAAGGTTTGTGTATTACCCGGATTACACCAAATCCCAAACCCCAGACCAACAATGATTATCATACCCTTTTTACTGGGCTTCCCGTTAATAATTTCCCTAGTTCTATCATTTTCACAAATAAAAATAGAGAATTTAACAATATACGATCATAAAACCTTACTTTTAACCATACCCAAGAACTTTCATGCCTAGAATCCCCTTTCTTCCCCAGATTCTACCATCTCTAGGTTATTCCAACCTTTCCCCAAGTTTCCACCTAGCAATTCTACCGCATAGGAAAAACAGGATGAAGATTGGGGAGTAGAAACCTTACCTTAGGAAAGAAAAACAATGGAAAACGGAGGAAAATTGCCTGGAATCGCCTTGCCCTTCTCCCAAAATAGAATTGTGAAAGTTGAACGTTTTGGGGAATGTTTCTGCATTAAATCCCATCACGCTCCGCTATAGAGGTACCGCCGTAGCGGAGTCATCCGCTATGGTAGAGGCTGACCGATGTTGACTTTCGCTGTAGCGGTAATTTCTTTGCTACAGCGGAGGTCGCTATGGTGGAGTGTCATAGGATAGAAAGTCGTAAAACCTCCAAAATTAGTCCATTTTACAACAAACTTATTTTCTTGACATCCCAAAACAATCCTTTCACGTCAACCTCGATTTTGGGAGTTCTACTTACCCGAATCTGATTTTGAAAAGTCCCTCGGACTCCTCTATGTGTTAGGTACGAGAAAAACTAGCTCAACACAAGACATTTAACCCAATCCTTACCCGGATTTTCCTAGACCATACCTCGCCCCTAAACCGACTGAGACTGGCCTAACAAGAATTTCAAACCCTCAAACCTGGAGTTTTCTAACTCTAAAACTTGAGACTATTAGACTACCCATAAAGACAGACCCGATCGTTATAACAGGTTGCTGACCTACAAGAAGAATTTCACACTACCAAGGATCTGATGAAGATAGCTGGAATAACAAACACATTCCCTACCTCTTCCATCCCACTGCTAAACTCATGTACTTCTAACCATCTCAAGATGTATACCTCAAAACCCACAAATCTCATTCCTATTACACCCATCAAAGACCTAATTACTACAAATCAGCCACTTGTGGAACCCTCTCATGTCCCCCAGCCACAGCTCAATCAAAATCAAATTCCTAATACTAGCTACTGTCAGAATGCCATACTTCCATATCAAGTTCCATTGCCTACATATCAAATGACAAACCTCCATACCAAACTCAATTACCAATCTACTAAAATATCATACCATCATGTCAAACTCCACTTCCTACTTATCTAAATCATCCTACTCTTTAAAACCATCCCACAAACTTGCACATTGTCAACCAAACTGTGCCTTCTAAGATAATCCATACCTCAAAAGATGTTACTCAAGTTCAAACTAAACTTGACTGTTATAAGAAAATTGAGAAAGAATGGAAAGAGAGAGAGGATGAACGCGAGTAAAGGATGATCAAAATAAAAGAGATGGTCTCCCAAGTCGTGAAAGATGCCCAATCAGTACAGGATTTCATAGGATTGAGGTATGAGGACCATTGCATACATCCAGATTTAAGTTTTCCCGAGGGTTATAAAGTGCCAAAGTTTGATACCTTCAACAGGACTGAAAATCCTATAATTCATCTCCGAATTTATTGTGACAAGCTCATTGGGGTTGGCTAAAATAAAGCATTAATAATGAGGTTGTTTGGCCAAAGTGTGAGTGGGGAAGCTTTGGAATAGTATACATCTCAAGATCTATGCAAATGGACGACATGGAGATTTATGGCCGAAGCTTTTGTGGAAAGATTCTAATTTAACATTAAGGCGGCTCCCGACCGATACTACCTGGAAAAGATAAAGAAGAAACCCATAGAGGTTTTTCATGAATATGCTATTCGTTGGAGGATGGTAGCTGAAAAAGTAAAACCACCCATGAGTGAAAAAGAGTGGACCACTACTTTCATCAAGGCTCAAGAACCCAAGTATTATGATAGGATGATTGCTTTGATGGGACAAAATTCTCTGAACTCATCAAAGTAGGGAAAGCTTTGGAGGATGCCTGGAAGTTTGGGAAGATCACTGCACTGCATGATGTTGAGAATATCTTGAATGGTGCTATGGAAGTGTCAAAAGGAATAAAATAAGAAATTTTTATTGTCTGGGCTACCCATATGTACTCGACTGCACGGAGGCAATATCAGGGTCATTATGCCACCTAGAAAAACACTATTTTATCCAAATTTGAAGAAGCCTCACAAAGTATTCACACCGTTGATGAAATCTCAAACTCAGCTTTATGAAAGGTTGAACACAACGGGTCTGCTTTATCCTATCAAAGGAAGACCAACCAATCCTTTGCGAATTTTTTTACAGGGTTGACCAAAAATGTGACTGTCATTCAGGAGAAGTTGGGCATGATACAAAGGTTTGCTCGACCCTTAAGCATAAAATCCAAAACATGATCTACAACCAACTGATCACAATTGAGAAAGATCCCCCAAATGATAACATGTTTTATGCTTAAAAGTAGGATCAAAACATTGTGCACGAGTTCAAAGAAGTGTGCAACAAAACTGGAAAGGGCCCTACATATATAAAGTCATCTCTTTCTCGTCTATGTAAATACACATTATTGCTTTTTCCCATTATTACCGCACCTTTTCTTGTAACATGAACTATGTTTGACCTGATTCCTGCTTTAACGGAATACGTAGGTGCCTCACCAATTCGGTCATATTCCCCATAATATTTCCATTTTCCTTTGTAATGAAAATTGGGGTATAATTTTTGAGGAGGTGTCAAAAAATTCACAAGGAGATTATTCTTAGCAAGCCATAACGGGAGATCATGTCAAAGAAATTATGCAGGATTTTTTGAAGGACCTCAAAAATTCTACAAAATAATCTCTCTCATAAATCAAGCTTGAAGATCACATCGAAGTATGCAGTTATGGCAGAATTTTAAGGAGGGTCCTCAAAATTCCATGATAAGCGACATCAAAATTCATAAAAGTTCCTCTATGCACCAGACTGGGGCAGAATATTTTAGGAAAGTCCTCAAAAAATTCAACTAATATGGCATTTCAAGACCAAATTAGTTTGCAAATCCAATCACAAGGAGCATCAAGACAAGTAAGGCTAACACAAGTCAGTCTCTCAAACTAAGAATTTTTCATTGAATGCAGGAACGATAAATTCACAAAAATGACAATGCCAAAACCATCAAAGCATAGAAAAGGTGTTATTCGCACCCATCACGGCCTCACCATAATAAATCTGGACAAACTTCTTTATCTCTTGGATTATTCCTGTTACTTTATTATGATTCCTAATGCTTTCTTCAAATTTTACAGGTAAAGTGTCAGGAAAAACAACTAAGACCGTGGGATGTGTCATTCGGATCACCACACATATCATCACAAGCCAAATGCCTTAATCCCCAACTTTATGTCCCTTATAAAAACTTTATCGCACTACTAACAATTGTATTTGAGCTTCGCATGTGCTATTAGCCAAATTTGATTTTTTTGTGGTGAGAGTTAGTGACAGGTCCCCTAATTTGAATAATCAAGTCAGAGGATCGCTAGATAAAATTTTCAGGTGGGAACTATGTTTGACCTGATTCCTACTTCAACAGGATATGTAGGCACCACAATGGCTTGGTCATATCACCCAGAAAATGGAAACTGAGGCAGAATTATTGAGAAAAGAATCTCAAAAATTCAAAAAGGCAAAGATCTCTCTCCAGCAAATAAAAATAAAAAATGTTCCAAAGTGAAACTAAAGTGAATCTCGAAAAGGAATCTAATCATCCCTACAGAGTTTCAAATTTCTTATCAACAAGATAGGATTCGTTGTAAAACTTCTAACTAGGGTAGATATTTTGAGATGGTCCTCAAAATTTCAACAAAGTTTCATTTTTGAGTTCAGAGACAAACTCCAAGAATACCCCAGCACCAAGAAATCCGAGTATACTTCAGAAATCCCTAGTTGCAACAAAGGCTAAAGTGGACTAATTTTCGGCTATGACAGATTTCTCGGAAGACCATTTTCAAACTGTAACACCCCAAAATTTGAAAAACCTTTTAAACTTGGATTTCTAATAAATATCTAAAGTTCCCAGAGATTACGAAAAGAATCGCGATCTATCATTTTGGATGACGACCCGTGGTCTGATGCATGGTTTGAGCACCAATTTTGCTTTCTCCCTATCTATGAGTCACTCTACAGACCATGGTTTAGAACTATAACTCGTCCTGTGACTCGTGGTCCTGATGATCATAGGATCCTCTATGAAGGGTCTTGAAAACTACAGTTCTATTAATGACCCTTCATCTTATTCCACATGCCGTACTATTGGTCGTGATTCCTGAGGATCAGAGGATCTTTACTTTCCTAAGTGAAAACTATGATTCAGTTGACGACCCATCATTTTGAACCACAGGTCATCCTGCATCCATAGTTCTTGATGATAAAAGGACACTCACTTTCCCAAGTAAAAACCATGGGTCACTTCCATGGGCCATCATTCCCTCTACGGTCCATAGACCCATTAGTGATACCTGAAGCCGAGTCACTTTAGCAGTTTTTCAAGTTTATTTCTCTGGGGTATTTTTGTAATTTCTCACCCTTTTAAACTCCTAAGTTAGGTCATTTTAGACTCTTTTAGTAGGGTTTCATCTCTAATTAGCCTAAGTCTTCTCTCAAACTCTCATTCAAGTTCTAAAAAGGGAAAAGGTCTCCATTCCTCCAAGCTTCAAGCTTCAAGCTTCAAGCTCCAAGTTAAGGGTTCATCTTCAAGCCTCCATTCTCCTCATCCTAGGTTAAGAAAGCTTCAATTCAGGTATGTGGGTATTCAATAAGGGATCCTTTCACCCTTATGCCCAAACCCCCAATTCTTATATGGATTTCATGAATTTCAAATTAGAGTTCTTACCCAATCCTCATGGGCTTTTCTATAAATTGTTTTCTCATGATTCCACCATGAAATATAATTCTCAATTGCATGATTTTGTATGGGTTTTTGCAAGTGAATTCTTACTTCATGAATAGAAGGCTTATTCTAGCCAATCTTGCATGCATAGATTGATTTATGTAAATTAGCATATTTTATAGCATGACCTTATGAATTTTAAATAATTGCATGCCTAGTTCCTATGTTTTTATGAAAGTACATGTGATTATGAAATTGAACTAGTGTCATGCACACTTTCAAGTTATGAATTATCATGTAAGACAAGACACGCGATATGCCCTTAATGCTCATGAATCATTTTCTAAAACAAGGTTTGTGAGTAGTATGGAGATCCGGGTTATGAACATGTTTATGAACAAGATTTGACATCTATATATGTCACATGTATGTGAGCCTCATGTTATATTTTGGGAGTAGTATTTAGCATTGAGCGATGAGGTTTCTAGATAAACCATGTCCAAATCTATGTTGCCACCATAGGTTGCCCTCCGTGGCTTATGATAGGATCCTTATGACATGGTTCTGACCTTGGCCAATCATGACAACCTTTTTTAGTGTGGGTGCATGACACTGGACTCCATGTAGCTAATCATGGTTTAAGTCACTTAAGAGAAACTCATGTATGAATATTTTCAACTTATGATGTTATATGGTATTCTATTTTGAAACTTGATTTCTATTTCATGTCTTAAGCATAAACTACAATATTTATTTATAATTTCTCTTATTATGCATGAACTTAGTTTTAAGTATGTTTTCAAGCATCTTTTAATACATTATTGCATAGACTCGCATACTCGATACATCCAATAGTACTGATGCATATTTTGTGCTGCATCTTATTATAAAGCAGATTTAGACTCCCACTCTTAGGCTCATTGCTAGAGGTTGCAGGCTATACAGTTTGATTTGGTGAGTCCTCATCTTTTGAGGACTAGTATGATTCTTAGTTAGTAGGTTCCTTTATTTCAATACTTAGAGTTAGCTGCGGTCTTGTCCCAACAACTCATATGTCTATTTTAGAGGCTTTTCAGACATAGCTAGATATTCTGTATTTGATTTCAGATTTTACCACTCTTAGATTTTATTTTATGTTTAGTTGGATTGCCTACTTTCATTATTTATGCTTCCGCTATGTTTATCATTATGTTATTTACATCATGCTAAGACCAAAGGGTTAGCTTGGGGTCACTTATGATCCTAAGTCTTGTGTTACATCTAGATGATAGCCTCGGTGCTTGACAAACTTGGTATCAGAGCATCAGGTTCAGGAGTCCTAGGATATCAGAAAGCCGTATCAAATAGAGTCTCTTTCATGAGTGTGAAGCGGGCCACACTTATGAGGGTGAAGCTACGAGATATTCTAGGAAAAAATTCACTTATTTTATGATCAATATCCTGTGATAGAGTTTAACTCTATTACTCCTCTAATCCAATCTTTATGCATTCCAGATTATACCTCCTCACTGGGCCAATGCTTGAAATGTTAATCCTTCAGTTCTGGACTATAAGGTCACTAATACAGAGTTCAGAACCATCATTCAGATGTTAGCTTATGCAATGGCTAACCAGGCTAATACATTTGTTCCTGCTAACCCTCAAGGTGGGGTAGTTGCAACCAGAGTTTGAGACTTTATTCGCATGAACCCACCTAAGTTCTCAGGTTCTAAGGTTGGTGAGGATCCACAAAATTTCATGGATGAGTTGAAGAAGATTTTGTAGGTGATGCAAGTTATCATTGTGGATGGTGTTGAGCTAGCTTCCTATCAGCTCAAGAATGTGGCTCACATTTGGTATACTCAGTATAAGGATGCTAGGGCTAGGGATGTAGTCCCTATGACTTGGGAGTGCTTCGAAAGAGTGTTTCTTGATCGGTTCTTCCCTAGGGAGTTGAGGGAGGCTAAGGCTAAAGAGTTCATAAATTTGAGGCAAGGATCTATGTCAGTTTAAGAATATAGATTAAGGTTCAACCAGCTTTCTCGATATGCTCCTTCTATGGTGGTCGATCCGAGGGATCGGATGAGAAAGTTCATTTTTGAGGTGTCAGACTTAGTGAAAATGGAGTGCAGGTCTGCTGTGCTTTTAGGGGACATAGATATTTCTAATCTTATGACCCATGCCCATCAAATCGAGAGATATAAGTTAAAGGAAATGGCAAGGGAGAACAAGAGGTCTAGATTAGAGGGTTTGAATTTTAGCCATCAGAAGTCCAGAGGCAAACATCGTTCTTTCTTTCAGAAGAGGTCATCAGGACCCGTGCATTCTTTAACTAGTGCTCGTACTCAGGCCCCCAGGCCTAGGCATGATCAATCAGGTAGAGGATGGGGTTCGCAGTCTCAAGAGAGTGTTGCAAAGGGGCCTTCTTACCCTATTTGCAACAAGTGTGGGAAGAATCACCTGAGAGAGTGTCGTTATGGTACAGGTGGATTCTTTAGGTGTGGACATGTTGGACACATCATTAAGGATTTTCCTTCAGCCAAGAAGGGACATAGAGTTGGCAATACTCAGTCTACTTCACTATCCCCAGTGGGTTATCTAACCCATCAAGGTGTTGCTTCTGGTTCGGGTGGTAGTCAGCTCCAGAACTATCTCTATGCTATTTCATCTCACCAGGATTAGGATAGTTCCCCAGATATAGTCACTGGTATGTTGAAAGTCTTCTCTTTGATGTTTATGCTTTACTAGACCCCAGAGCCTCTTTGTCTTTTGTGACCCCTTATGTTGCTTGCAAATTCGAAATTATTTTTGAACAGCTCTTAGAACCCTTTTGTGTTTCCACTCATATTGGTGATTCTGTCCTATCAAAGAGAATCTATAGAAATTGTCCTATCTCAGTCATTTATAGAGTCAGTTCAGTCAATCTAGTAGAGTTGGAGATGACTGATTTTGATCTTATTCTTGGTATGGATTAATTGTATGCATGTTATGCCTCAGTTGATTGTCATACCCGTGTATTCAGCTTCAAGTTTCTAAATGAACCTGTCTTAGAGTGGCAAGGTAGTACTCCATCTTCAAAGGGTCATTTCATATCTTATATCAAGGCTAAGAAGATGATTTCTATGGGTTATGTCTATCACATAGTTTGGGTTATGGACACAAATTCTAAAACCCTATCTCTTCAGTCATTTCCTATTGTAAATGAGTTTCCTGAAGTATTTCTCGAGGATTTGCCTAGAGTCCCTCCTGAGCGGGAGATTGACTTTCGGATATACCTTCTCCCAGATGCACAGCCTATATCTATTCCTCCTTACAGAATGACTCCAGCGGATCTTAAGGAACTGAAGTATCAGTTGAAACACCTTCTTGATAAGTGTTTTATCAGACCCAACATCTCTCCATGGGGTGATTCCATTCTATTCATGCGTAAGAAGGATGGTTCTCTTAGAATGTATATTAATTACCATCTGTTTAACAAGGTCACGATCAAGAATAAGTATCTCATTCCTAGTATTGATGATTTGTTCGATCAGCTTCAGGGTGCCAGCTATTTATCCAAGATTGACCTTAGATACGATTATCATCAACTCCATGTTCGAGAGTGTGACATTCCAAAGATAGCCTTTAGAACTCGGTATTGTCATTATGAATTTGTGGTTATGTCTTTTAGACTAACGAATACTCCTGTAGCCTTTATGGACTTGATGAACCATGTGATCAAAAAGTACTTGAATATGTTTGTGATTTTTTCATTAATGATATTCTTATCTACTCTCGGAGTGAGATTGAGCATGTGAAACATTTGAGAGTTGTGTTACAAACTCTCAAGGATCGTCAGTTATTTTCTAAGTTTAGCAAGTGTGAATTCTGGATGCAGTATGTTGATTTTTTGGGTAATATTATGACTAAAGATAGTATTCGAGTTGATTCACAGACTATAGGAACAGTGAAGAACTGGCCTAGACCCACTTCCCAATATGATATTAGGAGCTTTTTGGTCTTGGCTGGTTACTACAGGAGATTTGTGGAAGGGTTTTCTTCCGAGCTACCTCATTGACCAAGTTGACTCAAAAGAAAGTGATATTTCAGTGGTCTGATCTGTGTGAGAAGAACTTTCAGGTATTGAAAACTAGGTTGACCACAACCCCAATTTTGGCTCTACCCGAGGGCTTAGATGTCTTTGTTGTATATTGTGATTCTTCTAGGATTGGTTTGGGTTGTGTTTTGATGCAGCAGGGTAAGGTGACTGCTTATGCTTCTAGACAGCTTAAGATTTATAAGAAGAATTACCCAACTCATGATCTCGAGTTAGTGGTGGTGGTTTTTTCTTTGAAAATTTAGAGACACTACTTGTATGGTGTCCATGTGGACGTGTTTACTGATCATAAGTGCCTTCAGTATGTGTTCACTCAAAAAAATTGAATCTTCATCAAAGGAGATGTCTTGAGATTCTTAAGGATTATGATATGAGTATACTTTACCATCCGGGTATGGCTAATGTAGTGCTGATGCACTTAGTAGATTGTCTATAGGTAATGTGTCTTCGGTTGAGGACAAAAAGAAGAAGTTGGCCAAGGATGTTCATAGGCTTGATCGAATAGGAATTCACCTTACAAATTCAATGGATGGTGGTGTTATTGTTTAGAATGGGTCCGAATCATCTTTGGTAGTTGAGGTGAAGGAAAAACAAGACATTGATCCTATTTTGCATCAATTGAAAGGTGCAGTCCTCCAGCAGAGAGTAGAGGTTTTCTTCCAAGGGGAAGATGGTGTTCTTCGATATCAGGAATGATTGTGTGTTCCGGATGTGGATGGTTTGAGACAGCAGATTTTGACTGAGGCTCACAGTTCTAGGTATTCGATTCACCCTGATGCCACCAAGATGTACTGTGTGACCTACGGGAAGTTTATTGGTGGAATAGCATGAAGGGGGACATAGCAAACTTTATGGCTAAGTGTTCTAATTGTCAATAAGTGAAAGTAGAACATCAGCGACTGGGTGGCATGACTCAAGATATTGATCTTCCTACTTGGAAGTGGGAAGCAATCAATATGGACTTCATTACAGACTTACGTCATACTTGTAGGTAGCATGATTCTATTTGGGTGATTATTGAAAGGATGACTAAGTCATTCCACTTCTTGGCTGTCAATACTACCGATTCAGTAGAGGATTATGCCAGAATCTACATCCGTGAGATAGTCCGATTATGTGGGGTTCCACTATCTATCATCTCAGATAGGGGTACTCAGTTCACATCTTATTTTTTGATGTCATTTCAGAGAGGTCTTAGTACTTAGGTTAAACTTAGCATAACTTTTCACCCGCAGATGGACGGCAAGGTCGAGCGTACTATTCAGACCTTGGAGAACATGTTGAGAGATTGTGTGATTGATTTTAAAGGTAATTGGGATGATTACTTACCTCTCATTGAGTTTTCCTACAATAACAGCTTTAACTCTAGCATCCAGTTGGGTCCTTATGAAGCACTTTATGGTCGGAGGTGTAGATCTCCTATTGGTTGGTTTAAGGTAGGTAAAGAAGATTTGATTGGCTCGGATTCGATTCATGAGACTATGGAGAAAGTTCAGATTATTAGGGAGAAGCTTAAGACCGCTTAGAGTCAAAAAAAATCATATGCAGATGTGAGAAGGACAGAATTGGAGTTTGAGGTTGATGATTGGGTATTTCTGAAAGTGTCACCTATGAAGGGTGTGATGATGTTTGGTAAGAAAGGGAAACTTAGTCCCTGCTATGTAGGTCCCTACAAGATTCTAAGGAGGGTGGGTAGTGTTGCTTATAAGTTGTAGTTGCCAACGAATCTAGAAGCAGTCCATCCGGTTTTCCATGTTTCCTTGGTGAAGAAGTGTGTTAGCGATCCGACCTTGATTGTACCTTTAGAGGATGTGGGTGTGAAGGATAACCTCACTTATGAATAAGTTCCTATTGAGATTCTTCATTGGCAGATTCAAAGGTTGAGGAACAAAGAAGTCGCTTCGGTTAAAGTCCTTTAGAGGAGCCAACTAGTTGAGTGAGCTACTTGGGAAGAAGAAGCAGCCATGAAAGCCAAGTACCTCATCTCTTTCCTTCCGATTCTGTTTCATCTTGAGATAATAGTTTCCTCCTTAATATGTCCATCCTATTCTACTCAATCAATTTTCCTCATGATCCTAGCATGTATTCTTATTTTTGGAGTTAGTTCGATCATATTTTTAAGTTGGAACTCAGTCTTCATGCTCATTCTTCAGTTTTCATGTTTTGTTGATTGGTATTGCTATTTTTCTCTAAGCTTTCCATACTTAGTCTCCATTCAAGGACGAATATTCCTAAGGGGGAGATATTGTAACACCCTGGAATTTGAATCAGTTTTTAAACTTAGATTTCTGAAAAATTTCTAAAGTTCCCAGAGATCACGGACAAGATCACGGTCTATCATTTTGGACAATGACCTATTGTCTGATACATGGTTTGAGCTCCTATTTTGCTTCCTCCTAGTCTATGAGTCACTCTATGGACCGTGGTTTAGAACTACGACTCGTACTGTGACTCGTGGTCCTGATGATCAGAGGGCCCTCTATGAAGGGTCCTAAAAACTATGGTTCTATAAATGACCCATCATCTCATTTCACGGGCCTTCCTGTTAGTCGTGATTCTTAAGGATCAGAGGAACCTCACTTTCCTAAGTGAAAACTACGGTTCAGTTGACGACCTATTATTTGGAACCACGAGTCATCCTGCCATCTGTAGTTCTTGAGGATTAGAGGACCCTCACTTTCCCAGGTAAAAACCATGGGTTACTTCCACGAGCTGTCATTCCCATCTACGGTCCGTAGACCCATCCGTGATACCTGAAGCCGAGTCACTTCAGTAGTTTTTCAAGTTTATTTCCTTGGGGTATTTTGGTAATTTACCACCCTTTTAAACTCTTAAGTGAGGTCGTTTTGGACTCTTTTAGTAGGGTTTCATCTCTAATTAGCCTAAGTCTTCTCCCAAACACTCATTCAAGTTCTAAAAAGGGAAAATGTCTCCATTCCTCCAAGCTTCAAGCTCCAAGATAAGGGTTTATCTTCAACCCTCTATTCTCCTCATCCTAGGTTAAGAAAGCTTCAATTCAGGTATGTGGGTATTCAATAAGGGATCCTTTCACCTTTATGCCCAAAACCTCCAATTCTTATATGGATTTTCATGAATTTCAAATTAGGGTTCTTACCCAATTCTCATGGGCTTTTCTATAAATTATTTTTCATGATTCTACCATGAAATGTAATTCTAAATTGCATGATTTTTTTTATGGGTTTTTGCAAGTGAATTCTTACTTCATGAATTGAAGGCATAGTCTAGCCAATCTTGCATGCACGGATTCATTTAAGTAAATTAGCATATTTTATAGCATGACCTCATGAATTTCAAATAATTGCATGCCTAGTTCCTATGTTTTTTATGAAAGTTCATGTAATTATGAAATTGAACTAGTGCCATTCACGCTTTAAAGTTATGAATTATCATGCAAGACAAGACATCTGATGTGCCCTCAATGCTCATGAATCATTTTCTAAAACAAGGTTTGTTAGTAGTATAGAGATTCGGGTTATGACCATGTTTATGAACAAGTTTTGACATCTAGATATGTCACATGTATGTGAGCCTCATGTTATGTTTTGGGAGTAGTATTTAGCACCGAGCGATGAGGGTTCTAGATAACCCAAGTCCAAAACTATGTTGCCACCGTAAGTTGCCCTTCTTTGCTTATGACAGGATCCTTATAACATGGTAATAACCTTGGCCTGTTAGGACAACCTTTTTTAGTATGGGTGCATGACACTGGATTCTATATAGCTCATCATGGTTTATGTCGATTAAGGGAAACTCCCTATGAATGTTTTCAAGTTATGATGTTATATGGTATTCTATTTTGTAGCTTGATTCTATTTCATGTCTTATGCTTAAACTACGACATTTACTTATGATTTCTCTTATTATGCATGAACTCGGTTTTAAGTATGTTTTCAAGCACGTTTTATCATATTATTGCATAGACTTGCATACTCGGTACATCCTATAGTACTGATATATATTTTGTGTTGCATCTTATTATGATGTAGATTCAGGTTCCCACTCTCAGGCTCGTGGCAAGAAGTCCGAGGTTACCCAGTTTGATTTGGTGAGTCCTCATCTTTCGAGGACTAGTATGATTCTTAGTTAGTAGGTTCCTTTATTAAAGTACTTAGAGTTAGATGGGGTCTTGTCCCAGCAACTCGTATGTCAGTTTTAAAGGCTTTTCAAACATAGCTACATATTTTGTATTTGATTTCAGATTTTACCGCTCTTAGACCTTTATCTTGTGCTTTGTTAGATTTCTTACTTCTACTATTTATGCTTCCGCTATGCTTGTCATTATGTTGTTTACGTCATGATAAGACCATAGGGTTAACTTGGGGTCACTTCTGATCCTAAGTCCCGTGTTATGTCTAGGGGGTAGCCTCGGAGCGTGACACAAACTTCCCAGCTAGAATGTTGAGACATCTCCAGAGCTCGCCAACAATGTGTCAGATATGTCAAGACCTCGAGTGAAGAATGTTCATCGGGATAGTACATGACATGACAAGATTGGTTATCCTAAGAAGTGTCCGAAATTGGTGAAAGTCCCTCATTTGTTCATCATATTCAAAGCAATACAATAAAACTGAATTCCCAAAATTTGGACCACCAGATAAGGGAGATCGAGAACATCCTTCTCAACTCCCTAGCAAATCAGGGATCACAACGAACACATGATGTTCAAAAGTGGCGATTCCACAAACACATGATGTTCAAAAGTGGCATTTACAGATGTCCTCAAAAATGTGTTTCTAGCCATTTATTTATATTCAGAATGACCCCTTGTTTGTGTATCCACCTCAAAAAGAGGATGATGCTTGCAAACAAAGTTATTTTGATTAGCATTATGAATGCTTCCTTTAAGTTTTTCTTGAAATCGACTGTGGTCGCTGGTAAAAGCGACGTTGTGTCTGCTAATTATTTGCCTTGAGCATAGATACACACAAAGGAGTCAACATGATGACATAAAAATTAAAGGTGATGTTTTCTGCAAATGCTATACATGCCATCGCACAATAATCCACACCGTGAAACAAAGACTATGTCGCAAAAACCATACTGCAAGGGTCATTCTACAAGGGCCATCATCAATTATCCCAGATGTATGTTTGCTACGAAGACTATTTCCCTTTCCATATGGTTTCGAAGAGGATGACAAATCGAGGTGTCCCTAAGTCACATTTTGTGTAGGATTGACCTGAGAGCATTTATATCTAATATCGTGTAGAGATGATGGATTCTGATGTTGAGGATATTTCTGCATTCATATTCATTATCATGCAGAAATGGTGGAGTCTGGCGTCAAAAGAATCTATATCCAATATGGCATAGATATGATGGAATATGATGTTGAGGATATTTGTGCATTCATATTCTATTATTGCATAGAGATGATGAAGTATGGCATTGAAAGTATTTATATCCATTTTTGCATGAAGATGGTGGAGTCTAACAACGAGGATATTCATGTATCCAGAAGATGCATTTATATTTGATCGTGTGGCTTTGCTACCCCAAAGATCAAATAACGCTTGCAGGGATAAATAATGCATACAGTCTAAAGGATGTCTATAAGTCACAATCTGAAATCGAATGATTAAATAGATTTTCCCAAACTTAGAAGACCAAGAGTTATTTATCAAACATAGTGATATCTAAAATCAAATAGTGTTCAAAATCACCCAAGAGTTGGCAATTCGAGGATAATTCGTAAGTCACAATAATATTCAAAATTGGATAAAAGTACAAGACTACCAAAAATTAACAGTCTAAGGGTTATCTATAAGTCGCAACATATCCAAATTGATATTGTGCAGGACTACCCAAAGGCTAACAATTCAAGGAAAATCTGCACGTCGCATTACATCCAAAATCGGATAAAAGTGCAGGATTACCTAAAAATTGACAATTTGAAGAACATATGTAAGCCGCTTCAATCCAAAGTCAGATGTTGTGCAGGATTACCTAAGGTTTGACAATTCAAGAGATATCTATAAGTTGCATCGATACAAAAGATGCACAATACATACTCGAAATGACATACAAATATTATGTAACACCCCAAAATTTAGACCAGCATTTAAAACCCAGAACTTAGAAAGAACTCAAAAAAATTCATCTCCAAGTAAGACCTACAGGATGACCCACGGGCATCGTACACACGATGTCTCATCGGGGTCCCCATGGGAAGAGACCAGAGGCTCAGTCAAGCCTGACTCTGCCAGACGGAGGTCCCCAGGGTCTTCAGAAGTCCCACGGGCTGTGAGGCAGCCTGTGGTAGACCACCAGCGGCCCTCCATACCTCCTCAGCTCTGACGGGCTATCACTACGGCTGTCGTGGATACAATGAGCCATGGGAGACATTATGGGAACTGACCAGGGGACCAGCCCTAGCCTGCCCTCCTCCGATGCCCGGGCTGACGGGCTATTGCATATCCGACGCCCATCGGGCGGCCCGTCCGGTGAGGATATTTATGCAACTTTTAATTTTAAGTTGGGTGTATTTTGGTCTTTGCCCAATTATATTAACTTCAATCCTAAGTCATTTTGGGAGTAATTAAAGGAGTTTTACTCTTTTCCCTCATTACACCTAAAATAAATCGACACTTAGCAGTTTTAAGAAAGAAAAGAAGCATTTCCTCTTAAGGACTAGCAAGAGGGTTTTCTTCAAGTTCAGCCTAAAATCAAAAGGTTCAACCATAGAATCTTCTTCCAGGTATGTGGGATTTCATCATTGGGTTCCTTCCATCCATTGAGTCCCTAGTTTCAATTCAGTTCTTCAGTTTCTCCATGAAATACTTAGACCTAGGGTTCCTAAATCTTAGGGATTCATTGTAATTTAGATGTTACTACTTGTATTGATTTATACTTCTTGTTTCTTGGAGAATTAGTGTAGTCACTTGTACAGGACTCAGAAACCCTAGCTTGTCTTAATTTTAGTATTCATAAATTATACTTGCTAGGCAAATAATTCAGATAATTATGCTTCAGAATTAGAATGCCATCAGTTTCAGTATATATTCCTACATTCTAAGATAATTGTCAGTATTTGAGCTATCCAGTGTTCCAGCTTGCATTTCATTACTTATATTTCCATTAGGAGCAGACTTAGTACCGAGCGGATGACGGAATAAAGGCTTAGCTGTCAGATTAGGCATAGACCTTTAGTAGCAGTCCCCCAATTCGAGAACTATGGCGCTACTGTAGGTATAAAGAGGGGTCAGCTATCAGGTTAGACTGCACACCTCTATCATTTATGGACATCAGTTAGTGGATCTATGTTAGATTAGTTTGTACCCTTGTCAAGGAATGAACACCCTTCCATCTAGGGATACAAGTTAGCCCCATAGCCAGCTCAGCTTGGGGTATATCGGTTAATAGTAGCTCCCACAGTCACACTCAACATTGCATTGACCATGTATTAATTTATTCAGTTCAGATCAGCATGTTGTGATATTTATATTCAGGTACTCTGTCATTGCATACATTTACTCTATAGTTCAGGTTCAATATACACTTCTATATCAGTATCTATGTTTTACAACTTTGGTTATATATCTTGCATGCTCAGTACATCCGAAGTACTGATGCATACTTTTATGCTACATCATTTTATGATATAGGTTCATGCGCTAAGCATTAAGATCGCACTTAGATTGACTTCCAATCCTTACTTAGTAGCTTCAGTGGTGAGTCCTCCTAGTTCGTGGACGATATACATGTGTTACCTTTCAGTCTTTACTTTTCAGTTCTAGGTTATTAGAGTTAGATGGGGGCATGTCCCAGCAACTCACATCAGTCAGAGGCTTCCAGATATAGACTAGATTCTGCTATTGAGTTATTAGTGTTGTTTTCAGTCATCACTATACTCTAATATATCTTACATTCAGACATGTTTTGGGCTCTTTTCCACTTCAGATATTAAATTATTTTCAGCTTCCGTACGGCATACATTTTAATTGAAATTGTCTAGATATGCCAGACCATGGGTTAGCTTGGGGTCACTTGTGACACTAAGAACCATGTTACGTCTAGAGGTAGCCTCAGGGCATGACAAACTTGGTATCAGAGCATCAGGTTCATGTGTCCAAGGGTATCTGAAAGCCGCATCGAGTAGAGTCTTTTTCATGGGTGTGAAGCGCGCCACACTTATGGGGGAGAAGCTATGAGATGTCATTAGGAAAAATTTCACTTTATTCTTTTCCAGCTCGTGCTATAAAGTATGAACTCTATTTAATCTACTTCTAACTCGTGCTCTACGCATTTTAGAAAAATGCCTCCTAGAAAAGCAAATGCAAGAAATTAGTCGGTACCAGCAGCTCCAGCAGACCCTCTGAATGAGAAAGTTACCCATGCTAAATTCAGGGCTACCTTCTAGGTACTTGCTCAGGCCATGACCACTCAGGTCAATCAACAGGCTTTGGCACCAGCTCTACCTCAGCCCAACACTGCTGCGAGGATCCGAGACTTCACTCGGATTAACCCTCCAGAATTACATGGGTCTAAGTCAGAAGAGGATCCACAAGAGTTTCTAGATGACATTCAGAAGGTGATAAATATTATGGGTGTCACTCTAGTCGAGAGTGCAGACTTAGCCACTTACCAGTCAAAAGGAGTGGCATATACTTGGTACCAGCAATAGAAGGAATCTCGTTGTGCTAATGTAGGTTCGGTGACTTGGAACCACTTAAAGACTGCATTTCTGGATAGGTTTTTCCCACTTGAACTCAGGGAAGACAAGGTCCAAGAGTTCATTAACCTGAAGCAGATTGATATGAGTGTGCAGGAGTACGCACTCAAATTTACTCAGTTGTCTAAGTATGTGATAACGCTCAAAGTACCACTCCAATTACGAAGCGTAAGCGATCGTTGTCAAATATAGAACCCAACAAAGGTTGGGGTCGATCCCACAGAGAATATGGTGAAAGTTAAGTCGTTAGTGAATTAGTTGACTAATGGTCAATAGTTTCCGGTAAATAAAGGGGGGGGGGTTTGTGTGATCAACTTGTGAACCAAAAACAAACAATAATGTATGAGAAATAATCAGTAGGAGAATGAACTAGGGAAGTGTTTACCATGGCGTTGGTAACGATGTCGATTCTAAGCTTAACCGGGTTCTGTCTATAT